>CM036592.1:37624689-38104689 GCA_020745705.1 Hemiprocne comata
TGCCTGCCTGCCCCCGACCCCTCCCGGCGCTGGGCGGCCGGGGTGCAGAGGCAGCCCCCCGCCAACTCCCCCGGTGTTAATTAGCGGGGGGGAGGGTGGGGGATGATGAGCCGAAGCCCGAGCAAGGTTCTCTGCTCTCGGCCAGCCCAGGGGAGCGCGGCCGCGAAGCCCCGCTCAGCAGCAGGGCCGGGGAGGGGGGGTGGGAGCGGGGGGCACCGCCAGGTATTGTTTTGCAAACAGAAGGGGTAATATATGACAGCGCAGACATAACAAGCAGCCCGTGGCTGCGGCTGTTTGTTGTTGCAGCGTGCCATATAACTTCTGGTGATTGTTACTTTTCCTCTGATGAAACTACGTATTTATAAGTGATTTATTTTTTATTTTGTAGCACAAACAGAAATCCATAAACTGTCGGTTCAGCGCCATTGACTCTTTGATCAGTTACTGGGCTATTTATTTTTTTTTTCCCGTCAGTGAGGGGAGATTAAAAGCCTTTATTTCTAGCAGTCTTTCTGGTGCAAAGGTACGGGGCCGAAATTAACAATAAAAGCCTACTTAAAACGCATCCCCTTCGCTCCTTTATTCACCGGTAACGAAACTTATAGCTGCCTATGTAAGCCTCTTAATTAGACTACTACAGCGATTTCCGAAAACATTTAGCTGCTCCATACAAAGGAAATAAACCCACATTGTCAACTCGAGAGCGCTCCAGAGTTTAAAAGGGCTCCTCTGTAACCTATTGAAATAATTATTGAAGGGTACAACGCCTTCGTCTTTGTCAGTGTAATTGTCCCTCGCCTGTCAGCTCTGCTTTTCTCCGGGAGGAAAATCACAGGATTTTACTACTGGAGGCGTTTAGATCCGAGCCGATTTTAGTCAAGAAAAGTAGAAAGTTTTAGCGGGGTGAGAGCGGGGAGCGCGGCCGTGCCCGGGGCCGCTCCATCCCGGCTCCATCCTGCCTCTAGCTCGGGGATTGCAAAGTTAGCAAAAAAAAAATGCTACATGTGGGCAGGCGTGCAGAGCACGGCGGGGGTGTTAAAACCCGGCAGATCGCTGGAATGGTTTTAATTTCCATCTCTGGTATCTGATTTCCAGAACACTGTAAATTATTCTCCAGTCTTACCTTCCTCTCCAGCCAACCCCCACCCCAAAAAAAAAAAAAAAATAAAAGAATTTTAAATCGCGAAATTTCTCTCCAGTTTAAAAAAGGCAAAAAAAAAAAAAAAAAGCAAAAAGAAGTTTATTAAATCCCAAGCCAGCAAGGAGCTTTCTGCCTTTAATTGCTGTGGGGCAACGCTGATAACACGTAGTTATCATCGGAAAACTTGACCAAGACAGGTTAAATAATTTAATAAGGAACTGCTTGTAATTATGTTATTTACAAGCTATGACAGAGGTTTGAGGAAGGAACAGAAGCTGATCCCAGGGAAAGGGACGGGTGCGGGTGACCCCTGGAGCACGGAGTTTGAATTATGGAGATGGGGGGCTGAGAGGTGAGGCTGGACCAGAGGAGAACAAGGTGACTTTTCACCTCAGCACATTTAACTTTTAAATCCAAATAAACGTCTCGCGTTACTAGATCATCGCGTTCTAAAAGAAAAGGACTAATCCCGGCCCGTTTTGGGCTGCCCTTTTCTCAGTGAGGAAAAATATCACCAAAAGAAGTTACAAAGGAGGGGAAAGTGCATTTAAAAATAAATCTGGACAATCTGGTGTTTGGGTTTTTTTTCTTTCTTTCTTCTCTCATTTACTATATTAATTATATCAAACATCTGCTCCCATGACGTTGCACTTAATGCCACACTCCCTCGAACAACAACAATACACCTTTTTCGCTTTAAAAATACCCTCCCTTAATAGGTATGGAAATCGCTTGCTTAGGTAAATTAAAGGCAGGTGCGGTCTATGGTGTTGATGTCCCCCCCTCTCCGTCCCCCCCAACAAGGGCAAAACACCAACTTAGTAACTTGCGTGTTAAGAAAAGCGTAAACTTTCTCACCTGTTTGGTCATTGAGTCTATTAGACGAACATACAGGTCCTGCTCTGTCCTAACTCCTGGGGAGGGAAAACAGAGACAAATTCCTATTAGGATTTCCATAGCGAACCACCCAAATTACATAATGAAAGCATGAGGTCAGGCCATTCACTGCAGCGGGCAGGGAGCGGCTCTCGCGCCAGCCTTCGAATTAATTTTTTTTTTTAAATTATGAAAAGGGCAGCAATCGCCTAATGACGGCGTTCTCGCCCACTGCTGACCCCGGCACTGGGGGCCGTGCCCCGCACAACCCCCCTCCCGGCCGCTGCTGCGGGCCCCACGGCCGGAGGGAGGACGCGGGACCGCAGTGCTTCGGGCAGCGGGACCCACATCCCCGCATCCCCCCGCGGGCTCGTCCTGCCTTCGGGGACCTCTCTCCCGACCCCCTCGGCCTGCTCCCTCTGCTCACCCCATCCCAGTAATCACCAGTAATTCGCAAAAGTGGAAAAAAGTCCCTGAAAAGTGCCGCTCTGCTGGAGCAGCTATCGATCCCCTTTTTTACTTTCCACTTCAAGACCAGCCGGTTAATCATGTGAAGTACCATTGACTTATTGATCGTTTATGTTTTGTTTTCCTTATATGCCAAGGCAAGAGCCGTGTTTACACGCGTGTAATTTTAAGCTCAAAAAGCTTTTATATCCTTTTCCAAAAGGCCTTGAAAAAGAAAGTAAGAGTTTTCTGCGGCACACGGGCGTTCAAAAACGAGGTAACGGCAACTTACCATTGCTATACAATAACTGAAGTTTATAATGAATTCCATTGTTAGTTTTTTCATTGTTTGGCTCCTGCAAGTAACGATAAATAATTACATTTAGCATGAAAAAAATCTCCCTCCTCCTTACGCACATTTTTCTCGTCCCTGAAGCGGCTCGGAATTAACAGTTTGCAGAAATTCAGCCCACTTTATGGAGCGCTGATGATGTCATTATCTCGGTGCAAATATGTCATGTTTAGCCGTTTATCCCTGCATTAAAGTAAGTCGGGGACGCGGCGACAAGTTTCTAACCCCGCGATCTATTTGGAGCGGCCGCAATAACGGGGGAACCCGCACGTGGTCCGGGCGCCTCTGGAGTCCCGTTAGAGCAGCCCGGCTCCAAAATGATCTTTGAGCAATTAAATCAGGCTTAAACGGGTTTGGGATTGTTGTTTGTTTGTTTGTTTGTTTTAAATTAAGATAACAGGCGGACTTACTTTCTCTTTCTCCACAAAGTCCACAAAAGCTGTTCTCTCAATCTCCACTGGCTGCCCCTGCCTGTCGTACAGAGCTAAGACGAAGTGGAAAAAATTGGATTTTCTGAGATTGGAAGGCGGCTGTTTCTCGAAATGTGCCCGAGCCAGCCCCACGCCGCTGCGGGAGAAAACAAGACAAGGCGTGGGTGAGAGCGGCGGGAACGGGCGCGCAGGCACCGCGGCCGCGGAGGGATGCGGGGAGCGCGGAGCGGAGAGGCTGTAACTGATACGGGGCGGGCGGGGAGGGAGGGGGGGGTGGTGTGTGGGGGGGATTTACGGCCGGGATGAGAAATACAGGAGGAGAAAACCGCCGGGAGAGGATTTGGCAGACGTACCTTTGGGCGGCCGTGTTAGCATCCACTACCCCCGCAGTATGCATCCATGAGCGGACGGGATTCATCCCACTGCCCAGCGGTTCTTCTTTCATGGTCGTCCCACCTCTTGGTATATTTTCCTGAATCCCAAACATTAAAACAAATTTGGGCAAAACCAGCTCCTAACCAAAAGGGGTTAAAATTGAGGGAAATGTCAGATACGGGGTGGGTCGGTTGTTGCTTGATTTTCTCTCTCTCTCTCTCTCCTTGGCGACTGGAATATAAGAGATGACTTTACTCCCTGTGATCAGTAGGAGAAAAGCCCAGTTCAAGTCTTGCTTCCTTCTTCAATCTGTCCTGTATTGGCACGACATAAACAATTTACTGAGTACTTCTGTGCAGCGAGTTGGATGGCGTTCCAGTTTGGTGGTTTAAAAAAAAAAAAAAAAAAAGGAAAAAAAAAAAGGAAAAAAAAGTATAACTGCAGCCGGCGACAGTGCGAGGTGGCTTTTTTTTTTTAAGGGTTTGTGGGGGTAAAAAGAATAAATATTTTTGTTGTTGTTTGCAGACGCGCTCAACGTGGTGTCATCCTAGTAAAAAAAACCGCCTCGGCACCAAAAAAAAAAAAAAAATTTGAAAAAAAATTAAAAAAAAGCTTCAGGACACTGCTGAATCGACCACTTTCTGGCAAAGCTCTCCTGCTCCAAAAGACAAATAAACGGGGGGGAAAAAAAAAAAGAAAAAAAAAAAAAAAGGGAAAGAAGGGAAGGGAAAAAAAAAAAAAAATAGTGATTACCGCGGAGGTGTTCCCGGGCACACGGGAGAACGGGGCGCGGGCCCGCGGCGTCTCACGGAATGGACGGAGGCGCGCAGAGCCCGGCCCTCCCTCCCCGAGGAGCGCGCCCTTCCCCGGGAGCCGGGCCCCCGCCACGGCGGGAGAGGTGGCGTCACTGATGACGCAATAAGTGGGCGGGAGGTTGAGCCATATATGGAGCGTGGGGTTCATCGCTTGCTGCCGCGCTCCCGCCCGGCCCCCGGCCCCTACCTCCCCCGAATGGGGGGGGACCCCCCTATTCGGGGTGGGGGGGAACGGGTGGCAGCGAGGTCCTAAATTAACTCCAAGGACCCACTAATGACCCACCCCCCTTCCCCGCGTGGGCCGCAGGACAGGGTCGGAGATGTGACCCTGGTGGAGGGTCGTGGGGATGGACAAAGGGTGGCCGGGATGCTGGAGGCGCGCACCACCCCCCTCCCACCCTATATATATATTTATTTTTATATATATATATATAAATATATATGTAAGTATCCACAGAGCCAGACGTGTCAATAGATACGTGTTTGAAGGCTTCATGCGCTTTTACATATATACCCACAGCTATATGTGCGCTTTGCCCATACATATATATATTTGCCTCGAGTGATGAGCTTTTTCCGCCCAGAGTGGGTTAGGATTCTTTTATTATTGTTATAGTTATTTTTATTATTATTAGGAATAGCCAAGGTCCGCGCGTTAGTATTGTAATGAACCGGCGGCAATCCAAGTCCGATTTGTGTTATCAGGAGACCCACCGATTCCTTTCTCCAAGGGGGGAGGAAATAAAATATATATTTAAAAAAAAAAAAAAGAGAGATGTGTGAGAAAGCAATCTATTTTGCTGGTGTTGGGGGTTAATGACTATTGCCAAAGATAAGTGAATTATCAAAGCTGTTGCTCTACCCGATCTCAAAATCCATTACATTGCTGGCCGTCTAATTAAATACGTAAGTATAATAAAATCATATTTTATGACTATTTGAGGGTAATGAGATTAGTCTTTAGAAGCGATCGCCACATATTAAAGATGCCACTGTCTATAGAATGTTAATAACCTTAAATCAAAGTGTATGGAAACTATTCATGATAAATTAAAAGAAAATTCCTGTATTCATAATCAGCCCGGAGCTTTGGAGGTGCAGGAGAACAGATTACAACCCCAAACACTTTTATCGCGGAGGAACGAGCAACCCAAAGTTCCCAAACAATGCGGTGCTGGGGGAGGGAATGGCATTTGGTGGCACGGACACATTGAGGGACCCCGGGCGGGGGCTGGGGGCTGCCGGTCCCCCCCGCCCGCCGAACCCGCCCTCCTCCAAATCAGGTAAAAATGCCCAACAACGCTATAATTGTAACGTGTTTCCTCCAATGCACCCAACAATGCCGAAGTTGGTTCTTCCTTCTGCTAACGAAAGCATAATGCTTAAAATCATTTACAGTATCTTTAATTCAGATTACACGCGCCAAGGCGATTTAAATCTGATTACCAAATTAGAAGGTTTTAAAACAAATCCTTTTAAATCTGATACTGTTGACTGAGGAGGGAAAAAAAGAAAGTTCCATAAGCCCATCACATAAGGTAACGATCCTGCCCCAGAAAGAAAGGGAGTTTTAAACCTTTTTGACAACAAATGCAGCTGCCCCACTATTTTGGACGATATTAAGCGAAAATGAATGCAAATCTGTGTTCAGAAGCCATCTGGCCAGAAATGGGGGAATCAGCTGCTCTTCACAACAGGCTCTGAGGCTGAATCTATTTCAGCTCATTTTCTAGATCATCTGGTCCTGCACCCAAAGCGTGGAAAATACGGTCTTTATCATTCACCAACTTTATCTTTTTTTTTTTTTTTTTTTTTTTTTCTTTGTGTGTGTCACACCGCGGCTGCTGCCGGCAGCCCGGCCCGGGATGCTCCCTGCCCGCTCCGCACCTCTCGCAGGCCGGCATCCCGCAGGGCAGCCCACCCACACCCCCCTCCCACCCCCTCCCACCCAGATAAGTTCTCCGCGGCCCGAGTCCCCCCCGACTCCGCACCGCTCCCGCGGAGGCCGGCAGGGCCGGGCCCGCCACAGCCGCACCTTGCACCGGAGAACCGGGCGAGCAGGGGGTGTGAGCGGCTGGTGGGGGGCGGCCTGAGCCCTCCCGGCTCCGCAGCCCTCCTCCTCCTCCGGCGCGGCGCGCCAAGTCTCCCTTTTGTGTGAATTTACGGGGTGAGGCTTCACTGATCCCCCGCAAATTTGCATTTAAATAGCGACATCAAGCGATGCGCGTGCCACACACCAGTGGGCTCCCAGATGTCACCGGCGGAGCCGGTCAGATGGCCGCAGCCCAGCTGTCCCGTCCCCACACACACACACACGCCCCCCCGCCCGGCCCCGCTCCCCGGCCCCGGTAAATCACGCCGGGGAACCCGCCCGCCCCCCCCCTCGCCCCGCACCGCCCGCCCCATCACCGCGGGCTGTGCGGGCACCGGGCGGATCAACACTGATCGCCTCATCGCCACTACAGGATCCTCCGAAACTTTATTATTTTATTCTTTTCCTTCCTTTGCACAATCCCCTCGGGATTATGATCTTAATAATGTCTTTTTTTTTTTTGTCTTTTTTTTTTTTTTTTCCTTTTCACCTTTTAAATCACAGAAGTTTGAGCCCCTGTTTTACTTTGCCGTGAATCGGGGCCGACCCGCTCTGCGCCCCCCGCAGAGGATCCCACCGCAGAAACTTTCCCAGCGGAAAGTTCCGGGGGGAGAAGGGAGCAGAGGCCCGGCCCTGCCCGCCGCTCCCTGCTGCCCCGGGGGGCACGGCCGGGCCCCGCGCAATCTCGCCAAGGGGCATATTTCAATTTTATTGTTTGAAGGCGCCTTCATTACTAACGTGCTCGGTTACAGTAGGTGTAATTTATGCCCGATTTAAGCGAAACAAATCTCTGCTAACTCTTGTTTCCTGCGTTGCAGAGGAGTGATAAATTTGTGTTTTTCGGGTGTTTTCTGTAGAGTGGCGGATGCCCAGGTACCGCGACCCCGCTGTCGGGGCGAGGGCTGCCCGCCGGCGCCTACTTTAATTCACCGAGGACCTAATTAGCGCGGGGACCCATCGCCCGAGGGGCCCGACCCGGCCTTTGAGCCCAGAGCATCGCGCAGCCTGCGCCCAGGGCGGAGCGGCGGCCGCGCAGAGGCCGAGCCGGACCCCGGCTGCGTCCCGCTCCACAGGGCTAGGGCTGGGCGGTACCGCCGGGGGCTGGGGGGACGTCGGCCCCCTCCTCCACTGCCCAAGGCCCCCATTGCCCCTCAAAGGGCAAAGTTTGCGGGGGTGCTGCCCCATGAGGCGGGTTTGGTCCCCCCGGGGCTGCTCTGCCCCCGTTCTCCGGCCTCACCCGCCCTTCGGTATTTATTTACCCGGTTTGGGCTGATTTCAACACTTGAATTCAAATTCCTGAGCATCCCAGGCCCGGGTCAAAGTCGGTTGGAAACGGCGGTACCGAAACCTCATCTGCCCTGCGGAGGGGGGCTTAGCCAGGCGCGGGGATGCGCAAGGATGCGCAGGCAGCAGCAGCCGGCAGAGGGAAGGGGGGAGAGGCTGTCCCGCTCCGCCACCCGCGTAAGATACCGCGGGGCAGACAGTCGGCTCCGCGGGGGCGGTGCAGGGTGCCGGGGGGGGGCCTGTCCTCACCCCTGCCTTTCGGGCAGCGCCGTCGGGGCCGGGCCGCCCCGGGGTCTCTTTGCAGGCTGTTGGCGCATCTCCCGCGCCTTTGCGCGCCCCGCGGCCAGCCTGCGCGGCGACGTTGTGCGGCCGCCTCGGAGAAAAGAAACTCCTGGTCGGTGCAGGGGTGTTTTACTCAAAGTGGCGCGTGGCCCTGCGCCTCTCCAGGAGCGGTTTCGCGGGCCGGCGCCCCAAAATTGTTAAATCAATAATTAGTTCTTATTTAAAAAAAATAAAATAAAAATTAAACTTTCCCCGTGCCCGAATGCCAGCCGTGCGTCCAACCAGAGCTTTTCATCGGAAAGGAAAGCTCCCCGAGGCCTCAGCCCGGCTCCCGGCTGTCCGACGGCGCGGCCCTTCCTGGCGGGGCCGGGGGCGACGGCCCGGGGGATGCTGGGGGGTCGCCCTCCCACCTCCGTTTCCCCAGTCCCCAGGGTTGGGGAGGGCTTGGGGGTCCGCAGGCAGCGGACGGAGGAGAAGCCGCCCCCGCGGTGAGGCGCGGGACGGGCGCGGGCGCGCAGACGGGACCGCGGGGAGTTGGCGGCCGGACAGGTCCTATCGTGCGGCGAGAACAATATAAACTGACTCCAACTGAACAAACAAGGATCGATCAGATAATTTCAGATATTATAATTGGCTTTAATTAAACACACTTCGTTCTAATTAACTCTGAAATTTTAGCATGCTTTGGGACGTTGGTGTCTGATTTGATATTGTCAGTCCAGATGTCCTAATAAAATTCAATCCTCCACTCAAGACTTCAATATTCACTAAGAACAAAATGCAAATTAAATGTAAAACCTAAAGTATCGCCAAAGGTATAATCAAGAAAGGTGTCTCAAAACTTCTCACTTTTTATTACGCAGTAGTTAGAAAATGCAGATTACATCCTAACAAGACCTCTACTGAATAATATAAACCTTAACTCTTTCCTGGTCAGGGCTCGCTCTCCCCGACGCTCTGCCCTGAAGGGAACCGCGACCATCCTCTGGCCGCACACAGCCAAATAATCGCGCTACCGGGAGAAAACGGGCGCTCGCTCGGGCGGGACCCCGCGAAACGGGGACCTCGCCGCTGCTGCCCTTGCGGAGCAAAACTTTTCGCTTAAACAAGTACTTTTCTTCCCGAGGCGGCCAGAGGTGGGTGCCCCAGCCCGGTACCGGGATGCTCATCGGCAGACAGCCCGGGAAAACCGGGAGGCAGCGGGAAAACGGCGGGCGAGGCGCCGGTACCGCGCAGCGGGCTCGGGACAGCGCAGCGCTCTGGACCCGGGCGGGACACGGATGCTCTGGGGACACATACACGCACATACCGGGAGAAGGTCCCCGTGCCCTTGCCCACAGAGCCCGCCGCTGCCTCGCCGTTCACCCTGCTAGCCACAGCGGTTTGCTTATTTATTTATTTTTTTTAAATAATTAAAGCCTTAAGAGCCGGTCGGGGATGTGCGGAGCTGCCACGGAGCCCCGCGCCCGCCCCGGGGTGCTTCACTGGGGGGGTTAAAGCCCCTCGCCAACCCACAACCTTCCTCCCTTCACGGAGCGGGATGAGCAGCGCGAAAAAAAAAAAAGACAAGCTATTCCCACATTAAACATTTGTATGTTTTCCATACTAATGGAGTCACTTAAAGCTGTTGCTAATTTAACTTTTTAAAAAGGCCACAGCGAGGTGATTTGCATTTTCTTTAGGATATTGAAATGAAGAGGAAGCCGCTGGGCGGTGAGGTTGCCCAGAGCATAGCTGGGGGCCATGCAGAAATAAAAACAGAGGAAGAAAAGAAGAAAGAAAGAAACTGCCTTCTCTTCTAGACTATTAATAAGCAATTTGTCCCGCTGAAATTTACATTGCAAAGACGAACGTGTCGGGGCGCCCGCCTGCCGCCCAGCCCGGCCGGGGCCCCCGCGGGCTGCGGGGCCGGTGCGGACCCGGCCACCGCCTCCTCCCGGCTCCCGCACCGCTCCGCGCTTCCCCGACACCTTTTCCCGCAAACCGCGCTCCCACTTCTGCGGGAGGCGCGGGAGTTGCCGCGGCCGGGCGGGCGGGCTCGGGTGCGAATTTTCCAAAGAATTTCCCAGCTCCGGGTAAAAGAAACGCGCCCCTGGTTTGGGTCAACAACAAGTGCTGAGCTCGACAGTTCCCTCGCCAGACTCCCCCTCTCGCCGCAGAGGAGCGGCCGCGGCTCTAGCGTGGGGACGTTGTGCCATCTACAGGACACTGCGCGGGCGGCCGCGCACCGCGCCTGCCGGCACCCACCGCGGTCCCGCCGCTCCCCGCCACGCCGCTTATGAAGCATTGATTAGTTGTTATTGGAACTTTTAAAACATCGTATTAAAACTTCGGGGGTGATAAAGGCGACGGCGCCGCCTTGCCATTTCTAGGCGTTAGATTAAAAGATACGGAATGTAAAGATAATGCGATTTGATTTGTTAGTCTAACTCCGCGATTTGAGAGTTGATGTCCCCAAAGACCAGGCGAGCTTTTTCCCTTTATTTATTTTTATTAAAACATCAATCTACTCCGGAGCTGGGTGAACTCAGTTTCACCTAGAGAACATAAAATTCTCCATACCAAGGATATAAGCACCTTTCATAAATCAACAGTATTCCTGACAGATCGATCAATTTTTGGTTGTTAATCCGAAAGGAGGAGTTTTAATTGCTTCCTGCCTTTTAGCCCTGGCACCTCGGCGCGTCGGCCCCGGCAGCGCCCGGCTCTTCGTTTTTTTGCCCAGGAGAGGAATAGGAAAAGCCCGGGAGACCCGGCCGCGACGCCGAGACCCCGCGCAGGGCAGCGCCGGCCGCGCTCCGCACCTTACCGCACCACTCGCCCTCGCCGCGCTACTTGCGCGCAAGCGGCAGCCGACAAGAGCCTTACTCGCCGGCGAGTAACTGCGACGCAGGACACGTGTGGGCGCGCCGAGGTGCGCAGAGATGCGCGGTGCGGCTGCCCCCGCGCACGGCCCGTCCCAGGTAAGCGGGCGCTCCGCCACTCGCCCCCGCCCGCGCCCCGTCCCGTCCGCCCCCTCCCCCCCGCCCCCAGGCAGAGGCGCGCAGCCAGGGACGCCGCAGAAGCGGGACCCGCTGACGCGGGCGCTTACCTTTGCGCGGCTAATTAGGCCGGGGAGAGGTTTTCCGAGGGAAAGCCCCAACCCGCGCAGAGGGCAGCGTTTATTGAGGAGGGGACCGGCGGAGGAGTGCGCGTGTGCTCTGCGCGCTTTAATACACTACTTACCCACCACAGCCTCGCCGAGGCTCGGTGGGGCACGGCGGTGCGCGGAGCGCAGCAGTGCGCAAGCGTCCGTCCTCCCCCCCCCCCCCCCCACCTCTCCCCGCGCTGCGCGGGCGGGGGGCGGGCGGGAGGCGCGGGGCGCCCGCGGGGGCGGAATCGGCGCCGCGGCCCCGGGGGAGGGTTGAGGGGGGGGATGCCGGAACCTCGCCCGCTCCATCGCCCTGTCCCGTCCGGGACAGGGCGGCAGAGGGAGCGAGGTCCCGGCATCCCCCCACTCGCCCGGGGTAGGCGGCGGGGAGTAATTCCCAGAGCAAAACGTTCGGGAAACGCAACAGTTCGTCCTGCGGGGCTGCAGCCCCCGGTGGGGAAGTTGCCGCTCCCAACTTTCGCAGGAGAGAAATAGCTGGTGAGACGCCGGGCACATCTTTTAGAACTCTGTAACTACTTTATTTACCCACTCCGGCTTGGATGGATGCTTACAGCTCTCACTCCTTTGTCATCTCGGATGCGGCGGTGGCAGGTACCAGGTTTCAGGAACTTCGGAGCAACATTAATCTTGGATTTTGAACCGCCTGTGGCCGTACAGCCAAGGCAGAACATCACAGAACGCCACTGGCTACAACAGTTTTGTTTATTTCTGCTCTTCTCCTCCCTCTCCCAGTTTAGGAGAGGAGCTCTTGCAGCATTGGTTCATCTTCGAGGAGGGGATAACTGCTGTGATATCCAGCAAGCTTCTCTGCTACCGCGGGTACTTCCCAGTGATCCAGCAGCATCTTTGCCAGTGATGTACAGTTGGGAGAGGTGAAGAAGGTATTTAGAAAAAAAAAAAAGCGGCAGTTTCCAAGTCAGGCAGATTCCTGCAGTGAAGTGAAGCCACAGTTTAGGAATGGAGCCACATTTATTAACAAAGAAGCCTGTTGGTGTTGACCTTGGTTATAAATTCATGTTACATTCACCTTTAGGTTTGTTAGAGTATCTACTCTCTGGCTTGGCTTTGAGCTTTGGGTGGTGGGGAGAGGAGAGGGGCTGCAGGTGCTGGGCAGGAGTTTGTCAGTGTCAGTTTGGAGGACATTAGACCCGTGTCTGGGGTGGGCATGGGGATGGTGGCCACCCCTTGTACCAGTGTCCATTGCAGAGCTTTCAGCTTGTCCTGGGCAGAGGGACCTCGTGGGGTTGTTTCTGCTGTGTTTGCTCATGGACAAGCTCAGCTGCTCCTTACACCTGGGTAAGCACTTGGAAAACAGCTGTCCAGATGTGCTGGGAGGGTGTGAAGGTGGGTTAAGACCTAGAGAAGACAACACAACTCTGGTCCTGCTCGTGTCCTGGTGTGTCCCTGCCACAGGTACAGCCAGTGGAGGTGCTTTGGCTTAGCACTTCCTGGAAGGTTTTCCATGCCTGGCCTGGGGCTTGGGGGACAGACCTGAGACTTGTTGACCCTGCTGGAATCCCACACCTGCTGGAGTCCCACAGGGGGAACTGGAGGATCTGGACCTTTATTGTGTTACAACATCCTCCTTGCGTGGGTTGGTAAAATTCCGGGGGATTCATTCAAGGGCAGTTTAAGCTGCTGTAAAACTGAAAAATGCACAAATTTTGAAAAGTGTTCCTGGCTGGAAGGATAAGAAGGGTCTCTGTGGGCTTTGTGAAATCAGCATGGATGAAATGGGGAGGCAGGCACACAGGGAGAGCTGGTGTTCCCTGGCCTGAGCCCTGCTGATCCTGCCCAACCCTGAACCTCCCCATCAGCCAAGAAACACCCTGTTGAAAAGCAGTGGTGGGTTTGCTTCATTATACAGTAGCTACTTTTTGCAGGGAGGCTGAGCCAGCCTTATTGAGACAGATAAAGTGTTCACCAAATGTTTATAAAGCAGATTTCTCGACAGCCACACGCTGTCCCTGAGGCAGGTGGTCTGGTGTGGGGCTGGCCTGTGCTCCCCCTCAAACCTCCCCCTTCCCACCCCTGCACAAGGCATTGCCCTTGGTTATGGCCCACGGCAGGGCTGTGAGCTGGGGAAGGCTTGGAAATTAATTGTGCCACTCGCCTTCTGCTGCGAGGAGCGTTACCCATCCGCTTTTTAAAATTTAAAAAGATCATATATTTTTCACACGCTCATTGTGCTCTTCAGCAAAGCAAGCTTGATTGTGCTCCAGCCTTTTAAATCAACAGCATGCATGCAAACTAGTAGGTGACTGAATAGCAGCAGGTATTTAAACCACCAAAATCCTGTTCTTTCTCAAGGCTTTGGACCACCTGGCTGGGATGTAGCCCTGTGGAGTCAGAGGGCTGCTCACAGGCTAGCAGTGGTCCCTTTTATTTTGACACCGTGTGGATTCTTGGATCCTTCACTCCTAGATTAAATTAAGGAGCTCTGGGACTGCTGTCTAACGGCAGCTACTTAAGTTATTAGAGTAGAACCATGACAACATCTTGGTGCTCCTTATCTCTTTCTTCTTAGCTCACTTTTTAGTGCACTGCACTCTCTATCAGCAGTTTTCATTCCTCCTCCTTTAATCTTACCTCCAGCCTTCAGTGTGCTGGAATGGCTCCTTTCAGAGCTGAGGCAGTGAAACTCCCAGCTCCAGCTCTGTGGGGATGCTACAGAAGCCAGCGGAGACGTTTCCCCACGGTATAAGCATGTTACCTTTGCAGTTTCACTCTTCCATCAGCCTGGGGCATCTTGTCTGCTCCCAAATCAGGGTGTTCCTCGCGGCAGCACACGTTTGCAGCTCTTTTTTGAGTGGACCTGCTGCAACCATGTCTCAACATGTCTAAAATAGATGATTCAACACTCGTGGTTCTCTCAACCTGTCTCGCACGTGGCAGGCTGAACTCGGGCACCCAGGTTCCTCTGTGCTACGTCAGCTGTAGGGCTGCCAGTGAAGTGACTGCCCTTGTGAGTGCACAGCCCTCATCCCTAAGCATCTACACCTCAGAGTAAGTCCTGCTCCACTTTTCCTCCATGCAAGGACTCAATATGCCACCGGCACAAGGATGCACCTCTGAGTGCCTTTAGGATACAACCCAACAAGACCCAGTGCATCAGTGAGGCTGTTCCTTCAAAGGGGGATTACTTGCAGCTCGTGGGTTATTTTTAACAGCCTCATGTAAAGACTCTTTGTTTTTAGTAATCACAAAATCATTTTCCTTATGTGCTGAAATCTCTCCCAGTTTTTTGTTTTGTTTTGTTTTGTTTTTTCATGCAGAAAGGGAAGTAAGTGAAGTACAGTGATGGAAAAGGTCGTAATCTTCAAACCATAAAAAAAAGTCATGTTATCTCCTCTAGTGCTGGAGGTTAAATACTTTAGTGGGAAGTGTCAGGGATGTAAGAGGACACTGACTGAAGCGGTGGCCCCTTCCTGAAGCAACTGTCTTTGTGCTCTGCCTGGAATCCCCCGGCTCATAGACCTCCTGGAAGCAGGGTCGGGGGGTGGGAGGTCACCTGTCTGTGGCCACCGGTTGGAGCAAGAATGTGGCAGCAGCACTCACCAGGGACCACGCCAGCCAAAATCACAGCAATCCTCCCACCCCCCGAGCCGGGGAGGCCGGTCAGGAGGGTGGAAAACGCAGCCGCTTCTCCCTCTGTATCAGGAATTCAAAGGGAAACCGGCAGTGACAGGGAACGTTTGCCTCCAGGCCTGCTTGCAAAAGTGGTGCGACCTGCTGATGGAGACAGGTGGAATGAGGGAGGAAAACGTGAAGAAATAAACAACAGCGAGGAGAAGATTGAATTTAAATATTCCTAGCAGAGACCTCCACCAGCAGACTCTGCTGGAAATTGTCTTAGACACCGCGATGCAAAACTGCTTCCTTTTTAGAAGGAAAATGATCTAATCAAGATGTATGTGCATGGCAATGTACTCTCAGGGAGAGTAAGTTGGAGTCATCTGCTTCAATTATGTGCACTTACTGTGCTCCTGTCCTAGTAAAGGACACAAATAATAAATATAAAACTGTTTTTTCCAAATCTGTATCTTAGTTGAGTAATTCAGTGTACGTGAAGTGTGAGAAGCAGAAGTTACAAGGTAAAAATATTGTGAATATTTCTAAGTGAATGTGTACACAAGATGCTGTCTTGCAGCTGGTGGTAGCTGGGTACCTAAAGGGATGCTGGGGTGTGCCTGTCAGGGGGAATTATTTGTGATATCTTGGTACAAGAAGGGGAGCTGGAGAAGGCTTTTGAGACCCCTGAGCCAGCGAGGTTAGATCTTACCTATGCCCACTGAAAGTTAATGTAGAAATGATGGGACTGGCAAAAAAAAAAAATCATTGATTCCCCTTTCTCTTATTCACCCTCCGTGCCCTGTGACAGGTCTGGTCAGGGCTTGGACATCCCAAGGCACAGACCATCACTTCCCCATCTAGAAGAATGAAGCAGGTTCAAATCCCAGCAGATCAGGGACCACGTTTTGTAGTCACAAGCCCCAAGCAGAAAGCGCACCCAGGCGCATCTTACTGCTCGAGTGGCCATTTGTTTCCCTTCAGATTATGTATTTTTATAGCATAAATTATGAAAACGGCTGGTATTGCTGCCTGAGCAGCTCTGTGAAAAATGAACTTTGGCTGAACACAAACAGCAAATAAAGCAGGAAGCGAGTTAAAAAATGATACAGGCCTTCATTTCTTTTAAGGTAAAGTGACTGGTCCCAGGTGTCAACACCTCATAGACCTGCCTGGATATGTTTTGAACCCACTAAATAATAGATTTTAGTGTGGTTTTATTTGTCTGCTTTGTTTTGGGTGGAATTATATCCACAGTCTGCTGCTCGCTGTTGCATTTCCAGCAGAAGTTGTGTTTTGCTGACTGAATTTACTTCACAATGAGATGCTCAATTTTTATAAGGCACAAATGTTTTATTAACAGAAATTATAGAAGATTAAGAGCTTATTTATTGCTTTTGTTTTAGTGTAATAGATGTGATATTTGGACATGAAATAAGACACATGTTTTTCAAAATAGGCCCTTATGCTCTGTTGTTGTACATCAGCACACAGTTGAAGCTGGCCATCATGACATCATGATCTGAGAAAGCAAGAATTTGGGGGATAATTAAATCAATTCGTTAGTGAATCTTGAATATTAGCAGCGTCAGAAATTCTTTGCTGCCTGCAATTCTCTATTCCAGAGCTCTGTTAAAAAGTAACACTGAAAATATGCTTCTCTAGCTCTTTTTTTTTTTTTTTTAAGTGATAGATTTATCTCCTAATTTTGCTCTTGTTTCACAGTCTTTTATAGGACTCTTGGACAGTTTATAGATGCCAGCTGACACCTCTAAAGTTCACCTGAAGCTGTTCAGCAATTTAAAACACGGCGATGCAATTTATCTGCAGTTCTTAATGCACAAAAAAAGGGAAAAATTGATCAGAGCGGATGTTCTCTCTTCATAATTTGGATCTAAACCTGTCAGGTTTTACAACCGCTTCAATTAAACATAGTTTTTGAGGGGAGATGGTGCATTTCTCTCCCATTTCTTCCCCTGAGCCAGGGTGGAGGGTCTGGCACAGGGACAGGGTATGAGGCAGCATCAGCACCAGTATCTCTTCCAGAGAAAGGTACCAAGGGCCCATGTGTGGTTAAGTGCTGCTTTTTTATTTTCTTGAACTCAATTAATTCAAATTAGCAAAAGAATAATAGAAATGGGAGGCGAAAAAAAGTATTTTTTTCTCCTTTCAAGAGCCTCTGCCTGTGCTGGGGTTCTTGTGGTTTGTCCAGCCTGGTTCAGGTGCTCCAGGCAGTGGGGTTGGATGCCTTTCCCCTGAGACAGGGCTCCACAGAACACATTTCTCAGGTTAGTTGTTTTTTATCATCTTAAAACTTCCCTTGACAAGCTCAGATACTCCAAATGAAGGGACAAAAAAAAAAAAAAAAATTTATTTTTTTTTAAAATTGCAATTCTTTACCTGTCCTGTGGTGTTTCTCCTTGATTTTCAAACTAACCTAAATATCCAGGAAGACCTAGTAATTTTGTATTTCTTTCAGCTGAAAGCTGATGAGCTCTCACAACCAGAGGGTCGCAGCCTGTGTGACTGTGAGCAAAGCACTGGATCTGGGGCCAATCCTGCCCCTCACAATTATGGCAAGTTCGATCAGCGGGAAAAAACAAAACAAAACTGCCTCCTTGCTTGGTATTTATCATTTTTCAGACAGCAGCAGACAGTGATCTTTTGCTCCCTCATGCAACATTTCAGCAAGTGTTATATATTTCAGGGACATTTCCCTGTATGTATATGCTAGGAGTTGTATGTGATATTCCAGAATGGTTCCACCAGCAGTGTATGGGGAAACATTATAGTATTAACCACCTCTCACCTCACCCATTACCGTGTTGCTTTTCCTAACATACTGCAGTATAAGAAGCATCTGATTTCCTGTTTAAGTGCCATATAATCACTTGTTACACAGAACAGAACACTTCCTTTGAATGCTTAAATCCTGGGAGCTGTGATTTCCAGGGGCCCCGCCGCCTCTTCAGCGATCCTCGGTGAGTCGTTGGGCCCAGCAGAGCTGATCCCAGGAATGAAACAGCCCGCGGGGCTTTGCTGGAGTCCTCCTTGAATATGGACACAACATACATTATTGGTTAAAGAAAAAAAGAGTGGATAATAGAGAATGCACAAAACCTCTTGAGAAGCTTTTCCCAGTCCTTAATTACTCCTAGTGATGCAATTTTCTCCTTATTTAATAGAATCATAGAATTGTCAGGGTTGGAAGAGACCTTTAAGATCATCTAGTTCCAACCCCCCTGCCATGGGCAGGGAAACCACCCACTAGATCAGGTTGCTCAGAGCCCCGTACAGCCTGGCCTTAAATACCTCTAGGGATGGGGCTTCCACCACCTCTCTGGGCAACCTGTTCCAGTGTTTCACCACCCTCATGGTGAAGAACTTCTTCCTAATGTCCAATATAAATCTACCCTCCTCTAGCTTGTAGCCATTCCCCCTAGTCCTATCACTACCCGACATCTTAAAAAGTCCCTCCCCAGCTTTCTTGTAGGCCCCCTTCAGATACTGAAAGGCTACAATAAGGTCTCCTTGGGGCCTTCTGTTCTCCAGATGCCAACTCTCTCAGTCTGTCTTCATAGAAGAGGTGCTCCAGCCCTCTGATCATCCTCGTGGCCCTTCTCTGGACACGTTCCAGCACATCCATATCTTTCTTGCAGTAGAAAGAACTGGACGCAGTGCTCCAGGTGTGGTCTCACGAGTGTGGAGTAGAGGGGGAAGATAACCTCCCTCGACCTGCTGGCCACGCTCCTCCTAATGCAGCCCAGCATACTGTTGGCTTTCTGGGCTGCAAGTGCACACTGATGGCTCATGTTGAGCTTCTCATCCACCAGCACCCCCAAGTCTTTTTCATCAGGGCTGCTCCCAAGCCAGTCACTGCCCAGCCTATATTGGTGCTTGGGATTGCCCCGACCCAGATGCAGGACCTTGCACTTGATCTTGTTGAACTTCATGAGTTTGGCATGGGCCCACCTCTCCAGCCTGTCAAGGTCCCTCTGGATGGCAATCCTTCCCTCCAGAGTGTCCACCACATCACACACCTTGGTGCCGTTGGCAAACTTGCTGAGGGTGCACTCAATGCCACTGTCCATGTTGCCAATGAAGATGTTAAACAATATCAGTCCCAGTACTGATCCTTGAGGGACTCCACTAGTCATTGGCCTCCCCTTGGACATGGACCCATTGACAGCCACTCTTTGGGTGCAGCCATCAAGCCAGTTCTTTATCCACCAAGTGGTCCATCCATCAAACCTATATTTTACCAGCTTGGAGACCAGGATGTCATGTGAGACAGTGTTCAAGGCTTTGCTCAGGTCCAGGTAAATGACGTTGGTTGCTCTTCCCTTGTCTAGTGATGTTGTGACCTTTTCATAGAAGGCCACCAGGTTAGTCAGGCACGATTTACCCTTGGTGAAGCTGTGTTGATTGCACCCAATCACCTCTCCGTTATTCTTCTGCCACCAAAATCTACCTTCCTACACAAATGTACCAAAAGGTCACTGTTAGGCCCTGGACCTCACACTCCTGACCGCCCAGGGCAGTGGGATTTGCTGCTGGGTGGATTCCTGGCAGAGGTTGGATCCCAGCAGAGAGCAGAGGGGCTGCCAAAGGCCTGAGCAGCCCTGATGCCAGCTGTGTGTAGCTGGACCTGGTGCAGCGGGGCTGGGACCCACAGGGGCACCAGCTGATGGATGGGCAGGATTCAGGGGGTTGTTCCCCACCCTGCTCTGCCATGGCCAACCTCCATGTCCAGTGTCTGTCCTGAACTCCATCAGCCCCAGGCTGAGCTTGGGTAGAGGAGGCAGAGCCACAGAATCACAAAATGGTTTGGGTTGGACAGAACCTTTCACAGCCATCTAATCCAACCCCCCCTGCAGTGAGCAGGGAGATCTTCAACCAGACCAGGTTGCTCAGAGCCTCATCCAACCAGGCCTGGAATGTTTCCAAGGATGAAGCATCTATCACCTCTCTGGGGCAACCTGGGCCAGAGTCTCACCACCCTCAGTGTAAAAAGTTTCTTCCTTATACCTAGTCTGAATCTCCCCTCTTTTAGTTTCAAACCATCCCCCCTTGTCCTATTGCAACAGACCCTGCTAAAAAGTTTGTCCTCATCCCCGTTATAGGCTGCCTTGAGGTACTGAAAGGCTGCAATAAGGCCTCCTCAAACCCTTCTCTTCTGCACAGCCCCAGCTCTCCCAGAGCTGTCTCCAGAGCAGAGCTGCTCCAGCCCTCAGATCATCTTCATGGCCTCCTCTGGACTCCCCCCAACAGCTCCAGATCTTAACTTTTAAGGCAGAATGATTCAATCTCCAAGTTTAAATTACTCTATGTGATAATGTTTATTAGTTGGAGATGACTCTGTATGCACCTCTTTAGTGCCCTGAGCAGAAAGCTGGGACCCAGGACCCCTGACCTCCCATGTTTCCTGTCCCAGAAGGCACAAGTCCCAGCCTGGGGGGGGGGGCTGCAGTGCTGATGCTCTGCTCAGTCTTTAACACCCACAGTAAAACCAGCCCTTGGGCCACCCCCTCCCCACCAGGCTGGAGTTTGCTGTAGAGGGGATGGGTCTATGGCTTACAGCAGCACATTGCAGAGATGTCCTGGGGATCTTCTAAATGAGAGATCAATGCTGTGGTTGCATGGGGGTGTGGAAGAGATGACAGACGGTCCATCCAGCACTGCACTTCCATATTCCAGGGTTTCCCAGATAAGAGTGGATGTGCCTGTCATGGTGGGTGAGTGGGGTGTGCCAGGATGAGACTTCGGACTGTAAATTCAGGGAACCCCAGTGGTTTGCAGCTGGTCCTGGAGAAGCTCCTGGCCATGGAGCACTGCATCGCAGCATGGTGCATGGGAAGGGGCAATGTGTCCCTGGCTGTGCAGCCCCCCCCCTGGAGCTCCCCCAAACCCAAGTGCTCAGCTGTGGAGGCTTCAGTTGGGTAGGAATTGCCCCGGGGGTTGGTGCCCTGCCCTGCCCTGCCCGGGGAGGCTGGGTCTGTGCCATTTGCTGCCAATTGCTGCATCGGGAAGAGTTTGCTCAGGTGGGTGCAATAATCCCAGCAGGATTTATTGGGTGGCTCCCTCAGCTCCTAGCCCTTTTGGGATTGTCCCAGTCAAGGGTTGCTCTCAGTGGTGGTTTCTCCCTTATGCATGAGAGGGCACGTGTAGGTAATCCAGTCCTAGTGGCATGAGGAATTTGCTCATCCTGGTGGGATGGACAGGGAGCTGCTGCATTCCTCATGGTGAGTAAACTGAGGAACCACTGGAGCATTGACCTCACATGTTTTAAAAATACTGTTATCTCTAAGATTTGGGATACTGTGTGTATGAAGGAGCTCTCATTTTTTGATTTATCTTGGGGGGAGGGTGTAATTTGGAAGGGTGGCTTTAATGCACCAGCCTTGTGGTGAAATGCCTTCCCTGGAGGTGGTAGAAGCTGAACCATTGCCTTAGAGGGGCAGCCTGAACCTTCGGGTGCTCAGAGGTGGGGGAGACCCTTCTTTTGGGAGCAAGAGGCACTGCACCTTCAGGCTTACCCAGTGCTGAGGTGAGCATCTTGAGCTGAGTGCCTGAAAGTGAGTATAAGCATAAAAAGTCTTTTCTCCAGCATGGATATTGGCCAGTGAGACCAAGGGTAGGCTAATGTTGCCTGCTTTGAGGAAAGTAGCACATGAGTGTAAAATAATGTGTTATATTTTAATTAGTTTGCTCCAAGTTACTGCTTTGGGGATGATACAAAGCTGGGAGGGGTTTGCTAGAAAGGAAGGGGAGGATTTCTGGCTGGCTGGTTGTGACTGGTGCCCCCGGTGAGGAGCAGAGCTGTAGCCCTCCCAGAGGGGGCTACAAACCCCCCGGTGTCCCTGCTTGTTCCTGTTGCAGAGATTTAACCATTGCTCAAATACAAGGGTTCAACATGGACTAATGCACACAAAGAGGGCAAGTGGGGCAGGGAAATCAGAAAGCAAATACCTGCTACTTTTTTTCCTCTTCAGTGCAAAGAAAAGGGAAGAAAAAAGTTTCTCCACACGGCTTGTCTGTAAGAGGTGGTGCCTGGAGCTGTGCTGGGGGGAGAGCAGCTCAGAGGCTTTGGGGCTGGCCATGTAGCACAGTGCTCCTCAGGGGTTTGTTCTAGTCTGTGGCCCCAAATGCTGACTCGTATCTGCTCCTTGCAGCTGGAATGCCTCAGGGATGTCATCTCAGGGCTGTAATTTCATGGTGAGGAAGCCAAAGTCAAGAAATGTATTTCCTGAGCAGTGTAAGAAAACCAAACTGCCCATTATGGCTCTTTTCTGGCAGTGCTCAGGAGTGCTGATACCCCCAGCTGCTTTGAGGGACAGCAGCCTGGGACACTGTTGGTGTCACACCTCCACTGTCTGCCCTGGCCAGGCTCTTGGGAGCAAACCCCTCCTGGATCCTTGGGGTCTGCAGGGAAAGAGAGGGAAAGGAGCTGCTTGGACAGCTGACAATCCAATAAAATAAATCCATGAACACCAATGGAATAAGCTGATACAAAAATCAGCTGTATGGCCTTAAAAGTAGCACTTTAAATGCCATCACATTCAAAATAAGATTTCCATAAAGCTCTAAAAATTGGGTAAATGTAAAAGCACACTGAGGGAACTGCCTGTGGCAGGAAGCCTGGCTTGAAATGTTTGAGGGAGGTGTCCATGTCTGTCCCCAGGCCATTGCTCCCTTACCCACAGGACCATTGCCTGGTGCTGCTCAGCACCGGGTTTGCCCCACTGAGAGGGAGCAGCTTGGATTATTCCCCGTGTAAGCTGATATTTTTAGATTCCTGATGTATTTACAAATGGTATTTTGTATTGCAAGTGTTATGGTGGGATCCATGCTGCACGGAGCACACCTGTGAAGATGGTGTGTGACTGATCTGGGCAAGATGCAGGATTTATCTTACTGAAAAAATAATGAAAGGCAGGAATAGGGTATCTGTTTTCTGTGGGGGCTGGAAGCGGGCACTGGTACATGCTTGTGCTTCTAGTATGCCTTTATTATCTAACAAACATGTTGATGGCAACAGTCCTAAATTGACTTGGCTGATGCCTAAAATGAGCTGGGTATTGCTGTAGAGGAATTATCTGCACTTTATTAGATGCTTTGCTTTATTTGGTTTTGAAAACAAGCTTTGACTTGAATGGATCTTCCTGATCTGGGCTGTTTGGTGCACTAATTGTAATCTTGTAGCTATAGCTCTTTAAAATATCTCTACAGATGTACTAATAGATCCTGTTAGGGTTGTTAAAGTATAAAAATATTCGTCTTCAAAATACCATTCTGTCTTCTTGGCTAAGTGAACGGAACTTGGGCGATCTTATCAGGCTTTGCAGGCCTGCCATCTACTGGCTGTTTCTTTGTAAGGTGCTTCTGGGGCCTCGGTTCCCAAACTCCTTGGAGAAGTGTTTCAAACTTCTTCAGTTGAGCTACTGGCTCCAGGACTAGACAGTCTGCTGAGGATGGAGGCTGTAGCCGGTGTGTGTGTGCCAGGCAGTGCCTGCTCCCAGCATCCAGGGCTGTCCCAGCAGAGTTTGCCCAATTCCTGCCCTTTCCCTGCGCCATCCAGCTGGGATGTTAGAAGTCCAGCCCAGGCAGGTGCCAGGATTCTTCCAGCCTTGCTCCAGCCCAGCTCTCCCCGCCTCCCCCCGCCCTGGTGGAGCAGGGAACAGTTGTTCTCGGGGGCTATTTTTAAAGAGGGGTGACAGCGGGCCCAGCCAGCACTGCCTCAGATCTCCGGGCACGGCTGCCTCCTGCAAAATGCAGCAGGGACAGATCACACCCCCACACAGGAGGCTGGAGACCCAGCTGGAAAGGTTACGCTTCCAGCCTCACCATCAGGAGCTTCTCGGCATGTTGTGTGCCTGGTGTTCCCCCTTTTCTGAGTTTTATTACTCTTTTCCCAGTGATGAATGTCAGTTGTTCCCATGCTGTCTCCCAGGTGCTGCACTAGGACTTGGGAACTCGGTGGATGCTTTGCAAGAGCAAAGGTCCCACCAGGCTGTGACATGATTTATGGAAAAGGAGTTTTAACTCTGTGCTCTGCAGTGAGTGTCTGCACAACGTGCCCAGGTGAACCATCCCCTCCTAGAGCACTTTACTGAATGTACCCTCTGCTTTGACATGTTTCTGCCTAGTCCCAAGTGAGAGATCGTGGTGCTTCAAGGAGGAGCCATCCCACTACACTGAAGTCCTTGCTGAAGGAGGAAGCAATAATTCTTTATTTAAAAGAGATGATCACCTCCTGCTGTAAATGACCCGATGCCTTTACTTGATCATGTGGCTAATGGCTCTGTGAAGGCTTCATGACAACTGGAGCCTTCTGCTGTGTAGGAGGCTGAGAGCTCAGGGCTGAGCAGAACCATGCTTGGGGTCATGGGGTTGTTGTGAGTGTGGATGTGGGCTCGTTATGCTCAAATTAAGATTCACAGGTAGGAAGCAGAGCTAGGGCTCTGTGCAGCAGCATGGGAGGGTCTGATCCTGCAGCTGCCCCTTGGCTCTGGAGCATCTCATCCAACTCCTCTTCCTTTTAATTCTCTTCCTTCTTAATACTAGATACTACTGTGTACTTTGTTTTCCTTCTTTTTGCTTAAATCATATATTATCAAGTGATAGCTTGTAAGTGAAGGCCTTTAGTAGACCTTTTTTCCAGCTGTAGGTGTTTAACTTTCTGGGCACCAAGGCAGTCTCTGTGGTTCCTCTGTCTTTTCTCCTAGAGTTAGCCTGTAGGGGAAATTCCTGGGAGGCCAAAGATGGAGTACCCTTAAAAATGAGCAACACTTTGATACCTTCTGCCTGGTCCCTGTAGTCTTGGCATTGCTGGCTTCCTCATGGGAAAGGCTTCCCTGGGAGCTGTTGGCTCCTGGATGCTCCCTGTTTCCTGGCTCTTACTGGAACAACTGAGTCAAACCCTGGTCCCACCAAAATCAATGCTATTGACTTCACAGCTCCTGATGGATTAGTCCTGCTGAATAACAGCTCTCAACCTTTACACTGATAGATGTGATGGAAAAAGCTTTTAGTGGCCACCAGAGTCTGAATTCCTGCCTGAGCCTGGTTCTTGTCCTACTGCACCAGATACAAACCCAAACTTGAGTCAGCTCTTGAGCTGTGACTCTGCATGGCAGAGTGGATCCAAACTGCTTGAGAAGATCAAGCCTTTGCTTGTTAAGGTTTAAAAATAACATCTCACTAAGCACAAGCTGTAATTTCCTGGGCCTTATGGGTAAAGGTGCTCAGCCTCAGGAAAGGCAATGGTGCCACGGGAGCTTGGCCTCGTGTTTGGCATGGACCATTGCCTGCAAACTGCCCTGAATTGCACAGGCACCACCCCAAAGGTGCCCTGCAGGGGCTGTTGGCATCAGCTTGGGCTGCATCCTGCCCTGGTGCTGTGTAGGGGCCTTACAAGGAAACATCTTCCATTGCTGCTCTTGGCTATCTCTGCTGGCAGATAGCAGAGCTGGTGTAGGATTCACTGGCACAACTTTTGTGGCCTTGGAAAGATGCATCCACCCCAACCTGCCTGTTCTCTTCTGTGTGGAACTGGGGCTAGAGAACAGTGAAGGGCACTGCCAGTTGGTCTGGGGTAGGTGCTTTTTTGGAGTAAGTAAAAAAAACAAACCAACAACCCACAAAACCAAAACACAACGAAATAAATGATTATCCATTCAGAAGGTTGAGTAACTTTCAAAGTTGAAAACTAATGTTTTGGCTGCAAAGTTTTCTGTGCAGTTTGCTGTGAAAACTCTGTGCAGACTGGACTGAGGGGCTAGGGGGCATGGAGGGGGCTGCCCTGGAGCACATCACAGCATCTCCTGCTGCCATGGGGTATCTGTGGATGCACTCACTGGCTTGTGGCCATCTGGTTGCACCTGTGTTTTGTTACTTGCTTCTAGGGGACAAAAGTGCCCTCTTGGCTGTGTCCTTCTCTGTGGTGGGTCTGTCTGGCCCCGGGAAGGCTGAGGAATGGGAGGGCTGTGCTGGTGGGAGCTGCTGCCCCTCCGCAGTGCCTGACCTCCCGCAGCGATTCCCGTAAACATCTGTCAATATTAGTCACATATTCTAGGTTTTTAATTGATCATGCTGCCTCCTTGTACATGATGTTTTTTCCAGGGTTTTACCATAATAATGACTTCTAATGAAGCTGATTATGTCTCCCATAAGGAACATTAATAGATGAATGCATTGTTCTTAAGGTACAGCTCTTCATGGAATGAGCTGTAACGAGCGCGGCGTGGTGCTCCGCGGAGCACGGGGTTGCCCGGTGCTGCATGCACACCACGTACCTCAGGAAGGTTCCAACTTCTAGGTTGGATTTATTCTGCAAGAGAAGGGGAAGGAGTCAAGTGTCTGCAGAGCTGAGCAGTGCCAGTGGTGGCTGCCAGGTTTAGGGAAGGAAATAAACCCTTCCACACGCTGATGCGCAGCTATTGCAGAATTATTTTGCTCTCAATATCAAAGATCTCTTTCAAAAGAGATGCTGATGTGCTTTGCTACTGCAAGGTACAAACTGAGACATCAAATGAGGCATATACAACATGCAGTGGTGATTTCTACTTATTCTATAGGTCAAATAAAGGCACAGGTATTGAGTTCCCCTCCTCAGTGTTCTCTCCCCACATGTACTGCCAAATACTGTTCTTCGGGCTCTTAAAGCACATAATCTGCGCAATGGGCTGTGCATGTTCAGACTCTAAATCCTTGTGAAGTGAGGCTAATTTTCCTGCTTCAACGTAAGGAGTGTTAGCAAAGTATCCTATCTAAATAGTGCTGTGAAATGCAAATCACCACTTCCGTAGTAGTTTGCTTATTACAAACTCATTAAAATGCGTAACCCAAAAACTCTCTGCTCTCATTACGGAGCTCTGGGCTGGATGGCTCCATACTATAAAGCAGCTGCATGTTGGCTCTTTGATATTGGAAACCCTATTGTCATTAACCTCATTATGACAATACTTCTTTACCATATTTGAAATGCACGCCTTTCCAGGAGGATGCTAGGAGGGTGAGAATATATTTTCTGTTTTGCATAACACAAACTGAGGGGAAGGCGGGCAGCAGGAGATGAGGAGACGTGGATTATTTATTAGCATTCCCAGGAATGACTGTGGTTCTGTGAGATTAAACACCACTAAATACCTGTGCCTTTGACAGTGATCTCTTGGTGAGTTGAAAAAGTGGCTCATGTAATAGTTTTTACCCTTAAACTCTTCTGTTGCTGAGGATAAGCAGACCAGTACTTGTACAAGACCTGAGGTGTTTGCAGTGGGGAGTTGGGATGTCACTGAGGGTGCCAGCCCCACGTGGATTCCTTTGCCCCTCATGCTTGTCATACTCTGCATCCTGCAGAGACATCCCCTCAACTTACTGAATTCCTCTACCCATGGAAGCTCTTTTGGTTTTACCCTTGTTGTACTTCTCTTCTGGGTTTTGTATGTTGACTTTGAGACTGGAGGGAAGTGGAGTTGCTGGTGGTGCCTGATGGACAGGTGTGTGCCCTGGATCTACACAACTGCCAGGTTTTCTGTTTGCGTTTCGCTTTCCATGGTATCCTTAATACTTCATTTGCTACTGAGCTGAATTCTTTCTAGAATTACAATTTTTTTTTTATAAAGGGCAATAGGTCAGAAAGCATTGTTGTAACAGTGTGCACAGAGTAGAATCACAGAATTGTTTTGGTTGGAAAAGACCTTTGAGATCATCAAGTCCAACCGTTAACCCAACACTGCCAAGGCCACCACTAACCCATGTCCCTCAGCACCACATCTACATGGCTTTGAAATCCTCCCAGGGATGGGGACTCCACCACAGCCCTGGGCAGCCTGTGCCAGGGCCTGACAACCCTTTCCAGGAAGAGATTGTTCCCAATATCCAATCTAAATCTCTCCTGGCACAACTTGAGGCCATGTCCTCTTGTGTTATCACTTCTTACCTGGGAGAAGAGACTGACCCCACCCTTGTTCCAACCTCCTCTCAGAGTTGTAGAGATTGAGACAAGGTCTCCCTTCAGCCTCCTTTTCTCCAGGCTGAACACCCCCAGTGCAGTTGCTATTACTTGTTCTCTTGGATGTCTTGTTAGCTGCTGTGGCACTTGCTTTTCCATGCATTGTGTGCCATGGGTAGAAAAGGTCTGGGTTGTTTCTTGGAAAGTATCTCGAGGTTCATTCTCAGCCCTTCCCAGGGTTGGGTTGTACAGAGGAGTTCTGGAGGGGAGATGGAGGTGGTGGCATGAACCAGAGAATCCCAAATTGGGATTGGAAGGGACCTTAAAGATCACCTAGTCCCAACCCTCCGTGCTGTGGCCAGGGACAGCTTCCACTAGACCAGGTTGCTCCAAGCCCCATCCAACCTGGCCTTCCAACACTCCCAGGGATGGGGCAGCCACAGCTTCTGTCAGCAACCTGTTCCAGCATCTCACCACCCTCACAGGAAAGAATATCTTCTTATATCTCATGTCCATCTCCCCTCTTTCAGCTTGAAACCACTCCTCCTTGTCTCATCCCTCCCTGCCCTTGCCAAAAGCTCCTCCCCAACTTTCCTGTAGCCCCTTCAGGCACTGGAAGGTGCTCTAAGGTCTCCCTGGAGCCTTCTCTTCTCCAGGCTGAGCACCCCCAACTCTCTCAGCCTGTCTCCAGAGCAGAGCTGTTTCAGCTCTCAGATCCTCTTTGCATATAGAGGAGAGCAGAAGGGCAGGTGGTGGTAGTCCTGGTGTGGGGGGTGGTGCATCCCGCTCTTCTGCCTTCCTCAGTTGCTGTTTATCAGAAGCTAAATATGACAAGTGACAAAATGACTGGAGCAGGATCCAGAGGCAGGACCTGCCCTGGGATTGCACTGGGTGGGTGGCTGTGGCATTGGGCTTCCCTGCCCCAGGTGAGAGCAAGGGCAGCAAAACCCAACCAAGCTGTGGACCAGCCCTTCCAGCTCTCAGGGGCAGTGGGGAGAACTGAGGCTGGAACTTCAGGAAGGGTTTTGTTTAGGCTGCATAATTAACACTCAATCTGCATGTCTGAGTGGGAATACCTTTTTTTTTTTTCATCTGAGTGCACTCCATTTTGGTGGGCACATCTCTGGGGTGAATAACAAAGAGGATGCCAGTTGTCTGGAGGAGAAGGGGCTTTCTGACTGACAAAAGAGCACACTTTATGAGAAGATCTACTAATGTGCAACACTTCTGTAAATGAAACCCTCTGTGACCAGCTGGAACTTTGAACATTTTCCTAGAAGCCATGGGGACAATGAATCATAATAGTCAACTTTCCTGCAAATTTCAGAAATAACATGCAATTACATCACACATACAGGGGAAAACAAGGTAGGGCAATGGTTAGGGGAGGAGTTTGGTTTGTGGACTTAGCAGGAGTATTACTGTGTCCAATGAGATGCTGCCCAGGACATGGAAAAGCAGTGTATTCAGTTCCTGTTAGTAGCCTCAGCTCTGGTTAAAGAGAATGAAGTTTATCCCTTGTTGGCTGGGATGCATCTTCCAAAATATGTTGGAGCAAACGCATAGGGACTTCTGACAGGAGCTGCTCTGCACAGCAGAACTAGATGAGTGTTTTTTGTAAATGTTACAAATATTGGCATTAATTATATTCAGAACCGACTCTCCTAATGACCACCTTGCCAAACAACCAGCCTCCTTATGTTGCTGGATCAGGCACCCCATATTTCACTGGATGTGGCAGAAGTGCCTCAGGAGCCTGGCACTATGGTGCTCCTCTGAATTGTTACTTATTCATTTCTGTATTGGGGTGTTACAGGATGGAGAGAGCTCTTTCCTGCATGTTGAAACCTGGCCCTGGTGGGCAAAAGGGACCTAAGGGCAGGACCAACAAGGGGCTCAGCCCTTGGGTTGTCCCCTCCCCATCCCTCTGATCTTGAGAAATGCAGGTTTTTGCTGGTGTCTGACAGATCTGGCTCTTACCAGACTGTGGATTATTGACTTGCATTTCATAGGTGACCCACTGCCATAGGATCCCAGACTGGTTTGTGTTGGAAGGGAGCTTAAAGACCATCTAGTTCCAACCCCTTGCCATGGGCAGGGACACCTCCCACTAGACCAGGTTGCTCCAAGCCCCATCCAACCTGGTCTTGAACACTTCCAGGGAGGGGGTCACAAGATACCCAAAAGCATCCCTTTACTAATTAATCTTGTACAAAATCACCGGTTTGCTTAAGTGCTGGTGTTTGTCTCTAAGCCCTGGCTTCTGCAAACGGGGGGATGGGAGGGATGGCTCCTGCCTGGGCTAGTACTGAGCCTGTTTTTTTCATTTACTACATGAAGGTTAAATTCTGGCATTTCAAGTCTGTCTTTCTTTCCTCTTTCCTTTTTAACAAAATCTGCTTAAATTTTGAAATAGGTTCTTGAACAACTCCCAAGTCTGTCCCTGGTGATTTCCCCCACCATTAAGGCTGCTCTTTACTGATGTTTCCCGTTCGTTTGGGTGGAATGAAATGGCAGTCTGGCTCTTACATGATGGGTAAAAGCAGCAGTAAACTGAAACTGAAACAGAAGTACAATCCACAAGGGAAGCACTACTACAGGTTTAATGTATTCCCATCAGAAATCACAAAAGTCTTTCAGGGTCTTACGTGTTTATCAGTAAACTTCTGCAGCGCTTGGATGACTGAGGGCACCTGGATATTTTACATTCTGTTGTTGCATGTAGACGGTTTATAAGCAGGTGCCAAAACGGCAAGAACCACTTTGCTTTTACAAGCTCAGAACTGGAAGTGTTGCTGTTGCCAGGGAGGGACTCTGGCACCTTCTGAACTGGTTTCCAAGGCTTTGGGATCGATTTCCCGTGGCAGGCTGCAGCACCGCGCAGTGAGTGCCTGCGCTTCTCAGGGATGTGAGTGCTGCTGGAACAGCCTGTGCCACAGTACAGGGGCTTATTTCCTCAATGCACACTTCATTACACAAAACAATTATTTATTTCAATCCATCTATGGCTCAGAATCCTCTTTACAAGGAGCAGTCTGTGAGGATGTGAGTCCTGGCTGTGGCTTGTTCTGTGTGCAGTGCCTGTGGGGGCATCAGCAGTACCTGCTCCCTGAGAATGCTCTCTGCCTTGCCTGGGAAATGCAATTAGAAGTGGTTATGTTTGTGTATTCTTCAGGAGTCTGAGCATTCAGATTGCTGAGGAGTTTTCCCTTTGATTTTTTTTTTTCTTTTCCTTCAGCCCTAGAGTGTCTATAAAGTAGCCAAGTGCTGAACTTTGAACTAGAGAACAGGGAAACGGTGAGGACTGCCTGAAAGTGAGCTGGTAATTTAGGCTCAGTATTAAAAGGGGATTAAGAAATGTCAGAGTAGGGAAATGGGCAGTATGGTGGCTCAGACACTTGGTCAGATGAGCTGGGGGAGGAAGAGTTGGTTCCTCTAGCAGATACAAACAGTTGGGGTGCAGGGTTTCAAGTCTGGTACCCTCATCTCGGTGCCTTTGCTCCAGTTTGTTGTCTTGCGCTAAAAATGTGTCACCAAGTCTGCAATGGAAATCCTGCTGTAATTGCCCATGTTATATGGATCATTGCCCCTCAACAGTGGAGCTGCTGAAGCAACTGTCCATTTATCTGGAAAATTACCACATGCCAAGATGACATTAGGCTGTTTTACTCCTCCTCCAGCAAGTGCCTGGGTGGCAGCTGCTGGACCACAAATCTCTGCATTTGGTTACTGGCTGCACCTTTGATTAAATACAGAAGGAAAAGGAGGTGAGGCTGCCCACACTTTGTCTTGGTCTGGTTTCACATCCTCAGAGAGCCAGCAGGTACTGGTGGAGGTGGGCTGGGAGCTCTGGTAACCTCAATGTGAGATGGAAGGGATCCATCCTCCAGCTGCTATAGTTTCATCTGGAACAAGAAGCATAGTTAGATAGCAAACAAGGCAAATTCCAGTCCAAAATCTAGATTCTTTCTGCTGCTGCCTGCAAAGGGAAGCCTGGAGTACAAGTTAAAGCATTCTGAAGGGGGACTTTGCATTATGTATTTTTTATTTCTGTGGCTGTTATCTTCTGCTCTGAAGTTATCTTGATACATGAGACTTTTCCTATGAATCAAGATGGACACAGGGTTATAGATTTTGGACTATTTTAATGAGTTTGGGGCAGACTCAACTAAAACTCATTTATGGCTTGTTCAGATAAATGTATTTATGGGAATTGACTTATTTAAAGAACTTCAGGTAAAGACAGGGAAGGAAAACAAACTTTTCAGTGACAGTTTCATAAAGCCACTGCAAATTTACTAAAATAAAATGCACTCTGTAGTAAATGAAAATCTATTCTTTCCTTCTCAGGCATAGCTGCAGCTCCCAGCTATGGCTTTGTTAGTCAGTGTTTACCAGGCAAAACAAAGGATAAAATTAGCTGCTCACTTCAGTCACACTGGCCTTATCTTGTAAATCTGTATGGGGGTTTAAAATAACAGGAATAACGAGCTCAGTGCCACGTGCTGCAGATGCTGTGGCTCCTGGGGCAGCACATCCTTCTGTCTGCTCTGCTTCTGTCTCTAACACGGAGTACTAAAAACTTTCCTGATCTCAGGAAATTTCCTAAAAATGTAGTTTTATTGCACCTATGTCAAGCACTAACTAAGACTTGAGCTTTAACCCCCTGTACATGAATAATCCATTTAAAAAAAAGCAATCCCCATTTATCTTGGTTCTTGCACAGTCCTGGATTGGCCATTGTTGGGACTATCCAGCTAGGTTATTCCTGTTATTTATCCCACAATTTGCAGGACTCTCCCAGAAACACAGCACCCCATAATAAATCCCCCAAATCTCCTGAGCTATTTTTCTCCTGTAAATACTTGTATCTTTACCCCTCTCACTTGCTGGTGGGGAAGGTACTGGAGGAATACGGAGGGATGGAATCTTCCTCTCTTCAATTCTTCCTTCTGGAAACTTTCACTCTTTTCAGTTTTGTCTTTTCCAACTGAAATTTTATCTTAGAAACTCAAAATTTTAGGTCTCTGGTGGAAGAAAACCTGCTGGCCCATGAGCTTCCCATGCAGAACAGCAGCAATGCTTCTGAACTTGTACATGTGTGTTTGGTGTTTTAATCTTGTATTTAAGCTTTGTGCCCAGATCCCAGCAGAAGTTCAGCTCTGCCAAACAGAAAATCCATTTGTTTTTTAAAAGCTGAAGGGGAAGTTTTCAAGGAGCTCTTTCAGAACGTGTGTAGAAATTTTGGAGACTTAAATATTTTAATTAGCTGTAATTTAACCTACCCCCTAAGCAAATGCCTCTAAACACATCTCTGCTATTCCTCTCGTTTCCCAGAGTTTATCTTATCCTGATGATGTGCCAGGATCAGGTATGGAGCAACCTCCAAGCAGGGCTGTTACCTGCAGACTCTTTTGTAGCCCCCAGTTATTTACTTGGTGTTTTACTGTGACTTTGCTGCTACAAAATGTTATGTTCTTCATTTTTATATTCTTTTTCATACTCTCCCATGTCTTAGCACCGACTCCCTCCCCTGTGGTGTCCCACTTATCTCTGTTGAATCCCCTGCTGGAGGCAAAACGTGGGAAGCCTCGGGAGAGGAGGGGCTGAGCCCAGGGCTGCTCTGAGGCTGCTCAAGGGCTCCATGGTGGGGCTGGGAATGGGGATTAGCCCAGTCAGGGCTCGGGTGCTGGGGGACAGAGGCAGAAAGAGGGTTGTGAGAGAGCATTTATGGGGAATGCTGTGCAGAATGTGGAGCAAAAGGTAAATATTCATAGGATAAACTTGTTGTAGGTGAAGAACTGAGAGTGCAAGGAAGGCAGGTGATATTCAGCTGAAATAAGGGTGCAGGTGGCTCTGAGCCATGGAAGAGATGGGCCAAATGGCAAATGGGGCTGAGTTTTTTCCAGTGGACAAAAAAAGCTGATGTCCTACAGGCAAGTCTGGTATTTTCAGACTTGCTTCCGAATGACCAGCCCCTCTCAGCTGATGGAGGTGTCTGGGCCAGGACCTGGGGTGGGCCTGGTGCAGCAGAAGGGCTGCCCACCCAAGGACTGCAGGAACCAGCAAAGGGACTTAAAGCCACCCTACCTTGCTCTGCCTGGATGTTTTATGGCTGTCAGGCCAAGCCTGGTGAGCTGCAAAAACATGGAGTAGTTTAAAATATGCCTGTATTTGAGAATCTATGGAAAACTGCAATTTATATATAACGTGCAATCTCTAAATATTTGCATTTTACTCTGTAGCTGTACAGCAAATGGTGAGAGCAGGATCAAGCCACAGTCTTTGTTTTGTTAGCAAGAGGAGTTCTTAACAGGCTTCATTTTCACTACATAAGCCACTCTGTGATCTTCCTTATGCATCTGTTTCCCCTTGATCTGGCTGTGTGAGTGACAGCTGCTTTACACTGGCATTATCTGTCAAAACATTATTTAACTGGAATACCTTCTAGAACAAGTTTTTTGTTATTATTAGAAATAAAAATGCAGCGATAATTGAATCCCTTTATATTCCCTGTGTAATGCAAGGAGTAAGACATATTCACACCTAAGGGAAAACACATCTGGATTTCCTCTTTGCCCCAAGACCGTGTGCTCTCCCTTGCACTGTAACAGCTTTGATTCACTATACCTTGGAGGGAGATGAAATTTGCAGTGTATGCATATCATCTAAGGAAAACAATAGCATACATCCATATTTTTTTTTGCTATAGGAATCGCATTAAATAAATATATAGCAAGCTGCAGTGTCACAACAAGTAGATGTACAATTACGAAGACAAAATACCCCAAGGAAATCAACACAAGGCTTATTAATATCCAGGCCTGCAGAAGACAACTGTCAGACAATTGGTCAACAAGGTACATGGTATCTGTTAGATACTGACTAACCCATTATGATCTTTATGAAGTGTCCTTTTGGGGGTCTAGATCTTCAAATATGAGTTGGAAGACCCTTTTCTTTTATTAGTTGCTAAGCTCTTTATACTTTTACCATATTGCGGCAGGTTAGAAGTCTGAGCTTTATTGTCTTATGTTATTGAAAATCCAGATTCCCGCAGCCTTCTCCCTCAGGTCAAGATTTGTCTGAGAATACATTCTCATTTCTCCATGTACAAAGGCTGTCTGGAGAGAGGCAGAAAAAGATTATGACTGTAATATACTTAAATCCAATTTATTTGCCTGACTAGAAACTTCCACACTTCACAATTGCTTCCTACAGAAGGTTTTGTATTTAATTCCTTCATTGCAGTAAGGAGCAGGAGGGATCTTAGTCTGCCAACAGGTAGATGCTGGGCACACACCTGAGCCAGAGGAAGGGCCAATGAAAATAGCAAATGGACACACTCCTTCTGCATGTCTGCAGTTGATTTCTGCTGCAGATTAATGAATTTGAAAAGGATCTTGAAATGCCCTTTGCCAGGTCCCTGTGGGTGAGCGGGTGGTTGTGCTGCACCTGGAGACACTGCTTGATGGAGACATCATCCTGCACAGTAACTTCATGATCTTATTCTCTCGTTTAGCTCTTGGTTTGAGGCAACTAGTTAAGCTGCTGTGGTCACTAACCACTCAAACATCATGGCACTGTTTGTATTTTTAAACCTTCATTTGAAAAGGCTCGAAAAAGATGTGAGGATCTTGCGTTGGGTTTCCTGCACCCCTTCCCTTGGCTGTGATGGCTCCAAAGGCTTTCCCACTTGGAGCATCACAGAAGGGAAACACGGGCAGTCAGTAACACTCCGGGCAATCCGTGCAACATGTTTAGGGGGTGGAAAAAAATTGGATGAAAAGACTCCTTGCAAAGTGCAGTTGTCACCTTTGCTCTGCAGTTAGGGGCTGCAGCAGGGAGCCTCACTGCCCTTAATGCTGGCTGAGATACTTGTAGAGATGGTGAAGCTGCCCAGGACTCTTGCCAAAAATGGCTAAACTGTCACAAAGATCTCAGCAAAGATGGAATGGCAACAGCTGCAATGTTAAACTGCAGCATCTGTTCCTGCTGGCCTTGCTTGTTGCAGGTGGTCTGCAGTGGTGGCAGCTCATCCCTTGGGCAGAGTGATACTGAGGGCAAGACCTCCAGTCTGTGACCTGGAGTGGTTCTGTTCTCCTTCCTGGCACAGATACCTGGAGTGTGGGGTTTCCTAGCACAGTCTCAGTGCAGGGGCTGAATTTTTTTTCCTTTTCCTTCCAGCCTTTAGAACAAATTTTCCTTCTCGAACTCTTCACCCCACAGGGCTCTAAAATCATAACAATGAAAGCTGGAAAAGAGTCCTGAAGCCACCTAAGCTTGTCTCTCCTGCTAGGGCAGGTGTGCTCCAGCATGCAAAGAAATTATCTGGCAGGGAAGGCATGGAAACCAGGCAGGGACTTACCCTGGAGCTACAGTAGGGTTAAAAAGTTTATGCTACTTGAAGAAGCTATTCCAGGGGTGGTGGCAAAGCTGCTCTGTCCCCTCAGTGTTTGATGGTAGCTCTGGAAGCAGCCATAATCACAAGTTTGTCCCAACCTTAACTCAGATTTCAGCTCGTGCTATTTTTCTTTTTTTTTTACTTTTTCACCAAGCCACATTTTGTAGCTATAAGGGGTAGCCTAAAAGACTTCCAATATTCCATGTTTATCACCTATTTCAGAGACATTCAAGGGGCTATGAATGCCCATGAAGTATCTTTGGGTTCCTTGCCTGATAAGCAATGTGCTCTCCCTAGGTCTCTTGATTGCTAGCAGGACAAATAGGAGGAATGTGTTTACAGGCTTCCTGTATAATCATCCATCCAGAGCTGCCAGGTCTGGATGGCCTTCCAGGGGGAGAGAAGGTACATCAAGGACAACTAGCCAGCTTGGGAACCACAGCCCAAAGGGAATATGCCCATAGCCCACACACCCAACTGCCCTGGCTTGGCTGTTCTGCCCTTCCTTCTCCCCCAGATGCAGTTTTTTCCCTGCTCTTGTTCATCATCTCCTTGGGGGATCCTGTTGGCCATGGCTGTGTGCTCCTGGGAAGCTCGGGTGCTGCCTGGTTGCAGGGCTCAGCCAAGGACCACAGCTGGTGGAGCAGCAGGATACAGGGAGAGAGGGTCCCATGAGGATTGCTGACTTGCTGCTTTTCACCATCCTTGGCAGTACCGGCCCCATCTCTGTCCCTGATTTAGGGGCAATTTTTCCCAAAGCTGGGGAAGTATCAGCAGAAAAAAATATAAATTTTGTGAAACAATGTCTTTGTTAGTTTAAAATGTATTCTTGGAAGCAATGCAGATGCCTGTGCCATAGAAGGATGCTTCAGGTGCTGTTTAGGGAGCACAACTGTCCAGTCTGTGTGTTCTGGCCTCACCACTCTCCTGTAACAGCCTTGCAGGTACAAACTCCTGCCATTTTGTGGCTTCCTCTGGGCTTGTGCCACTCTTCAAATCCAGGGATCACCACATGGAAAAGGGGGGAAAAGCAGTCCCATGGGGCTGCTTTCTCATCTGTGGCACAGATAGGTTATTGACGACAGCCTCTTTTATTATTTAACTGCTTGAGATCATCTGAGAGAGATGGTGTGGATTGATTTAAATCAGTGAGTCAAGTAACTGCTTTTAACCATGATTTAAATCAAAAAGTGAGGAACCTTGGTTTAAGTAATTGATTTTCTAATTTGCTTTGCATTTCTACTGTTTCAGTTTCCCAAATAAAAGCCTGTCCCTTTGGCAATGTGCTGGAACTAAAATTCTCCTTGTAACAGATCAGGTGATCTTTTTTGCCAAAGACCACACAGTATCTGCTTCTGTATTTTGTGAACATACTTCTATTCAGATTTTATTTTTACAGAAAAACAATGTCTCTGCTGTAGTTTTATTCCCTGTTTGTTGCATGTGTTTCACCCTTCATTGCATCAAGCTGCAGCAGGAGAGGTGACTGGAACAGGGCAAAGGGACAGAGCAGCCTTTTTTCTTGTGGATAGTGGGTTTTGGTAGATGTATCCCTGAGAAATGATGAGAAAATATATTTGGCAGTAGGAGGTAGGGTTGAACTAATCAGTTTGGTGAAGCCTTTTGGGAGTGCTCAGATACACCTGATGATGGGTATTGGGACAGGGGGGCTTCATCCACCAGCCCACACCACAACCATCCCCCTCACCCTTTGCACAGTTAGTAGATATCATCCTCTCCACATTTATACTTCTTTGAGCAAAGGAGAGAAGCATTATTTTTTTAAACTTCAAATTTTTTTCTCAATTTTGGGGGAACTCAAGCTAAAGGAAACCTTTTTACACCCCCAGGCAGTCCAAAAGCACAAGTAATTAGTGCTGAACTTTTCCAGCAGAGTGGAGACCAGCAGGTAGATCTGAGCACCCATCACTACTGGTATTTGCTGTGCTGAGAGCCTGGGCAGGTGGGTGGCAGAGCCTGTTGTGCCAGTGATGCTGTTGGGGCTGGGCACATCCCCCTGGGTCTGCACAGCATTTCCCTCCAGTTCTGAGCACCCAAGTTCCCTCAGAACAGGCACAGGACTTTTTATTTCTTGGTGTTATAGGTCTGTGCAGGGTGACAGGTTTAATACCTTTAACAGGTTTCAGTGACTTTCAGCCTCAGCCCAGGTGTTTGTAATTCCAAGCCAGCCTGACCAGCCTGAGATGTATATAATGTACATTTCTTAAATGTATTTCTCATTAGCTCTGGAGGAGGAATGCAACCTGAGTATAAATGTATTACCTAAGCTGTAGTCCTTTCATACCCAGATAGGAGAGCAGTGCTGCTCTGCTCCCCCTTTGCCACCAGACCCACCAGGAGGGGAGTGGGGGCAGATTTTATTCCCTCACATGTTCTGCTGAATATTTATGTATATAGAAAATACTGAAACTCTGTGGAGTCAGTTCCTGGCAAGGACAGACAGGCACTTGTTCTGAGCTGCTGCTGCCTGGCTGAGGAAGCCAGCATCCAACTGAGGAAAGGCAGGTGGGAAGAAAATCTGGAAAAGACAGAGGTGCTGGGGGAGGCAGGATAATTTCCCCACAAAATGCTCTCTCCATTCATAAGTTATCTACTTGGGCCACTTCTGTGTTGGTTTTCTACTTCAGGTGCTTGTCTTCCACATAATTATGCATCCAGGAGGGGTGAGAGCCTGGGGTTTATTAATTCCTGCTAATGATGCACTGACATCACATTCATGTGCATGTGCTGCATCCATGCTGGTTTGTTGGTTCCTTGTGCTGGGGAACATGGATTCTTAAAGGGTTGCTGGGGGGGCTGCAGAGGTGTGATCCCCAAGGATGCAGGACAGAGAGCACATCACTCCTCTGGGCTACTTTTCCTGGAGGTTTATGGTCACAGCTCTGAATCTAGGGGGTCTGGAGGAGTGGAGATGCTGCTCCAGCCCTGGTGTCTGCTCCCTGGCCTGGGAGGAGCTGAGCCCCTCAAGGGTGCTCATCCTTGCTGGGACCCCCCCTTAACAAACCCTCCCACTCCTCTCTGCAGGGATTAGGCCCCTGAAAGAGGACAAAATAGGGAACCATGAGCAACGGGGATCAGAAGCATGGGGGACCTCTTTGCAGCACTCAGCAGTTGATAATTTATCCACCCAAGTGTTTTACTTCTGTGATTTTCCCCTGAGCACCTGCAGTTCTGAGAAGGCTCTTCTGGTGGTGCTGGGATGGTTTGGGTGGGCATCATGGTTTACAGATTCACAGAATGGTTTGGGTTGGAAGGGACCTTAAAGATCACCTAGTCCCAATCCTCTGTGCTGTGGGCAGGGACACCTCCCACTAGACCAGGTTGCTCCAAGCCCCATCCAACCTGCCCTTGAACACTTCCAGGGATGGGGCAGCCACAGCTTCTCTGGGCAACCTGAGCCAGGGTCTCACCAGCTGCACAGGAAAGAATTTCTTCCTCTAAATCTTCCCTCTTTCAGATTAAAATAATTCTCCTTTGTCCCATCACTCTCTGCCCTTGTCAAAAGTCCCTCCCCAGCTTTCCTGTAGCCCTTTCAGGCACTGAAAGGTGCTCTAAGGTCTCCTTGGAGCCTTCTATTCTCCAGATGAACCCTACCTTTCTCAGCCTGTCTCCAGAGCAGAGCCTTTGGATCATCTCTGTGGCCCCCAAGGGGTGGTGACACAAAGGCTGTGTCACCTCACCTGGAACTGGCTGTGGGTCTGCCCCACTGAGGTGTGGGGTCCTGGGTCAGTGGGGGTTCTTTGCACAGAGCCACTGGGTGAGGGGGGTGTGGGCACCTGCCTTTGGGTATCAGTGCTGGCAGACTGATGGGTATGGCCAGATAGGGTAAGGTAAGGCAGAGGGATGAGAGCTTGTTGGGGTCATGCTGGAGCTACTGTGCCTTCTCCAGCTGGCCCCTGTGCTTGTCCCACAGCCTGTCCCCCCCGCTGGTGGCTGGTGCTGCCTGCTGAGGACCAGCCAGGCAGCCTTTCATGGAGGAGGCTGGTGTCTGGAGCTCTCCTGGCTTCAGGAAGGGCTGATCAATACTGGAGCCTATCTCTGGCTGTAGCTGACAGTGCCCGACAAAGGTTACACACTTTGCACTTTCCCTCCAGATAAAACAGAACATAATGTCTTCTTTGAACGGTGTTCAGAATTGCAAATTGCCTCCTCCTGGAAGGGAGATGCAGCGAGATACTTGTAGGCAGCTTTGGCAGCACTGGGCCGGGCTGGTTTCCAGCAGAAACAAGGCTCAGATGGGCCAAGGGTCTTCCCTAGCAGTCCTGAGACACGGCTGGAGTGAGGAGGGGACAGAGCTCAGGGGGAACCCCTGGCTTCCTCGAAGACCCTCTGCTATGGGTTTGAAGAGCAGAGAGGCCGTGCTCGGGAGAAGAATTAAACCAGAGTGGAGAAAATAGAGCTGTAGTGCCGAGAAGAGCCCGGGGAGCAGGGAGCGATGCTCCACAGCGATGCTTGAGCTCCTTCCTGTGGTGGCAATGATGAGGTACGGGTTGTGCACCTCGGGAGGAGATCAGCCTGAGCGAGCATCTGCCGGGGGATCTGCCCTCCCTCTTCTGCAGCCTGACCAGGCAAGGGGAGCAAAAGGCCCACGAGGACTTGTGGCCTCGCAGCAGGTGGGGAGAGGGGCCCCGTTCCCGGTCGGCTCTGTCGGGCCACGGGGCCACCAGGAGTTGAGTTGTGTGGTTGTGCCAAGCGGTTGCAGAGTGGAGAAGGGCCTGGCCTCCCACGGTGTGCGTAGGTGCACATCTCTGCTCTGAGGCTCTTTTCCTGCTGCAGTCGCACGCGTTTTCCCCAGCAGGAACGGTCACATCGTTTGTGTTGGGTGTGTAAAGACAGAGGAAGACAAAGCACGTCTGCTGGGTGACCCTGGCACTGGGTACAGGTGACAGGGGAGTCCTGGCTGGGGACAGCCCGGCCAGCCCCCAGTCCTGCACACACCCCCCCGGCTTGCAAGCTGTGCATGCAGATCTTCAAAAGAACAGAATGTGGCCCTGAATGTTCTTTTGATGTATTTTTTTGTATGCAAATAAGGTTTAATTTCTGAACTTTGAACAGTTTGCAGATGAGTTTATTAGAGTGTTGTATTATTAAGTTGTATACTCCTGGGGTCAGAGCAAGGCGTTTGGAAACCTCAGTGAACATTATCTATATTGTTAAACAAAGTCAAGAACTTCAGACATCTGGTATTCACCACCAAGCAGACAATCAAAACAAAGACATATTTGCAATCAGACTCACTAGCCTTTTTATGTGGAGTAATTACTAAAATAATCTAACGACACGGATGAGATTATTAATGGAAATGATAGCCTGCAAACCATTGTAACACACATCTCTACCTTTCAGGAAGCAGACGGGAAACTGCCTCATGTAATGAACAGCCCTGGGGTTGTGCAACACCAGGATTCATACTTTGAAATCTGTTGTCTCAGCTGATGAGCTCTAAGGGGAGTTTTTTCAGACCTACTGCTGGTTGGGCTGGGGATGGTAATCTTGAACTCTCCTCTCTCTGGCTGATGTACTGATTTCACTTTTTGCACTAAAGAAATGAAGTATGGGTTATTAATGAATTCCTTTTAATATAAGCATTTATATGCATATAGCTGGGTAAAATTCAAAATAAGGTGGAAAACATCCAGGGCTAATTTGCCTGTATTAACATAGGGCTGGGAAGGGGAAGGTGAGCACTTGGGAGCCTGCAGAGCCCATGGGGCTGGGCTGTCCCCAGGACCCTCCTGGGCTGGGCTGGGGGTTAGGTTGGCCTGTCACCTGCTGTGCCACCCAGCACAGCTGTGCCAGACCCCGTGCCAAAGCTCACTGAGGTATGTAGAGAGCTCCAGCCCTGTGCCAGGTAGGAACCCAGCCCGACAGGGGCTGCACCTTGCCCTGCCAGCACAGAGGTGACTGCAAAACCATGGGGAGGGGGAAGCAAACCCCTCCTGGGCTCCTGCACACCAGCCCAGCAGTGGGAATAAAATGCCACCTATTTTCTGACGCTAATGACTCTCTGGCAGTGCAGGAATAGCTCTGCTCTGATACAGAGTCTGCATCTTCAGCTACTGCTCAAGTTTCTCTCCTCCTAGGAGTGATGCTGGGACTCAGCCCTGTCATCCACTTCCTCTTACAACTGCCACCGACTTCAAAGGAAATCCTGCTGGCAAAATAGCTACAGAATGGTGTCAGTAGTTTATTTGCTCCTAAGATTAGATAATTAATGAAGATAGAATATTAAAATCACATTTACATAAAGCTAAGGGTAATCTTAAAGTGTTCTATTATTTTGTAAATGACCCGAAGTTTGTAATGCATTTATAATCACAAATCAGGAGACAAGTCCTTTCAAATAAGGAAGTACAATTTAAAATCTCAGATTCTTTCATTATTTATTCATACTGCTGTTGCATCTCCTGCTCTCCAAAACCTGGAGAGCCATGGAGCTTCCTTCACCTGCTGAGACAACCCTATGAGAAAGTTGGACTGAACTCTTGTCCTTGAGTCAGTCCAAATTACACCAAGAGCTGAACTCCAGACAGGTCATTTTCCTTGGACCTCGTTATTCTGGAATTCTACAGGATCTCTGTTGTTTGGCTTTCCCTTCAGGCTTAGCCATGGGGTACCCCTGAGTACCCCCTTAGTGACAGCAAAACCAGATGCTCACTATTTTCAGCATAAAACAGTGGAAAATACCAATTCCTTTCCCCTCCAGTACTGCCTCAGCAGCAGTACCCTGGTGATTGCTACTGAGAGGATCTCACTGTTTTGCTTGTTTTGAAATAAGCATTTCTCAGCCCTCAGAGTTTTATTTAAGGCCAACTGCCCATTCCCAGGTGCAGCAGCTTCCCCGTGACTCTGAGGAGGTATTTTCATCATGCTGTGTCTTGTGCATGCATGGTCCTTGGTGGCCAGACAGGATGGATTTTGCCCTGGCAAGTAAAAGTGGACAAAAAATCCTGAATATCATGTAGTAACTATTTTAAATTATCTAATCTTCAGCAAAAGAGCATCTCTTTACTCAAAAACTCAAAATAGCTATTTCCCTTTTCTTATGAACCTTTTTAAAAATGACTTTTCTGAATCCTTGTCCTTCCTGGCTTTGGCTCAGAAGTTAACCTTTGAAAAGCTTTGTAGACTCCTTCCTTTGTAAGCTGCTGATCCCTGGCCTCAGAAATCTGGCACTTACTGCGTGTTTTCCAGGCAGAGGTGCTGAGCCCAGGGAACTATTTCATTTAAAGGCTTCTGATTACATTGATAAAAAATACCTTTGCTCAAGACTTGACCAAAGGGGTGCTGGAGGCAGAGCTGGGGAACTGGGGGTGGATTCCTGGCTCCTATCCCTGTGGGTGTGAAGGTGAGGGTGGTGGGGATGAAGGCTGATGCTCAGGAAGGTGCTGGCAGCAGCAGCAGCCTTGGTGTGTGGTGGGAGACACACGGAAGGGTCTTGCTGTGCTCTGCCTTGCAGAGAGCCTGTCCCTGCCAGCAGGGCAAAATGTGGAGGAATAACCACGTTCCACTAAGTTTGTCTTATTTTTCCCAGGGCATGGACAAGCCTGGCTTAGGACACCAGTGAGAGGAAGAGCTTGTGTTCACCTCTCTCTGTTAATTAAGGCCTAATTCATAACACTGAGTGTTTAACCCAGGACTTCAGTGGATGCCAGTCTCAGCCTTGGGAAGTAACTTGCAGAATCAAGGTCTGAACTACAAGCATTTTAATAGCTTCAGTTGAGAGGGCTCTGCTTGCTCACCCAGCTGCTAGTTTCTCCTCCATATATATGAAAAAACTGAGTGCAGTTTAGTTTTATGTTCTGAGCTCTCTCAAACTCTTCCCCCTAGTTTCCTTACTTGTGTAGGCTTCATTTGCTGCTGCCCTGCAGTGGCTCTGAGCACTGCTACTTTATTTTGGAATGATGGAAGATTACACAGGTGTCTTCCCCCTCGTCCCCTGACCGAGGGGCAGCTCTGAGGCTGGAGGTGTAACACACCTCTTCTGTGGCTGTTGGAGCAGATGCTTTTTGCCCCCTGTAGGCAGGAGGAAGTTTGCTTCACTGCTGCAGCAGGGGTGGAAGCAAGAGGATGAGGGATCATACACAGCACAGGGTTTTAGGCACTCCACGTGTGCTGCTCATGTTAATTAGGGGTAGATGTTAATAGGGTGGGTTTGGTCTGGAGAGGGAACGCTCTCAGGAGCTGAACAGACCCTCCAGCACAGACAGGCCTTGAGCATGAGAAAGGGGAGGAAAGCACAATGGGAACTGTGTCCCCAGGCAGGTGGTTCCGTTGTGATTGCTCTTCACACGTCCCGGTGGCACCTGCCCGGAGCCACTCCTGCCCGTCCCTGGGTGGCAACGCAGCAGGAGGAGCCACATCCGAGGGAAACCTCCGGCTGATCTGGCACTGCTGGGTCTGGAGATGAGGGAAAATCATCTTGCTTCTGTAGGTCTGTGTTCTAGCTGCAGCTTTCCTGAAACTTCACAGGCCTCTCACTGTGCAATTACAGGAGGATTTTAGTCTGATTATACATTAAAAACGCCCCTTTATAAAGAAATTCAAAGATCAGAGACATGTTCTTTTAAGTATTACATTGAAATTTAAACACTCCTGCTGCTTATTACAAAATGTTTCTACAAGGCACCACAGAACTCTGAGACTTTATATTTTCATTGTTAGAATTTTTTTCTTTATTTTAACATTGAATCTGAGCGTTTCACTCCCACACTTTCTTTTTTTTTTTAACTGAAATTTATGTTCTGGAAGTTTTAATTACAGCCTGAACAGAATGCACGGTCACAAGTCGTTGTTGTAGATAGCATTAACAGGACTAAGAGAAACAAAACCAAACAAAAAATAAATGACATTTTTGTCCTTCAGTCATGTGAAAATGTGAATGCAAATTCTAGTCTTATTTTTTCTGATCCCCACTATTCTCTAATCTTATCAAATACACATTCCCATAGTCTGAGGCAGCCCGATAAAGCAGGTTGATACAAACAAGTTGCATTAGATTTTGTAGAGCACATTTTCCTGGGAAATCCAATTTCACCAGCTTTTCCTGGTGACATCTTAGCCATTCCTTACTATATAAAATGCTCTGAATATTTTAACTGCTGTGCTCTACAAGAAGATTCAGCACAACACCGTTGTGCTGTACATGATCTTTCTTTAGCCATAGTTCCTTGCTGGCAGCACAGTGCTGTTTTATGGGATGCTCCTGGTTTTCCCTTTCCAGGCAGAGGTAAGAAAGGCTCCCCAGCCAACCTCCCAGAGCCTGCCTCAGCACGGTGTATCCACACAGCTAGCTTTGGATACCACTGTTTATCTGTGAATGGAGGTGCCTCAAGGTTCATAAATCTGTATGCAGAAGTATGGGTTCTCTAAGAGCAATTCATTTTAATTATGTGAGACATAAAAAGACCACCTACAGATGAGACAATACAGCTGTAAGATTCTCAAGGTTACTATGGGGAATACTTCATAACTGAAGTATGTTTTCCCAAAGGAATTATACTACCATTTGATTTAATTTTTAATTTTTACATTTTAATCAAAAATAGATCAAATGGTGGTGTTATCTCCTGGGAAACATACTTCAGATATGAAGCAGTCCATGTTCCTTTTAAATATGTAAAGCTGCCATTTATGTACAACTCATGAATGACACCCTGTGTTGCAAGCAAATATCACGCCGTGATTTCAATATTGTTTCAGTAACAACACGGTGATGGTGCACAAATATCCCTGCACCCTTTGGAGAGGGAATGGCATTCACCTGCCTGGGCTGCAGAAGCTCCTGCCAGAGACACCAAGTGCAGGAGCCACCACCTATTGAAGGTGTGCACATGGATATGGGCAGGGAGTGTGTCCTGGGGGACAGCCAGGCACCAAGGGAGCTCTTGTTTCCCTTTTGGAAAGAGAAAACCCAGGCTCAGACACACCCTTGGGCACCTTACAGCCAAGGACAAAGCCCAGGGTGTGCCTGTTGGGATGTCACAGCTTGGGGACCTTGCACTGTACATTGTCATGGAATCATAGAAGGGTTTGGGTTGGAACGGACCTTAAAGATCATCTAGTTCCAACCCCCCTGCCATGGGCAAGGACACCTCCCACTAGACCAGGCTGCTCCAAGCCCCATCCAACCTGCCCTTGAACACTTCCAGGGATGGGGCAGCCACAGCTTCTCTGGGCAACCTGGGCTAGTGTGTCACCAGCCTCCCACTAAAGGAATGGCAAATGTGGCTTTTAAAGCTGGGGAAGACACATTATTTGACAGAGCTCAGAGCACCTAATGCCTGTTTGATCCTCCTGGGGTCTTTGGTTTGTATGTTTAAAAAGAAAAGATGGTCAATGGTTTTCCTGCTTGCTTGTGAATGAGTTGGGACCCAGCTGGGAAGAGAGAGCTAGGGATGAGTCTCTTGCCGTGGGACATTTCCCACTGTACCACAGGTGTGCCAACTAGGTGAGGAGAAACCAAACCTGGGGACGTAGGTGGAGGGGATGAGTTGAGAAATATTAATGTGTAACTCTCTATTAAACCAAACCTGCAGAGGAATTCCTTGGTTTGAAAATACTGATTCTGCCCCTCGCTGATACCTCTGGCCCGTGAGGGGGAGCCACAGCAAGGGCTCACCCCACAGATCTAATTGCTCAAGGCAAACTTCAATTCACCTTTAGAGCTCAGCGTCTGCAGAACAGCAATTAACTGATTAACACAACAACAAATCCAGCCCGTTCCACTCGGTAGCCAAAGGGGTGTTTAATGCTTCTGCTTTTGTGAGCAACAATTTACAAAACACAAAGTTAAAAATATTAATGGTATCATTTTAACCTGAATTGGAACCAGACCATGTGCTTATTTCACTATATACACAGAGATCAAGGATTACTCAGGTTATTTTGTGTACAAACCACAGTATTAGGAAATACAAAGTGTATATAATTTTTAGCAATACAACAAAATTCCATAGTTATACAAGGTGAAGAAAAGCCTTACAAAAATAACTTTGTGGTTCTGCTGCAGATTTGACACAAACCTGCTTTAAAGAAACATCCACCTGTCCCAGCCTGTACAGCACTCACCTGTGCCCCCCAACAGCTTTATGATTCCAGCTGACAAATCCTGAAACCAACTACAAACACAATCCATCTAGTTTGAAAAACAGTGATTATAAACCTTCAATGCACAGAACTTCTACACTACAATTTGTTTGCATACTGACTGATTCACCAATGCATTCCTTGCCCCGTTAGACATTAGGGAGTAAGGAATCACACTGCAACTGAAAGAGTCACTTTAAAGTTTAGCCAGAAGTGCAGGTGTTCTCATTTGTGGAAAAATAAGGGATAATGGTGATGTTTCTAACCAGCTAAATGTGTTTCCAGGCAGCTGGAGAGGGCAGCTCACACTGCAGAAAGAGCAAGACCAGCAGCTGCTTCCCCAGTGAGTTCACTCTGGGATGCATGCAGGTGTACCAAGGGCACCTCTGTTAGCAACACTGGAGATCCCAGCAGCAGCGTCCCCAGGAATGTAAGTAAAGATCAGTTCAAGTTTTTGTTTTGTTTTCCAAGTTTTTGTTAGGATTTACAGCCTCCTGCAACAAGGAAGGCTGTGGAACACTAATAAAAAGGTACAGGGCAGTTACCCTGCTGCCTTCTGCCTTGAACTGCAGCTCCCAGAGGTTTCCTTTTTTAAAATTGTTATTTATTTTTTTTTTTTATATTGTCAGCCAACTCAAGAGAAACAGGAGGGAGCTGCTATTTTTTACAAATACTAGGAAGAACATCCTTACACTGCACAAATGAAGTCTGCTGATTTTGAGCAAGGAACTACTTCTCAAATACTGCAGACACCAATGCTTGATCAAGAGGGCAAAGTCAGGTTTAACATTCTCCTGATGGCCAATACATGTTTTATGTCCATAAACAAATAGCAAAGAAAAAACCCCTTTATAAACTATTGACATTTTCATAATTTCTGTGATATTTGATGTTCAGGGCTTAGCTATGAGGCAAGAGAGGACGCCCACAACAAAACCTGCTATCAAATACTGGTTTTGTGCTTGTAAAAAGTCTTTCCATTCAAATCGTGTCCCGTTTCTAGGACTCTGCCCACGTGTCCACCTGCCACCAGTCACCACAGCCCACAGGATATTGGACTGGGTGTCCCCCATTGAACCCAGCCTGGTGCTTTGCAGTTCAATAACTAGGGAAGATTATCCTGGAAACTGAACTGTTGGGGATGCAGATATTAAAAACACTTAGGAGCTCTGAAGGAACAGAAAGATCCAGATATCCCATACCAGACAGAAATACAGTTCAGTTTAAGGCAAAGAGAAGAAACATAAATACAGGTTATCTGTGAATTCTTAACATGATAAATGTTGAGAGATCTAAATGAAAAGCATCCTTCTGGTTTGATAATCCATAGATACCTCCCCTGTGTTTTCAACTTGATGGCCTACTCCTTCACTGGAATGTCTGCAGGAAACTTCCACTGTGGAGTCCAACTCTGCTTTGATATCCCCCTCTCTGCATACCCTGAATTTTGACCAGACACAGTTTGACTAATCATTACTTGTCTAGTGTTTTACTTGATGAAACATAACAGGTATTTCAGATACCTTTCAGTCTTTTATCTTCAAGCAGCTTTTTTTTTTTTTTTTTTTTTTTTTTTACTATTAATACCAGGAGTTCTAAAAAACAAGGTTTGGAACCTGTTGTAAAAAACAAACCACCCCCAAAATATGATCTAGTTTTCTTGGAAACAAGCATGTAATTTCAGTCTTTAGAAAACATTTTGTATCATTATTTTGCACTACTGGATAAGCATACAGGACTTTGCTCATCACACTGTCACTCTGAGTGAGGACATGTTCCTTTCTAGTGGACAGACACATCCACCTGTACTGGGAGGGGGAGGATTCAAGATGAGTTTCAAATCTTCAGGGTAACAGGGACAATAAATTTTTAAAACTGCTGAGTTTCTTTGAGATTTCACTGGCTCATACTGTTCTTGTGATTGTAGAAAATTTTGAAGTGTGTGAAAAACTTTGCTTGGAAAACATTTCTTCTCCATGGAGCTAAAATGTCCTTAATTTAATTCAGTATTTATAGGATATTCCTATATTTAGGAAGAGTATCTTCTTACTAACAGTCTACTTGGTGCTAGGTACAGCTCCACACACACTATGGGAAGCATTATAGGCTGAAAAACCTTCATCCCAGGATTTTGCACTCTGATAAACCCCACTGGGAAACCAACCTTTAAAAGCCTGTCACGAGCTTTTTGCAACTTTGGAGCTACCATTTTAATTTAGACTGGCTGCTCTCAGAAGAGAGGCCAGATGCTGCCTGCTGTGGTTTGGGCTGAGCTGTGCTGGAAAGCTGAGTGGCAGCAGGGCAGAGCAGCAGCTCTGGGAGGGCTCCCCAAAGCTGAGTTACTGTTAATCTTTGCTTTATAGAGGGTTGTTCAACTAATACTCCTACTTGATGAATGTATTTCTGTTACATTTCCATTTCTATTTCCTATTTCTTACCTGCCACATTCACAAACTCTGCTTGTCACAAACAACCTGGAAGCATAGCAAGTAAGATACCCAAACTGGTTGGGCATTTTGGATTTAAACCTCAGTTTCCACAGGATTGTTACTGGCCTTCACAGCTGCAAAGCTGAACACTCATCTGAAAATGAAGCCATTTCTGTCCTCCCATTTTGCCTGCATATATAGGGCTGAGCTAAAACCACAGGCCCTGTAACAATGTGAATGCAAAGACTATTTTCCAAGAAAATCAGAGAAAATGTCCAAGAGAGAGGAAAATCTCTTGTATCAACACAACCTTTGGCCCAGTCCCTGGTGAAGAGCAGGCCAAAGGTCAGCTCAACTTAACTACTCTAAAACATTAAATAACTTCTGGGATTTTTAACATCTACTGAGCTACCTTAAAAGCAGAAGCATTTTTTCCAAGTGTAAAAGCAGTGATGCCTGTAACTGTGCACTGAAAGGGATCCCACCCAGCCAGCTGCTCTGTGCTGAGTGCCCCACCCTGATCCAGGCTGTGAGGCAGGTCACAGGTACCCAGCTGTACAGGCTTGCCAGGTGCATCTTCAGAACTCCACAAGCAAAGCAGTGCTGCTCATCTGCTGCCTCCCAATTTCTAGAAGCCCAGGATATGACTGAAGTGTCCCTGAAATTAAAAAAACCCTCATATTACTAAAAATTATCTCATCAAAAACGGGAGTCTTTTCCTCAGTACCTGTTTTCAAGCTGTATTTGAAAAGAAACCAACAGTTCCACTAACTGCATCATGAATGTTCCCTTTTATTCCTGAAGGACCAGAGGACAACTAGGAAGCCAGGACAGTAAAGGCAATGGTCAGGGTAATCTGCATACACAGTGTGACTGGGTTTTGGTACTTGTTTTACACAGGAATTCAAGATACACCCAGGCAGAACACAGACAATTTTAGCATCACAGCAGGTAAACCTTGTCCCCCACTCATCATGGAAATCAGAATTCGATTTAAAATCAGTCATATTTAAACTCACTCTGCTTTCAGCAAAGTGTTTGCCATTTCAACTCAACATCATGAGGCTAACTCAGCAAGAAGTCTAGCAAGTAGCTCTACAAGGGCTCCAGAGTTTTATCACACTACCTTGAGCTTCTTTCCTTTCTGCACGGGACAGTCAAGTAGAAAAACTGTTTATTGTTGAGATTCCAGTTCTCCCTGAGTAAAGTTAGCAAGTTGTTTTCCTTGTTTCTTACAGCTGTAGTTGAAAAGCATTTAAAAGTGAATAGAACAGGTCGACCACTATCACCAAATTTCAGTACATACATGTTTGTGGAAGGGTGAATGTTACTCCTTAAGTTAGCTAGTTTTAACCCAAGTTTGTTACTAGGCCATTTGAAAAAACATGTCAGGCTAATATGACTTAAAAGAGAGTAATAATTTTCCAAAATTAAGTGGTCACTGGTACACAAGAATTTTACAAACTCTAACATTGTCACTGCAATTCTGGAGCCCAACAAAACTGACTTCCTAAGGTGCCAATTCAGGTTTTACTCCCAAGATGTTCTTTTGGTTCTTAACCTCTGGGATGTTCTTCATGCCCCTGGAGACACTGACACATCTGGAGAGCCCCAACTTGGTAATCCACATCTGTAGTCATACTGGTTTTTGTATTTCTAAAGTCAGCCCTGGAGGGTGTTTCTGTGTTATTTTTAGAGATGAGCAGGAATAAGTTAACAAAGTAAGTATCTTTTCACAGCTCTGGACTCCTAACAACACCCTCAGTCTCACAGCATCCAATGGAAACTCTGCCATTAAATCTACCAAATCCAAGATTCTGCCATGAACATTCAGCCTTTCTGAAGAAACTCATGGCATTCCCTCATGCCCCTCCACATTTGTGGCTCTTTAGGGACTCTTGTGTGATGGTTCAAAAGGATGCAAACACAAGCCAAGAGTAGCTCCCATGCACTTCAGAAGCTTCGTAAACTTTGGTCAGATAATTTGCATGAAAAAAAAAAACCCTGCAGGAATATCACAACCTCCTTCATTCCCTCTTACCAGCCACCCTCTCTGAAGGGTCCTGGCCTTCTACCCAGGGCTAAAATCAGTGGCTGAGATCACTGTCATCCATCAGTGGGAGATCCTAGTGCTGCTGCTGCAGTGTCCTGGCACACTGCACGGTGCCAAATCACAGCTCTGACCACAGCTTACAGATATAAAAGCAAATGTCAGGTTTTAAACAGCTAACTTGGGATGCCCAGAGGAGCCTACCTGAACCAGCTCAGAACTCAGCACTGCCCAGCTGCCCAGATACTGGCACTGCTGCTCAGACAAGCTGGGCTGTCTGTGCAGAGCTCTGATTGCTGCTGGGTTTTCAGCTAGCTCGTTTAGAACTGGCCCTGGTATGTCCCCAGCCCAGCACTTTTAGGCTATGTCTACCCTTTGGAAAGGAAGTATCCAATTAGAGGAAAAAAAACCTGGAGATGGCATGGGATTCCTGTATATTTTAGTATGATCCAGTAAATCAAGGAAGGTATAAAAATGGGGTAGAGGAAGTTGTACGTTACCCTTTGCTTCAGTCACTTCCTAAACTCTGCTTTTTAGAGTGAATTTTAAAGATGTGTTTGCAGGCTCTGTATTTTCCAACTGCTGCTGGAAACATATTAGTTTGGGCTCTGCTAGCTACCTCAGAAATGCTAAATCAATCTGCCTCCTTTTATTTACATGCTTTACTCCTGAGGAATGTAATTGCAGGTTTTATTAACTTGATGTTTTATGGATCTAATCCTTAAGAACAACTCTATCTTTATGTCACAGAAAGAAGGTTAATATACTTACAGATTCTCCAGCAATACATCTTGGGCAAGGCTGGGCAGTCCCTCTGCTTCCATGGTTTTCAAAAATCTAATGAACAAAAACACACAAAGCCATCAAAAAGAAAAAAAAAAAAAAGGAGGGGGGCAATTATTTGCAATTTTATTATAAAATATATTTTAAATGTCATCTTCTAAAAAATAGATGTTGTTGACAGTGTAAACATACCACTGAATTTTGCTTTGTCTTTGTAGCCCCAGGACCACAGTCAGTGGAGGTTTTCTGTTTAGAATCCAACTCCATGGCACAGTCAAGGAGGTGAGCCCTAGCCTCACGTGGAATGGTTTCCAGTGGCTTGCATGCTCGCTTCTGAAAGAACCAAAAGGAACATTTACATGTCTTCTCAAGGCACAGGACATTGAAGAACAGATTTCAGGATTTTATTGCTTATGACTGATGGGGATCTTGCCTTTGTTTGGAAGAACAGTCAGTCAGTAAGGCCTGCCAGACACCAGGCCACACCACCAACACTCTGGATTTCACACTGCACCTGCTGCTGGACCACCAGAGAAATCCACAGATCTCACTAAATGTGTCTGTGCCTCAGCTTCATCACTGGGGGTAAAACACCCCTGGGAAAGGAGCACACGTTGCCCTCTGTTAGCGTGGCATTGGGGATGGTGTTTACCAAAGGAGGGGAGCAGGGGAAGTTGTGTGAAATGACTAATTACACCAAGGAAACAGAAGGAAAACCCCGAGGCCAAGTCCGGCAGCTACGCAGACACATTCTGTAAAGACTCGTCTGTGGAAGTTACCATTTGGAAACCCTAAGAAGAATATCCTTGGCCTCTGACTGCTCTCCCACACAGTGGGAGGACTACCTAAATCCCAGGGGATCCTTGAAATTTTAACAGCAAATCCACAGAATAATGGGACTCTTCAAAACTGTCACTGATGTTTCGGGGTCTGACTCTGAATTCCAAAGAGAGACAAGTGCTTTGAAATTTTTTTCGGATGCCTTTCTGAACAAACTTTGTTTAAGGAATAACAGCATTCGGTCTCTTTCACAAGGATTTCACAGGCAGAAGACGTGTTGCCACAGAACTAACAGACTACTGAAGCATGGAAACCAAATTTAAAATTGGAATATGTTATGCAAAAACGAACTGGATCAATACAACAAGAACCTCAGAGGAAAACACTAGAAATGAGAGCACTACCAAGAAACAGGATATTTGGATGGGAAGCGAATCAAAAAGTGAAATATGTATTGTACTAAGAAAGTGAATAATATAACATCAAAAAATCTGAGAAGGTCCCCTAAAGATAGGCTGCCTTCCACTGGGAAAACATTCTCTTCCCTTTGTTGCTGCAGAACTCGTCCTTTATTGAAAGGCACAGCACCGTGGTGCAGCAGAGTAACCAGCACCATGGGCCAGGTGAAGGAGGAAAGGGAAAATCCACTTACTGCCACACATCAGAAGACATTTGGCTTATTAAAAATAAATTCAAGGTACTGGTTTTCTTTTGGGGGGGCGGGGGGGTTAAAATGCTTAGCATCAGAGACAGGCATTCAGCAGACAGAGCACGTGGCTGACAAACTTGCCATCCCCATGTCAAGACAACCTGGGGAAGCTTCCAGCAGAGGCTGGCTGCAGGGAGACCCCACTCTCTGCAACTCTCCCTTCTAGGTAACAAACAATCAATTCATCACTCCTGTGTGTGCACAGAACAGATCTAGTGCAGGACTCAAAGAGCCTGTGATTAATAAGAATCAACGAGCTCGTTAGTCAAAAGGCAAGCAAGGATTTAATCAGAATGAATACTTTTGCTAGGGAATGATGGCGCCACATCCGGCTTGGAAATGTAGTTTAAGACAAGCAACAGCAAATCTGATACTGTTCTACAATGGGTAGAAAACACATCTCTCTGCAGGGAAGATCTCCATCCAGCCCAGCTTTAGTTAAGCTCCAGTGGATCCCTCATGGAAAGGACAATGATGGCCATGTGTAGATGCTCCCTGTTCTTAGGGCCCAGCTCCCTGCTGGAAGGGGTGCAGATGGCTCACTGGGAAAGCAGAAGGAACGTGAGGTCCACACAGGTCCTTGTTCTGGGAAGCTTTGCTTGCAGTCCACTCTAAATCTGAATGTATCACATGAACAGCTCTAGCCTTGAAAATCTCTCATTCTTTATTCACCTCCAAATGACTTAAAACCAGTACAACATCAACGAGCTCCATCCTAAAGCAAATTTCCAAAATACTGCAACTAACTACATCAAGGAACAGAAAGAAATCACATGTACATGTATAAAACACACAGTAGGAGCTGAGGGAGAGCAGAAAAAACTGTAGGTAATCTTCCCCAGTTCCAACAGCCACCAGCACAGGACACTGCATGATAGCAGCATCAAATGAGAGGGTGATTAACACTCCAAAATAGCTTTCTCCCCAAACCCAGGGATCACTCTGGCCCTGCTTGCTTCAGTAAGAGCCAAGCCCAGAGCTCCCCTCTCTGAGCAGCTGATTCAGCAAGAACATCTTTGCAAAGGCCCCTATGTTGTTTGCAATTACTTCAAACCCCAGTACTGGCAACAGCTTAAAACTCAGAAGGACAGAACCCCAACGAGAAGAGTGACGAATGTTCTGATATTAGACCTAAAACGTGCAAAACTCTGTGCAGCATCACAGCTGTGCAAGTTAAGACAGGAAAGCACCATCTCTGCATCGCCCCTAAGGCTCATGCTGTCAGCTAACATCTAACATCTAAGATCCCTGCACCACAGTGACCAGGTACTGGAGGATGGAGAGCACAATCTGGTCAGCATGCACCACCCCAGCAGTCAGAAGGGTTAAAGGGTGGTGTTTTGCCTCCTGTTTGTGACACAGAATGTGACTGCCACAGCTCAACTGTTCACTAAAACTCATTAAGCCGTGATGATTCATTTGTAATCTGGACCATAACAACTGCTGTTACAGAAAAAGACTCAACCTCTAACATCTTGTTTAGATTCCTCTACACAGCAAACGTTCTGAACTGTAATAGGAAAAGTTCTCTTTTTAAAACTACCTTGCAGAGCCTGACTCCTGTACTCTGCTGTCTGCAGAGGTGGTGACAGCAATTTGGAGTCACTGTCCTAGAAGTTTGAGAAGAATTTTGTCTGGTCTCCAGGAGGCTGGCTCATTAATGCTTTTGTTAGTCGACGAACTGCAATTCATGAACCAGAAGAAAGCTATTAATTGCCTCTCTAACCTCAAAACCAGGAGGGTAGCCCCTGACTGCACAAGTTTTTGCTCAAGTCACACAAAACCAGGGATGATCGAGTAACAGTGGAGGAGAGTGTGAACATAAGAGTAAGTTTTTCTTGGAACTCCTGTTAACAGCCCGGCACTTATTAGGAAGAAAGATGCTTACAAGGTGGTGGCTGAGACACACCTTGTTGGAATGAGTCTGATCGGAGAAATACACACAGAAAAGCTGAGCTAAAATGGAAAAAATGTGAGGGCAGCATAAAAACGCTGAACACACTGTTCTTGTGAGGAGCCCGGGCATCAGAAAACATTAGTAATGACACCCAGTCGCGTACCAGCCAAAACCCGTACTCAGGCCCGTTAAGAGCGGGCTGGGGGAGGCCGAGAGACACCGCGACCTCCCCCCGAGCTTCGGGTACCCGGTCCCGCTCCCCCGCGGGCCGCCCACAGCCCGGCACTGCCGCCCCGCCGCCACCAGGGGGCACCGGCCGTCTCCTGCCTCCTCCGGGCCCCGGGGCTGTGAGGGAGCCGCGGGGTAGCTGGTGGCCGCCCCGCAGCTCCCTCACAAGCCCGGGGCCCTTCACGGCTCCCTCACAACCCCGCTCAGAGCCAGCGTCCTCCGCGCCGGGCGCAGGGCTGACCGCGGGACCTGCCGACCCCGGTAAGGCCACGCAGGCTGCGCGAAAGGTGCCGCCGCGGCCACGCCGGGCCGAAGAGGCCGCTCCAGCCGGCGGCGGGAGGTCTGAGGGGCGCTGCCCCACGTCCCATCCCCTCTTCCCCCCGGTAGCTCCCGCCGCCGCGCACAGAACTCACTCGCTCCGGCTCCCCCGGCTCCGCCGCGCTCAGCGCTCCCCTCCGGCCTCGGACGGGCAGCGCTGCCATGGCGGCCGGGCGGGATCACCCCGCGGCCCGGCCGGGCTCCGCTGCCTGACAACCCCGTGGCGGCTCCGGGCGCTGCTGCCCGCCCGGGGCGGGGCCGGGCCGTGCCGTGCCGTGCCGGGAGGCCGCCGCTCGCCCGGACTGCGTGACATCGGGGCCTTACGCAATTGCTCCGCATTGATGGCGCAGCCGGTGAGGGGACAGCCGGGTCCGCAGCCCGGTTTTGCTCCGGCAGCCTCCGTGTTGTCGTGACCTGAGCTCCTGCGGGAGGGGAGGGACGATTTGACATCATCCGGGGTGTTGGGTCAGCGCCGTCATGTTACGAATCGGCGTTTTATGAGTTGTCTGAGCGTTCTTCAAATTACTAATGGATAAATTAAAAGCTGGGGGACAATTTCAAGAACTCTTCAAATATCGGGTAACCCCCATGCTTGCCCTGGGTAGGAATCGTGCTGAGGTCAGGGTAGGCTTTATTTTTCTCTTGGAATTTCTTGGGGTTTTGGTGGCATTAAAGGCAACAAGAAAATATTATCCGAGCCCTTTGTGCATTTGACTTCATGTAATTCACAGTCTAATTTCTGTGCCTGCAGGCTGTCTAAATGCCAGAACATGGAAGAACAAAACTGAGAGTTTTAGAGGTGACAGAGCAGGTGGAAAAAAGAAAAAAAGGTACTTCCTAGGGAAGAGTAAAAAGGCTTTGCTCTGCCTGTGTGCTGAGAGTGTCAGAGAAACCACCATCTAACCCGGGTTTGTCTGTTAAGCGTGTGTCAGTGACAGGTCATCTGCTCAGGTAACAGTGTGAGCAAGGCTGTTGCCATCAGGGATTTCAGCTGATTTTGTAATTAGATCTTTCCCAAAGAACTAAACCTCCTCTAGAGTCCCAGGAAGGATCATAAGCCACGTGGAAGTTAGAGCTAGAAAATGACACGTGCCCAGCATGGTGTGTGTTACGAAAGCCAGGGAGTAAGAAGTTCACTTTGTAAATACAACCCACCGTGCTGAGCAGCAAGGACCAAACACAGAATTGAAAAGAACACCTTGGCTTGCCTCCTTTGCAGAAGCTGTCCTTCTCTGAAAGAATAGGCTGCCCTTTGTTATTTCAGATTAAGTCACGGGTAAATACCTGAGTTTCAGTCCAATTTCCAGACAGAATCAAGGATCATCTGCAAATTCCCACCCATGAGAGCAGAAGACCCAAATCATTCCCACAGGCCTGGACCTGAGAGCAGGCTCCACAAACAGCACAGCAGTCCTCAACAGGCAGGTACTTGTTCCAGATTAGTTCTGAGATGACCATCAGAAGATTCTTTTCTAGAGGATGACTCTTCTTTAATGAAGCCAAGGTGTCTTCTGCACCCTCTATCTCCTGCCAAAGGGGGAAATCAAAATGCAAGGGAGGAGATGACTGAGCAGGATTCAGCAGTGCTCATGGCTCACTAGCACTGCTAAAATTACAGATAATATCTGAGTCCTTCACTTTGTTTTGCTGTGTCTTGTGACTAGCACAGGACAATATTCTCAGTCAGGAAGGTGTCATATACTGCTTGTCCTTTCTGCTCTGCTAAATCAAGCTGGTTTGCAGGAGAGAACATGTATTGTCAGGCTATCCTTGGCATTCACTCTTTCTAGAGCTTATTCTTCACTAGGGATGCAGTTGTACTTACAGTATGTGCTCATTCACATTCCCTGAGCCTGAGGGTATATCACCAAAAATAATTCACAGATTCTTTTTGTCTTTAATCTAGCATTTCACATTCCTGATAGAAAAAGAACGCTAAATCTAGGTAATCCAGTTTGAAGAACATCTGAAGTGTAAGTAATTTCAGAGTTTGGACCAAGCCCAAATCCATTCACATCAAATCAGTTTTACTTAATTACTTCAAAGCCACCATCCAATTCCAGCCCTGGAGCCTATTAATGCAGCTTGCCAGTACAACCAGCATTGCAGACTGGCTTCCCTTTTACATTCACGTGTTCAGAACAATGGGATGCCCTGTAAGAACCATGCGTTTTGGGACACATCCATCTCCATGTGTCAGCATGTGGCAGGGGAACCTGTTCTGCAGGTTTGCTTTGCAAATGGAGTTGGCATTAGGAAAGTCTCATCTGACAAACCGACCGTGGGGTTCAGGGGTACCTGTGGGTGAGGATCAGTTCTTGGCCTCTCCCTCCATGGAGATTTTTCTGGGTAAGAAAAAGCTGAGCTTTGTAAAGAGCATGATCAGGAGTATGAAAGCTCACTTCACTGAGTTGTGAGGAGTAGTCATGCAAATATGAATGGGTGATTTTGTGAAGTGATTAATTGCTTACGAGGTGAAGGCTGCATGGCCTGAAGTATAAATGCAAATGCTACAATCTGTAAGAGTTCAGTGACAAAGGCAGAGGACAGACAATTTATAAACCTTTTCAAGACACTGTGGGAACTAAGAGGCTAGAAACAAAAGACATGCTGATCTCCACAGCCATACAGCTCCAAATGCAATGTCTTAGGTGTTCCATCAGGGATGCACCTTATCTTCTTCAGGTGAGACCTGACTAAAGAAAAACCCCTCCAGCAAAGAAATGGAGAGTACTTTGCTTGTCAGAGGTAGCTTGTTGCCATCCACAGACTATCAACTGTATTTGCACTTGCTAAATTCAACCTTTGCCTCCTGGGACTCCTCTGACTTTTATCCGAAGTAGTTTGCCCTTTTTTTTTTTTTTTTTCTTCAGATAAATTGTTCTGTACCACCCCAAAATCCTATTCTTAGGTTTAGTTTTCAGAAGGAAACTGAGGACTGAGAAGAGTCTTCTCAGTCTTCTCTCTAGTTGCTCAGTTTTTTCCTTCTCCTTCATTAAGCTCATTTCCTACATTTCTCCAGGTTTTCTCAGCTGTTAACTTCATTATTTTGTGGAGTACCAGGTAAGTTAAAAGGAGAATAATTTCACAGAACCGTTTGGGTTGGAAGAGACCTCTCCAGATGATCTGGCTCCCTAGAGCAGGTTGCCCAGGGCTACGTCCCATGGGGTTCTGAGTACCTCTAAGGATGGAGTCTCCACAACCTCTCTGGCAGTCTGCTTTGGAAATTGGCTGCCCTCACCATGAAAACCATATTTTCTTGTGTTCATGATTACCCTTAGTAAATAGATGGAGCAGTCACAAACCTGTCCCACCTTCCAGCCTGTTTCTTTGCACACCTTGTTGAGAGCTGTTAGAGCTGACTGTGGGAACTCTGCAATTACAGACACGTTCATTCTTTTTTATGTCCTTGGTACAAAGCTAACTGGTATCTTCAGGTCTTCAACTGGGACCTTAATTTTACCATTTTCTGAGATGAAAATGTCAGTACTTCCATTCTTTGCTGTATTTGATTCCCTGTTAAATTCCCCCTCACTTTGTTTTATTCTGTGTATACAGCTCCTACTGACATTTAATCAAGAAAACTAGTGACCTGTCATAGCCTTTTCCCACTAAGACCTGACATGTCTTACAGTGAATTCCTGCCATGTTTCAGAACATTTGCTCTTTGTTTTGCAGCTACACAATCTCTTCACCTGCCAAACCTATGCATTCTTCCAGACCAAAGTGTTGCCCATGTTCTGTTGTGTCATGCATCTCAAAGTCAAAATAAAATGCTGGGCCATACGTTTGCTTATCACGGAAGTTTTTTTTCCAGAACTCTGTTATGGATTCTTACCATTGTCAGTGCCCTCTTCCTGGCTTCTACCCTCTAATTATTGTGAGTTTTCCATGCTCATCTTCTGAATTGGTCATTTTCACCCTTCATAATCCTGTATGTGGTATTTCCTATATCACACATTCTTCTCACATTTCTTTTTATGTTCAAGGCTCCCTGAATCCCTAGAATAGAAGAGGGCGATAAAGACTCCTCCTACAAACCAACAAGAATGGTGCAAATGGGTTGTTGCACAGATGTCCTGAATCTCATCTGTGCTTCAGAGGAAGCAGGTTGTCACCCTGGGTATCTGCTGCTACATGGCAAGCAATTCTGCCTTGATTTACAACGTTCTTTTAAGGAGGGAGAGAACCTGGTGTTAATTGTATCACTCAGTAGTCACAGTCCAGGCCCACAGGGAAAAAACTAATATTAAAAAATAAAATTATTTTATCAACTAAAGTAATCTGTTTTAATAGAAATCTGATTTTTACCTTGAATGCAACCATTTCCTTTAATCAGTGCTTTTGTCCTTGGATCAGTCTTAATTTGTACAGTCTAGTAAATCTCACCAGTTGACACGCCCAAGAAGCTGGTTTTGCAGGACCCAACAGACCCATGCTCTGCTCACTCACTTCAATAAGGTGCCAAATCAGGGCATCATAGGAAGTCTTCTGTAGCAAAGGCCTGACTGAATTCCCAAAAGTAGAGCTGATGATATCTCAGGATAGAGAAAGAATGTAACCAGATAAAAATAAGAAAAGCTGTTGCTTGGGTGTATTCCAGAGGTAGTAGTTACTTTACACTGTTGTAAATACTATTTCTGTATGAAAATGTAGCACATATATATATATATATTTATATATATTTTATATAATACATTTATATATTTTATTTATATATATTTAGGAGCTATATATGCATATCCTCAATACTTAGCAACTTCCAGGCACTTTAATTTTTCAAACTGGAATGACACAGTCTCTCTACTCTTATGTGGTGGCTCAGGAAATCACTATTAAACACCTGCACCTTTTCTGCCACACCTGAATCGTGGGTTCAGGGACTGGCTAGAAGGAGAGTTATGACAGAATACAGCAATAATTTAGGAGGAATTCCCAGCTGGAATATAACAGAATAAAGCCTGTGTCTGTAAGGGCAGGGCAGGGCACCACAACCTGGTAATTAGCACAGGTGAAGCCAAGACATGAATGTTTTGAACACCAGGTTATTCAGGCGGGGCTGGAACAGGAGCAGCCGTGGGGAGGCAGCGCTCAGGCCGCTGCTGTGGGCCGTGTCCTGGGGTTTTCCTTCCTCCCAGCTGGGATATGGCCCCTGCAATCCTGCTCTTTGCACGTCGAGGTGAGCAGTAGATCAGGAGGGCACTGTGGGAGCTTTGCCAGATGAATTTGGCCCGCTGCCTGTTGTTTAATCTGGAGGTTCTGAAGCCCCGGGCTTCCCTGGGACCCTGCTGCCAAACCCTCCATCTGGGATGCCCAGAAATACAGCTGGATGTTCAGGAGATTTAGTTCTCCTGTGTCTCAGTGGGCCTATACATTTTTAACAGCAATCCTTGGTTTTACCTTCCAAACGAACCTTGGAAAGGTCTTGTGAACCTTACTAAAGAATGAGGTTTTAAATTATGAGGCATAGCTGGGGTTGGCATGGATTACAGAGACATTTATCTCCAGGAGTTGGAGATGAAGTGGGACGAGTCCTTCCCAAAGTGGAATCTTGGGAGTGACTTGGGCTGCTTTCACCCCCTGTCCCGTATTGCCCTGACCTCAACAGCTTTTAGGCCACTCCTAAGTGGCCCTAAAGTAGCTCCTTTTGTTGAAAACGGGTCAGGCAACAGGACCAACAGTCTGGACAATAAATAATAAATAGTTAATCAGCCTACACCAGCACGCTTTCTTACTGCAAAAATTACAGCCTTTTCCAACGGTAGAAAGCTGCCTGTAATACAGCAGACATGCTTAGAGCAAACAGAATGCACATTTTGTGTGGTAGGCAGAAACAAAAGAATTTACCGTTAGAAAATGGATTTATTTGTGGAATTACATGTTTTAGTCTCATGAATGGCACAGAGCTGTGTGTGTCCTGTGCCACCCCACACAGTCTCATGCTTTCCATTAGTCATGGGAGAGCTGTGGGTGGGGGTTATGTGCTATTTGCTTGAGGTTCTAGATTATTTAATACACCATTTTTTAAATGATCTAAAATAAAATGGGGCAATCTGTGGGACTTACTTACCACAAAAATTTGGAATTTAAGCTGAATTATTTTCTTTGAATCAAATATTTGATGGGGGAAAATGACTGTTTTCCCCTTGTTTTGTCACTGAAAGGAACAGTAATTTTAAAAGCTCTGAAACTCAGCAAAATACAGTATAAAACCCTGAATGTTCTTTCCCCAAAGATTTTCTTTTCTTGCAAATTTCTGATTATGCTGCTGATTTTCTGTCAGGTTAAAGTGTTAGAAAAAAATACACAGAATTAGACTTTCTTCCCTCCACCCCTCCCAGATCATCTGAGGTAGCAATCACTGACCAGAGCTGAGGTTCTCAACCTTCTCATCGTGGCTGTCAGGTCTTTCTGGATTGCTGCTTTTATCATAACACCAGTTAAGACAAACATATCACTGTAAAGATGAGCAAATGATGGTGATCTCATTTCATGATCCATACCCTTTGTTTAGAATTTTGTTAAAATACTGCTAATTTATCCCAAAAGTTTGGTTCTGGACTGTTTTTTTCCCCTCTGGTAATGCAGCCGATTAATAAACACTGAAGAGATAAAAAGATGCATTTGTCAAACACAGACACATCCTCCACTTGCTGCTTTTCAAAAGCAATCAAAAAACAACTGTCTTGTTGAACACTGAAGATTTAGGGTGGTCTGAGGACAATCTTAAAGTTGAATCTATTTTTAGTTGAGTCACACACTGACTTCAGGTCTTTCCCTTGGGTGGCTATTTGTGCAACGTGGTAGCAATGGACTTAATGAGTTTGTTTATAACAAGCATGGATTTTTACATCTTACTGTTTTCTTTGTTTTCTTCAGACATGCTTTTGTTTTCTTAGAACTATTCTTTGGGAAAAAACTAACTCCATGGAGTTAATATTTTAGTTTGAATTAATTTCTGTTGTGCTTTCTGAGATTGCAGATAAAATACTCTTGATGATTCATGTGTCAAAATTTTACATTAAATTTATAAGAACAATAAACATGAGCATCTTTTTAACAGCACGGAGATACAACAGTATTTTGGATTAAACTCTTTTTTCTCTTTCCACATCCAAAGGACATGAGTATTATTAAAGAAAACAAAATAAAATATTCACTCTTCTGTTCTGTTTCTGCACAGTGTGACTCCCCATCACCAGTGGTAATCCTGGTCCCAGTGTGAATGTTACCAGCTGCATATTTATGGGCAGCGAGACTGGGGAGTGAAAATCTCATTCCAGGTGGTCATTATCATAGAATCATATCACAGGCTGGTTTGGGTTGGAAAGGACCTCAAAGATCATCCAGTTCTAACCCCCTGCCATGGGCAAGGACACCTCCCACCAGACCAGGCTGCTCCAAGCCCCATCCAACCTGCCCTTGGACACTTCCAGGGATGGGGCAGCCACAGCTTCTCTGGGAAACCTGGGCCAGTGTCTCACCACCCTCACAGTAAAGAATTCCCTCCTAATGTCTCACCTAAATCTCCCCTCTTCCAGTTTTAATCCATTACCCCTTGTCCTCTCACTCCCTGCCCTTGTCAAAAAGCCCCTCCCCAACTTTCCTGGAGCCCCTTCAGGCACTGGAAGGTGCTCTAAGGTCTCCCTGGAGCCTTCTCTTCTCCAGGCTGAACAACCCCAACTCTCTCAGCCTGTCCTTGTAGCAGAGCTGCTCCAGCCCTCAGATTATCTTCGTGGTCCTTCTCTGGACTTGCTCCAACAGCTCCACGTCCTTCTTATGTTGGGGACTCCAGAACTGGACACAGTACTGCAGGTGGGGTCTCACGAGATCAGAGTAAAGGGGGACAACCCCCTCCCTGGCCCTGCTGCCCACGCTTCTTTTGATGCAGCCCAGGACACAGTTGGTTTCTAGGCTGCAACTGTTTTTCCACAGACTATCTCGGCAAATATGAAGGAAAACGGGAATGTGTTGGTCCCTCACAGCAACATGCTGTGCATGTGAAGAGCTACAACCCACCCGTGCTGTTGTACCTTTTGTTTCTTTAAGAGTATAAATGACCTGCTGTTCATGGTGTGAGCATTCCTGAGCCAAGCTTATTTTGGAAAAATTACTGCTTTGGAAGCAAAAGATGTCATTGCTGCCTGCCTTCCCATTCTGCACAGAGACCCTCAGACTCGGGTGCCTTCGAGTCTTCCAATAACCGGATCAGTCTTTTTTCCCAGCTTTTTGTGCTAACACATAATATAGAAACTTCTGGGTTTATTATCTAAATTACATTGATTTGGAATCTAGGAGTTTTTCTTCATGAGAAACAGAAGCCTCAGAGTCAAACCTGAGGTCTTATTTAAATGGGTTGACTCTGGAAAACTAAGGAAATTATTCAAGATACGAATTTCCTATATGACGTCAGAACCCTTTATGGAAATTTTCATCCACAATTAAAGTGGTCTTAATTTTGTAACATCATGAAGGGGGTATTTTTATGAATACAAGAGTTCTCTCCATATTTAGAGAAGAGCACTGGCTAAGCTTTTTTTATTTTACTTAAAAACACACCTCAGCCATGCAAAGAGTGTATTTTACGTAAATGAAGCCTGTTTTCCTCATTCAGAAACTTTATTTTATTGCAGTTGAAAGTTTTGCTTTTGGCTGCTGTTACCAGGAACGTATTATGCCCATGTAGGGCTATTAAGGAGCGCTGGAAACGCCAGCCTCGATAATAAAACACCTTCAGTGCTGTGTACAGGAGTATTAAATTTAAATTCACGTTCATGGATCGGCCCGTTGTTCCTTGGTGTGGGACAGCGGGCTGAAAAGGGACGAGGGAAGCGGCACCAATAAACCATAGCCTGTAAATACCCTCCTTTCAGAGGGTTGAATATCGGCCAGAAGGAATCCAGCCAACAGCGAGTCGCTTCTTGCGGTGACCTGACCCCTCCCACGGCCCCGCGATGAATGACCCGCCCAGCCCAACATGGCCGCCGCGCCGGCGCCTGCGCGGGTGGGCAGACAGCGCATGCGCGGGGCACGGCCCACGTGACCGTGCGGCTCCCCACGTGACCGGCGCATCTCCCCTCCTTTCCGTGGCGGCGGCGCGGCCATGGCGGCTGCGGAGGTGGAGGCGGCGGGCTCCGCCGAGCAGTTCCAGCAGCTTCTGCAGCGCAAGGACGGGTGAGGCGGGGAACCGGCGGGGTGGGGGCCACAATGGGTGGGGCGCGGCCTGCCGGGAGCTGAGGGAGCGCGGCCTGCCGCCGGGCCGGAGAGACCCCGCGCCGGGGGCGGCCTGAGTGGGCGGGCTGGCCTGGGCGCGGCTGTGCCGCTGTTCCCCCGGGAGCGCGGGCTCCCCGGCAAGCGGCTGCGGCGGGTCCCGCAGCGGCAGGGCCTGCGGGAAAAGGGTGCTCGTGGTTTTGTCCCGGTCTCCCTCAAAACGTGGCTCCGCGGTGGCTGCGCGCGTTTGGCTTGAGCTTCGTCAGGCAGGCTGAGGGGAACAGGTTGGCACTGCCGGGAGCTGAGCAGAAAGGAATGAAGCAAACCCAGACGTTGGTCGTGCTGTTTTTTAAGCATCCGTCTCCTGAGGTGCATCCTTTGACTGTCCGGGAGGCTCAACCGTGCAGAGGGGAGGGCTGCAGCACCCGCTAAACCTTCTGTAGGGAACGGGGAGCCTCCATGGGTAGATTGGTAGGAAAATTATCCAAAACAGGATTTTCATGCAGCCGAAGAGTTTATTTCTTTTTCTTGAGCCATAAGTTGTGAACAAAACCAACAAGTTAATTCCTATGCAACACTTACAATGAAAACAGCAGCATTACATTATTTATTGAGAAGAAATGCAAAACTAAATCCTTCACCTCTCACACAGCAGGGCTGGTTTTTCATTTATCTGGTTTTATGTTCCAGTAACGAGCAGATCATCTGTTTTCCCAGGGGTGCCTCCCAGCATGGGTTACTGGTTCTCTGTAGTCACTGGCAGTGGCTCCTGGTCTGGTCTTGAAGGTCTTGGGCACTGATCCTTTGGGGAAAAAAATCTGCGTGTGTTTTGCTTTAGTAGGAAAGAGCAGCAATAATTAATACTGCAGTTGAAGATGAATGGTACTCAGTCCTTTACTGCAGAAAGACAGGTTTGGTTGGGAGCGTTTCTTGTTTGTCTTGTTGAGTGAAAGGTGGAGTAACTGTTGCTGTTCTTCTAATCCTTTAGCTGAGCATGTGTTTGACTAGGTCTTGTAAGGCACGTGAAAAGAAGGTGCTGGGTCAGAAACATTGCCCTGTCGTTTAACTGCTGCCTTGGCAAGTGGCATTGAAATGAATAAGGAGAGAAAAATGATTAAATGAGCGGTTTAAAAAAGGCTGATGGAACCACCAGCATCAGTGTCCTTAAAGGAAACATAAGGAAACATTGATAACTGTTGATTATGAGAAGAAGAAAGTAGATTCTCTGAAACTTGGTGCATGACTTCCAGTTTTCCTTTCTCTGATTATTCTCCCCCTTGAATTGTTGTGTGGGGACATCCCAGCAGCAGCTTTCTCTCTCATGCACATACACATATTGGCATGAAAATGGCCTCAGGAACAAATACAATATTTTGGAATGATTTTCAATAAAAACCCCCCAGTATTTCTCTCATTCTTTTTGTTCACAGACACGATCCAGGTTTCTCTTTAATGTACTTGATTACTTTATGCATTTTTTTTTGGTCCTAAGATGAGTTGGTAGAACTGATAATTCTTCCTCTACTAAATGTAAAAATATTTGGCCTTTTTTTCATTTTGTTACTGCTAAGAAACCAAACTAACCTGATCTCACAGCACAGAAATCCCCCAAATCTCAGTGTTTTTTTTAATGATCTCCTTGTTTCTGGCTGGTAGTAGAACTTTAAAAATATATATTGGCTAAATTAAGGTACTTTCTATATTTAAATTATCAAACGAACTTGAAAATTAGTGGTGTAAAAAAGGAGTTGTGAATACTTCCTTAACATAAAGTGTTTCTTCAAGGAAGTATTTTTCTCTTGAAAGATTAAAGCTTAAGACAATAAATGTCCTGAATTTTTAAGGCCTAATGCTGTTTTACTGTTTGTGTTTTGGTTTGCTTTTTTTCCCCCCAAAGTAACAGAATTACCACTGATTAACTGCAACTGCCACCATTTTATTTTGACACTTCATGGGAGTTCCTGTTCCAGAAAATTAATTTTTCTGACATCACGTTGTTAGTAAACTTTGTGTTATGGAATAACTGTAAATTTCGAGGTTTAATTATTTTTTAAAAGGCCTCTAGATTTTCTGGTTGCAAAAGATGAGCTGAGCCAATGACTTAAAAACTATTGAACCACTTGTATTCTTCCTCTGGGGTCTGTTGTTGTACTTAGGCTGCTTTTGATAAGAATCAGCTTATAAATCCGAGTAATGTGGGCTCCCTGCCAGGGAGATTATAAATACTCACAAAATTATTGTATCTGGGCCCAAAAGGAAGGTGAGCTGTGGGGTGATGATTGTTTGGATGTTCCTGTCAGGGAATGTCTTGCTATTTTGGTTCTCCAGTCAACAGGCTCCTTGTTCTAAAGGTACACTTTGGGAGTCTGCCTCAGCCATGGGTTTTTTTAATACATTGTTGAGACAAGACTTGGGGATTTTTGTTTCTGCACAGGAACTGTGTGAGAGGGCCTTTGGATTTTCCTTCTGCTACTCAAGTTTAAAAGAAGTTCAAGTTAACTTTATTTTTTGGGCCCACAGCTTCTGCTCCAGAATGTGAAATATAAAATGATACAGGAATAGAAACGTAGGGGCTTGTCATAAGCTTTTTCTTGCATTCAATCAAGATGTTTGATGTAAGAAATACTTTTTTAGAATCACGTGCTTCATTTTGCTTGCTCTGCTTTCTGCCTTTCTTAATGTTTTGAAGTCCTGTTGCTGTTTTTCAGGTTTAATTTAAAGTGCTCAGTGACCAGGAGGGCAGTCGAATTGCCAAATTATCTGGGTCTGTGAATGAATTTGTCAAACCCCCCTCCCCCTAAAAAAAAAACAAAACCAAACCCTGGTGCAAATTAAAATATGTCTTCCATGAAGATAAGTGCATTGCAGCTGTATGTTAGTGAGGAAAGGATTGGCTCTGGTGGGATGAGGGTGAAATAACCACGTGCTGACTCCTCCTGTGCCTGTCAGGAGCTGACAGGTGATCAGCTGTGTAGCAGGGAAGGGTATGATTCCTGCCTCAATGGAAGGGAAATGCAGCAAGTTATTTATTAGTGTTTTGGCCTGACGTGTAGCCACTGCACTGCTCTGAAGCTCTCTGTTCTGCTTTCTGCCACTGTTTTTAGCCAGTGGAAGTGTTACCCTCTCTTCCTTCTGCTAGTCCAACAGATGCACAAATAATTTCTGAAATGTCCAGACATGGGGCAGGTGCAATGGCAGCTCGACAGCTTCAGCCTCTGTAATTGTAAAAGCTGTAGTAGATCTCAGTAGATTAAACTGTTTTGTCATAAAACCTGATTGGAAAAAAAAAAGGTATTTATGTTCATCCTTGGTCCGTTTTTAACTTCTCTGAGCTGGTAATGGTGTCAGTAAACAGTGCATGTTTAGTGATGGGGGACGTCACAAAACTGGTGTTTCAAATGAAGAATATGATGAACAAGGAGAGGAAAACCAGTCCTGGAGCAAAGCTCTTGACAGTTTTTTGCATCAGAGCTTTGTCTGTCTTCTTAAATATTGAACTACTGCTGCTTTTTTAATTTTAAAATCTGTCGTGACTGGGTATTCTCATACATATAAATCACTTCTCCCTGTCTTCCCACCTACCTAATAATTTTCACCTCATTACTTTGTGGCAAAAAACATCAGCTGCAGCCTGGGGACAGCACTTCCCAGTGCATGTCCCTGCTGGCTCAAAAGTCTTAATTAAAAGGTGTGTGTGTGTGAGCTGACAGCTGGAGTGAGCTTCAGGAGAGCTGGCTGCTCGCAGGGCAGGTGCAGCTCCTGCACCAGCTTCCTGAGCTGTGGCTGCCCCTTCTGGGCTCCCCACCTGGGCCCCACCAAGGAGCAGCTTAGCTGCTGGGACACAGTTCTGCAGCTCAGGGTCACTGAGCAGAGAGGTGTGCTCTCAGGTTTATCAAGAGGTCTGTATCATGTCCCATTGATAAGGAAAAAGTAAATCACTTCAATAAGCCTTGAGTGAGGTTTAAATGACATGCTGGAGGGAAGGGATGCCAGCCAGAGGGACCTGGACAGGCTCGAGAACTGGGCTCAGGCAAACTGCATGAAGTTCATCAAGGCCAAGTGCAAGGTCCTGCACCTGGGTTGGGGCAATCCCAAGCACAAATACAGGCTGGGTGGAGCATGGATGTAAAACAGCCCTGAGGAGAAGGACCTGGGGGTGATGGGGGATGAGAAGCTCAACGTGAGCCGGCACCGTGTGCTGGAGCCCAGAAACCAACTGTGTCCTGGGCTGTATCAAAAGAAGCATGGGCAGCAGGGCCAGGGAGGGGATTGTCCTCCTTTACTCTGCTCTCATGAGACCCCCCCGTGGAGTACTCTGTCCAGTTCTGGAGCCTCCAACATAAGAAGGACATGGAGCTGTTGGAGCAAGTCCAGAGAAGGACCACGAAGATAATCTGAGGGCTGGAGCAGCTCTGCTCTGGAGACAGGCTGAGAGAGTTGGGGTTGTCCAGCCTGGAGAAGAGAAGGCTCTGGGGAGACCTTATAGTGGCCTTCCAGTGCCTGAAGGGGCTCCAGGAAAGCTGGGGAGGGGCTTCTGACAAGGGCCTGTAGTGAGAGGACAAGGGGTAATGGATCAAAACTTGAAGAGGGGAGATTTAGGTGAGACATTAGGGGGAAATTCTTTAGTGTGGAGATGGTGAGACACTGGCCCAGGTTGCTCAGGGAAGTTGTGGCTGCCCCATCCCTGGAAGTGTTCGAGCCTGGTTGGATGGGGCTTGGAGCAACCTGGTCTAGTGGGAGGTGTCCCTGCCCATGGCAGGGGGTTGGAACTGGATGATCTTTGAGGTCCCTTCCAACCCAAACCAGTCTGGGATTCTGTGAAGGGAGGTGTGGGTTGTGAGCAGTGCAGTCAGCTCAAAGGCTGCACAGCTGTTGTAATTGAGAGGAGATGGTTTGCCTTGGGAGTCAGTGCTGCTGTGCCTTGTGTACAAGAGTGATGGAAGTACCTTAAGAGGGCAGCCCTGGACAAGAGGTTTTGAACTGCTCCTGAGCTCAGGTCTGAATTTGTAAGGGTGGCACTTCCAGGAAGAAAGAGAACGGTCTTGTTCTATAATTTCAGTTTTTTCTAGTCTGCAAAGAGACTATCTTGTTATATTTCTACCAAACTTATATAGAATTGCTTTGGAAAATTAAGTTAATTTTAATTTTTTATTTTTTACAGGTCCCTTGTAGTTGTCCACTTCTGGGCACCATGGGCTCCTCAGTGTCTTCAAATGAATGAGGTTATGGCAGCACTAGCAAAGGAACATGTGCAGGTGACATTTGTGAAGGTAAGTCTGGTGGCTGAGCTTTTTTTAAACAGAGGAGAGCCTTGATTACAAAGTTTAAGTACTACAAAATGTGGGGAAAGTTGTTTGCAAAGTTCCTTTATGGATTCCTGTTCAAGGATGTGAACTGAACATATGCAGGAGATGCATAAAAAAATAGGAGATGGAAGTTTTCAGAGACACCTTCATTTTATTGTGCTGCTTAAAGGAAAGAAAAAGAAAAATACCAGTCTACTAAGATCCCATGAAGGATATTTTTCAATAGCTGCTGCACCTGAAAAAATAGGCAGATGAATTTCTGTGTGCCTGCAGTGTCTCAGTCCTTCAGTACTATAGGGAACTGTATTTTTAAAGCATTATTTTTATCCCTGGGTTTGAGATGGATTTGGCAACACTGTTCTTCTCAGGTGAGCTGGAGGTGTCCTTTGTTCCCATGGTGTTACTGGTTAGCTAAGCAGACCTCAGGACTCTCAGATGTTCTGTCTGATACTGAAGATGCACAGCAATCTTCATGAAGTTTAAAGGAAGATAAATTCAAGTGTGTGCAACATTGTCACCCTAAGGTGACAGGTGTGTGGTGCTGGATGGTATAAGCACACATGAAATGCTCTGGTCTTGTCAGATCCTCTGCACATCCCAGTGGGAGAACCAGTGTGGAGGGAAAAATGGATGCACTTCATCAACATGCCATTTGTTTTAGAGCAACTCTCTCTTGCTAATGAGGCACTTTGGTGATTATGAGGGCAGGGAGTAATGGAGCAACCAGCTGTGTGAGTATTTTTAATTTGATTTCTTACAGCCTTTAGGTTTTGTGGTTTTTTTTACTGATTCAGTTGGTATTTCTCTCTGTAAAACAGAAGACAGAACTGTTTTCATGGTGGTATTTATTTACCTAGAGTTTCAAAAGACTAATTTTCAGCATTTTGAAAATTCAAGCTGCTTAACTTTTATGTTAGAGTTGCTATAGCTTTTAGTAGGCCCAAGGAAGTTTGAAAACTCAGTTGTCTCTTTGTTATTTATATTTATATATTATTTAATTATAGCCCTTATTATTCAGCTGTAATTTATTTTCTAATAACAAGGTTCTAAAGTGATGAAATTTGCAAAATTATGATGGTGGCCCCTCCTTCACCCCCTCAATGTTACTGATTTACTTGTTTAGAGAAATAAGCTACTGAAAGGCTTAAGTGACTTTTCTTGGTACTGTTTTTTTTTGTGTGAGGGGAGCTTCTCATGAGGAATGTGTTTGATTTTGTCAGTTCTTTGCGGGGTTTTGGCCTGTATTCCAGAGTAGCCAGTCTGCCTTGCCATTGGCAAGACCCATCAGAGGTTACAGGTGGCCAGGACTAGTGCACAGCCTTGGAAGTCATGAGCTGTCACATCCTAGAGCAGAGCTAAGGAGTAATGACATGAACTGCAGTTGTTGCACAGCCTAACTCTGAGATCCTTGGCTTGGTTGAAGTGAAAGTGTGTCTATATCCAGAAATAGTTAGAAATGATGCTTAGGACAGTTGTACCAATAAAAGCAAGTTGCTGTAATATGAAATAAAATTAGTTCTGTATGTGTGAGCCTCACCTGAGTGGAACATGAATGTCCAAATAAGTAGGACATTTTACTGGAAAAGAAAATTAATATTATAGGTAGAAGTCATTGAATCATTTCTCACTTGAAAGAGAATAGTTAATTGAAATCTGCTGACAGCTCTCAGGTTATGGCTTCAGTCTCTCAGTTGGGCCTGTTGGAGCATTGATTTGCAGGAGGGGTGAGGCTTGGAGACTCAGTTCTGACTTCTACCGAGTTGCTTCTGTGTTTAGTGAGTTATTAACAGCCTGTCTAGCTGGAGCAAATCCCAACCTGCTGTAATACTGAAATATTCAGAGCTTCACTACACTTTGGTTCATAGTGAGAACAGTCATGGTGTTTTCTAAACTACATCAGAATGGACAGGGATGGGCAGGAGCACCTTCTGTTCAGTAGCTCTCCTGATGCTCGTTCGTTCTCTGGTTTGAGGAATAAATGTGAAAGGCTTTTTATGCTGTGCACTGGATTGCAGGTTTCTGTTTGAAACATTTGGGTCTGTTACCACTTTTTTAACCATTAACTCTGTCGTTGTTACAGAGGCTTGTGTGTTGTCTCACTCAGCCTTGTACTGGATCTCCTGTCACTCGAGTAAGCTTTTGGCCTGGGCACAGAAAATCACAAATTTGAGGTCATTAAAATGTTTTCATGGCAAATTACTATGTTGTATAATTTCCAGGTACACATTTGAATGCTGGATAAAATTAGACCAAGTAATCTCGAAGTTCAGTAGCCTTGCAGGAGTTAAAACCGAAATTGATTAGACATCAATAGGTTATTGAGGAAACACTCCTTTTTTTCTTCATAATTTGCAGAAGGCTGCAAATGTCAGTCATGATGTACTGCCCCTTGAAATTAGTCAATAGAGCAAACAGCAAGAATTGCTGTGGGCAGGAAATAAGCACTGTAATCATGACATAACTGGGGTCAATGATTTATGGATTTCAATATAGTAGTAGCTGCATATGATTGAAAATTTACTAGGTCACTAGTGCACCAAAAATTTTATTCGCCGCCTGTGGGCATCTTTTGAAATGTGCAACAAAATAAAAACCTCTGAACCTGTTTTGACATTGTGTGGGCTCAGTGGATGACACGCTAACCCAGTGAGTCTCATTTAAATGCAAATGTGCCACAAACTTCTGCATCAGATCCTTTTTAAATGTATAAAATGCCTAGAAGAACATTCTAGACAGGATTGATATCCCCAGTCAAACTTTAAAGAAGATTATGAAAATACTTTCGTTTTGGTTTGTTTTTTGTAGCTGGAAGCAGAAGCTGTGCCTGAAGTATCTGAAAAATATGAAATTAGTTCTGTTCCAACGTTCTTATTCTTTAAGGTAAGAGAAGATGGATTTAAGAGAAAATGGATTCCATGTGGACTCTTAATGTGTAGCTACTTTTTTAATACTATTGCCAGAAAACCAGAACCTTAAGAGCTTTCTCAGTCAAGAAACACTTATATATCTGATTTAAGTCTACCCAGTGGAACCTAAAGAAGTAGATAGAAATTATTCTTACACTTTATATGTAATATTTCAGAGCTTCCTTAATTTCTTTGTGATTTTCACATTGTTTTTACTCTAGTTGTTGCACCTTGTATCAGGTAAAAAAATTCTCAGTAGTGTTTCCTTGTCTAGCTGCTGTTCTACAACATGGCAAACACCCAAGTAAATAATCTTTTGGTAGAAGTGGCAGGTCTTTTTGGGTCACAATTGCCTATGGTAATAGCATTCAAAATATTTTCTTTAATCTATTCTTCTAGCAGCAAATTTGGTAGGATTAACAGCAGCCAGCAGAACGGTGTGAGTCTTGGAACTGAAGACTGGCTGAAAGATCAATACACTAATCCACCCCGCATCTGAAAATCTATACTTTATATGGTGGTCTTGCTATTTGTTTATGACAGGACAAATTCTGAATTTAATCCTTTAACACGAGCCTGCGTTTTGCTTCCCTTAGAATTCCCAGAAAGTTGACAGGCTAGATGGTGCACATGCCCCTGAGCTGACCAAAAAAGTGCAGCGCCACGCGTCCAGCAGCTCCCTCTCTGCTGCCTCCAAGGACACTGCAGGAGAGGACCTTCATGTGCGGCTGAGGAGGCTCATCAACGCTGCCCCTTGCATGCTCTTCATGAAAGGCTCTCCAAAAGAACCTCGCTGTGGTAAGGATTCCCTGAAGGCTCCCTGGGACAGCCCTTCCTGTGGGCTGGCTGTCAAATCTACTCCGTTTTTAGGAGATGGATCCCCAGGGTGTTTCCTACACCCAGAAACATCACTGGCAGCGTTTTGGTTTTGCTCACATGCAGCTACTGAATTGCTGTGCCCTTAGTTCAATTTTGGAAATGGAATCACAGGGGCTGGGGGAGACTTGCTAAAGAATGTACTGTGCAGTGCTGACCTTGGAGCAGGACACTCGTTCTGAGCTAGCTCAACCTTTATTCATGATGGACTTTGTGCATCAAGTTACACATGCTGAAAATGTAAAATAATCTGAAGAGGGAGATTTAGTTCAAGGAATAGCAAGAGTTGACTAATATGCAGGATCTTGTTGCCATTTGGAAAAGGAAAATAAAACTATCTGAGCTGGTAAGATTGCAAGACCAGTAGCATGTGTTTCTGCTGCAGTGAAATCCCTTTTCTTCAACCTAATGTTCTTAACCCTTGCTCACTGTTTCAAATGCTTGGTTCCCAGCTAACTTGAAGTGTTGATTCATATGGAAAGCACATGAGCAAATGCTAAAACCCCAGAGTTTCAGTACTCTGGAGCTGCCACCCTTCTGCTCATGCCTTCTCAAGAAGCTGCACTGCAGAAGTGATTTTGTAGGGCCTTCTGTGGTGAGCTGCAGGAGGTAAAGTTAAAGAGCACTGATGTAGGATGGGGATTGCCTGGCCAAACAGCACTCCTGGCAGCTCTCCTTTGGTTAGGGCTCCCTCTTGTTCGGTGTAGCTCTAGGGACATTGTTTTGGCAATTAACACAACACTTCCCAGGCCATCTCTTTTGAGTGTAGTCCTTGCTGGGAAGACTGAAAAAGTCTTGAGTCTTATAAGTCCTTTTCAGGTCATATTCCGGAGATGGTGGCAATAAGATAGAGTTACAAGATGGTAAAACTAACGGGGAAAAGGCACTGGGGAAAAAAAAGTTGCATTGACTTCTTGTACCTCCTTTCTCTCCCCAAATTGGTCTAGAGATCAAATGTTGCAACTTCTACAGTTACTTCTGTGCAGGAGATGGTTAAGATTGGATTCCTTTGGCAAGCAAACATATCCTGTGGGACAGATCATATCAGCTACATTGGTGGGCCAAAGAAATGAAGGAATCGTGAAACATAACAGCAGAACAAGGCAAGGGTTAGCAATAGCTAGATCCTTACAGCCAAGCTCCTGCAGAAAGCCCTGTGACATGTGTTTACAGAACCAATAAAGAGATCACTGCTCAAAATGCTGTCATGCAAAACCTCAGGTATTTGTGTCTAAAAACAATGAAAACAGTAGTTTTGTTCTGTGCATGAATTATAGCAGCATGTGCAGGCTTGAAAGCTTTTCATAAAGATTTCTGTATCACGGCACAAATGCATTTGAATTTAATATGTTTAAGACACTTTGAGGAGGGAAATGAGGACTCACTGAACTATTCCTTTTGACCCCCTTCTGGGAAGGGCTCAGCATGTGCAGCCTGGAGACAGGGCAGCACTTCTGTCTGTTGAGGAGTCCACCAGTGTGTGGTTCAAGCTGTTGGTGTGGAGAATTATTGATGCTGTGTTCACATAACTGCCAAATGTGGTGGTATGGAGGCACTGCTGGTGTTCCAGCAGTGGAACATCTCACCATGGTTTTAAGTATAAGGCTTATGAGTTTACTGTGCTCTCATGAGACCCTGCTTGGAGTACTCTGTCCAGTTCTGGAGGCCTCAACATAAGAAGGACATGGAGCTCCTGGAGCAAGTCCAGAGAAGGGCCACAAAGGTGATCCCAGGGCTGGAGCAGCTCTGCTCCGGAGACAGGCTGAGAGAGTTGGGGGTGTTCAGCGTGGGGAAGAAAAGGCTCCAGGGGAACCTTGTAATGGCCTTCCAGTGCCTGAAGGGGCTCCAGGAAAGCTGGGGAGGGACTTTTGACAAGGGCTCGTAGTGAGAGGACAAGGGGTAATGGATCAAAACTGGAGGATGGGAGATTTAGGTTAGACATTAGGAGGAGATTCTTTAGTGTGAGGGTGGTGAGACCCTGGAACAGGTTTCCCAGGGAAGTTGTGGCTGCCCCACAGGTTCAAGGGCAGGTTGGATGGGGCTTGGAGCAGCCTGGTCTGGTGGGAGGTGTCCCTGCCCATGGCAGGGGTGTTGGAACTGGGTGATCTTTGAGGTCCCTTCCAACCCAAACCAGTCTGGGATTCTATGATTCTGTTTAATTCAGTTAACAGTTTCCAGAGCAGACATCCCCATGTAGCTGCTTGTGTTTTCTGTTGGAGTGTGTCCAGGAAGTTCCCTGAAGAAACTGGAGAAATATGTAAAGGAAAATGGGTGAAATAGTGTGGAAGGATTGAAAAGAAACTGATTTTACATGTTGTGTCTATTTGTCTTGATCTGGAAGGATTCAAATTGTCATATCACCGTGTACTGTTAGAAGGGGAGGGAGGGAAGGATATTGATCTGGAGCACATTGATTTGGTGTGGTGAGAATAATGCAGGTTTGTGAGACATGACTGGCCAGCCAGCCTGTGCTGTTTGCACTGTGTCTGAGAGAGCATTCTGTCATGGGAGAGTGCTTATCTCATTCTGTAGGGTTACGGAAATTGAAGTTTGGGTAAATAAGTCTTTTCAGTAACTGCAGGTACTCTTGGGTGAGGACCAGTGCTTGACAAAGGAGGGAGCTGAGCAGAGGGGTAGCAGTGGTGAAGCTGCCAGGTGGGCTCTCAGTACTGAGCTGTAATTGCAGATGTTTCTGTAAAAGATTATAGAAATATCAGAGGAAGTGCAAGATCCTCTGCACTGTATGTACGTCCCATGCTGTATTTGGCTTCTGCTGTGTTGGTAACTTCACATCTTTTTTTTATTCTCCTTCTTTTTCTCTGTCTAATTTCAAGGCTGCTGTTTCATCTCAAGGCAATAATATGTTCCAGAATCCCTTCAGTTGAAGCAGTTTCAAATATAACCCCAGATTTCAGAACTGTCACATTCCCTGGGCTGTTACCTGTCTGTTAGCTTGGGATTCCATCAGTGTGTGCACGGGCATTTGTTCTGTGAAGAGCTGGTGAACTTCCTTCTCTTTATTGATACTTCTGTACTGAAATCATGTAGGAATGTGGTTACAGGTGTGTGAAAGTTACATCACAGGAATTCGTGTATCATCTTGTAGGAATGGGAATTTTGGCTCATTCTGAAGTAGACTTGTGAAGTGCATCCGTTGCTACATCCTGTGATGCCTGTTTGTAACAGGGCAGTTTGGAGTATCTGCAGCTTAGATTATTCAGACAAGATAGTCAGGAACTTTATCACAAACTCAATGTGGAATGCAGGTTCATTTGCATGTCTTAATATGATAAAATATATATTTCTTCAAGCTTTCAGTTCTTACGTTTGATCCCTAGTGCCCAGTGAAAAGTGCACAGGAGATACTTACCTACATAGATGTATGTATTACATTCAAAAGTATTAAAATGTAGTGCAACACCTGAAATCACCTGAACTTACAGCTCTTAATTTTGCAGTTAAATACCATGCCTGCTTTGGGCTGCTGTGGCACTTTCTGGCAGTATTTGGGAAATGGTAGCAAGTTGAGTCCAATAAACTTCCGAAAATAGACATATTTTTTTTTCAAAGTGAAGGTAACAACATTTTGTCAAGTATTATATGGGTCTCCTATAGCAGTAGTAGTAATAAAAATAGAGTAAAAGGAGCCATGCTTGTTTAGAGGAGAAGATATTTCTGAGTTGTATCTGTTTTGATACAGAGAATAGACTTGCACTCCAGTCTGTAGTGCAGTTGGCAAGTGGAGGGAACCCTGTCCAGCAGTGTATTTTGGGATCTTGTAGTTGGTAATTTCTTCACTGGAAAAGCCAGCTAAGGGTGGTGTAAAGGCAGGTTTGTCCCCTGGGCTGTGTGTGCACTGGCAGTTGATGTGGTTGCTGCCTGCCTTGTGTTATTGCAGTGGGTATTTGTTTGTGCTTCCTCAAGACCGTCGTTTATTGAGGCTGTTTTTATTGGTGTAGAATCTGCAGTGGCATTTGTCATCATCCAGATACCCACTTGCAGCATTTTGTTAGCAGTTTAGTTATGCCTTGTCATGCCTGTATGGCATTTCTTCAGAAACTCAACCTAAATCTGTTTTTACGAGAGTAAAGCTGTTCTGGCACTTTCTCCCTAAGCATAACACTTCCAGACTGCTACCAAAACCCTTCCAAATGAAACGCAACCAATCAATCTTTCTGCTTTGCATGTAATTGCCTACAGCTAAAATAAAGCTGCTTCCCCTCCCCAGTTCCTTACAGTAGAAATGAGTTAATATATTGGTGATGGAATAACCATCAGCAATCAGCCTTTAGCTGTTTACTAATGAACTCCCAGATGGATGAAGAATTTCAGAATCTGTGTTTTACTTCAGGCTGTACATGAACTTAACACTTCAGTTCTAGAAAGAAAAGCAACTTAGATGCCATGCTTACAAATACTGCTACTTCCTATCTCAGTAAATTGCAGATCATGAAGACTGCAGTGAAAATCCATATTTCAAAAACTAATAGGTGGTCTCACAAGCTGAAATCAAAGGTTATTCTTCTATGGCACTTTCTTTTTCCCATTTAGAGGTTCTTTATTTTTCCATTCCTTTATTAAAGCCTTTAAGCATTGTGTCTCCTTTTTATTTTTAATATTTGTAAAGAGGTTTTCATTTTTACAGCATTTGTTGGAATTCTTTGAGGGAATTGGTAGGATTGCAAGGGCATTTGAATCCCAAATAGAAGGAGTTGGCAAAGATGTGAAACACCTTATTATCACATTGATTTATGGGTAAATTCTCATGGATCATTTTGCAAACCATATCATGGTGTTGTCTAGGAGACTTCTACTTCTTGAAAGGGATGTGCATGAAAGCAACAGGGGCAGGTGTTGAAATACTTCAGGATAAAGACCATGTGTTAGAAATGCAGCAAAAGTCCCCAGTCGTTCCATGTGCTGTGATGTACCTAGTGCTTTTTCCTGATTAGCATAACTTTCCTAGCAGAGCAAATAGGTTGTGGAGGAACAGTGGAGTTGTGAATCAAGATCTGATCATCAGTCCTAAAGGTCAAGTCACTGGCTGCCTTGTGCTGTAATGTACAGCAGGCCTCCTCTGTTCTCTTCTGAAGTGTCTGCAGTACACTGTGGGAACACAGAATCACAGCATGCTGGCTTGGAAGGGACCTCAAGGATCATGTTGTCCTACCTTTGTAGGCAGGAACATGGTTTAGATGAGATGGCCCAGCACCTTGTCAAGCTGAGTCTTAAAAGCATCCAGTGCTGGGGACACCTCATCATTCAGTAGCTGATGTCTTCTCTGGAGGGGACCATGTGTGCTCCTGTGTTAGTGGAAGTGTGGATGAAGTGGATGAAGACGACCTTGATCATCAGCCTAAGGTTTCTCTTAGGTGTGGGTGGTGTGTAGGTGTTTTGGTTTTTAAAGTGATTTTTAAGAGTTTCTGTAGAGACTTCATGTTTTAAAAACAATTATCATTGTTTAAAACTATTTAATGTTTCACTTTAATGGGAATGTTGAATTAAAAATAGAGTAGGAGTATTGTTTGAAAGTGAAATTGTGTGTGGGTTTCTCTCTAGTGTAAGAACATTCAGGTGATAATAGACTGTAAATTCTATAATTATAACATTGTTATGCATCTAACTTTTTACAAATAATGTGATGATTTTCTTAAGAAGAAGATGTTTAGCTACAGAAGGGACAAACTTTCCTCCTAAGGTTGTCCAATTACTAAACTTAAACCCCTGCATGTTTACATTGTAATATTCAGTGAGATACTTGTCAGAGTAGGACATAATGAAGATCTAAAAGTCATAAAGGAAAGCAAAGCATGGACTGGAAGTGTCACAAGGGTAGTAGAATGATGTGAAGTACTTGGGTGAACCTAAAGAGTTTAAAAAAATAAAAAGGAATCTGGCTTTTACCATGAAGTAGGAAAGGAGATGTTCCTAAGGCAACAGTAGTAGAAGACACAACAAACCCCAAGTTTCTAAGTTAACTAGTGAGACAGTGGTGGGTTCAAATCCTGGTTCCCAAGGTGTGTGTCAGCTTCATCCATGGCTGGTGCAGAGGTTCTGTAGGAGCTGCAGGAGGAAGTGACGGGGCAGAGGAGCTGATGTGCAATTAGAGAATTGAAAAGGAGGCTACTGGAGGGGCTGTGATGGTCGGTGAGAAGCTTTATGAATTCTGAATGAAGAAGAGCTGGAAGAGACAGAATAAGGAATTCATGTAACTTTGCTTTCATTGTGTGTTGGAACCACAGAGACGCTGACATGTAGATGACCTCCTGTGTAGTGCTCTAATGAAGGAGCACCAGGCTTACCAAGCTGTCCATGTACTTTGGTTTTGTAACCCCAGTGACAAGTGTGTTTGGTGTCCCTTTGTAGTATTTGAGGATCTTGACAGAGCAAAGGCTAACACACTAGGGCTGCTTTGAACTTGCTATCTGGAAGAATTGCATTTTTTTAAAATGAATGAGGTTCAGTACAGACACAGGAATGCTTTGTTTAAAATGATGTGTAATTCCTCTTTTTGTGTCTGCAGGTTTCAGCAAACAAATGGTGGAGATACTGAACAAACACGGTGTTTCATTTAGCAGTTTTGATATTTTTTCTGATGAAGAAGTTCGTCAGGGGCTGAAAACATACTCTAATTGGCCAACTTATCCACAGTTGTATGTAGCTGGAGAGCTTATAGGTGGACTGGATATTGTCAAGGTTAGAAACTGAGTCATTCTTAATCTTGTTAGTTGTCACAAGCATGTTTCTCCTGCTTTTTAAATCTGATTTGTCTTCTCCCCAATCTCCCTAGGAACTGGAGGCATCTGGAGAACTGGACACAGTCTGTCCCAAGGCCCAGAAGCTGGAAGACAGGTGTGGTGTGTTATGTCCTTATTTTAAGGGTATCTTTTTTGAGGTTTTCTGTATGTTCATTTCTACAGGGGGAACCTTCTGTGTAAATACCTGTTCTTTGACTTTATCAGAAGTGTGTCAAGATTTTTTAATTAAAGAACTCCTGCAGTTGTTTAATATGTTCCATTTTCTATTCAGTAAGGATCACCTAGTATAAACCCATACTGTTATGTATGTCTTAACCTATACTGTTCCAATAGGCTTTACTTTTTATAAAAAGTATGTTAATATTTAATTATAGTAGGAATGCATAGATTCCTTCTTATCTCTCAATAATTTATTATTGAAAGCTAACTGGAAAAAATAATCTTTTAAACATCAGTAGCTTTTGTTGGCTTTTCTTGGGGTACACTTCATAACTATAGTGTCTCTGGAGAAAACATCTAGGCCCGTCTCCTCATTTTTCTTGATTCCTCATGTCCTTCAGTTCCTGTTTTCTTTCACTTTGGCAACATGAACGTATCCTGCAGCAACGGGGAGTGTGTTGCTTCCTGAATCAGATGGAATATCTAGAATCCAGTTTGTCCTCCTTTAACTTTACCATGTCAAGATTCACTCGTGTTTGAAATTCTGACCTGCCCCAAGCAGTCAGCCTCCAGATACCTGACAAGTCATTCTGTTTGAGAAGTTGCCAATAGGTGTGGATTTGTCTGGTTGTTCTGTGAGTAGTGCCATTAAGTCATGCAAAGGGGGCTGGCTTACCAAGAAGGAGGCAATTAGCTTAGCATGGATCCCCTCCTGCTGTCTGAGGGGGTGAGAGCAGGTTTTACAGGGCTCTAGGCTGCCTGGTTCTTGTTCTTCAGCCCTCTCGACATAGTGGAGGAATAACTTAATGCAAAGCATTTCGATGAGGTGATAATCTACTTTCACACTTGTATGTTCATTAATTCCCTTTTAATTTAATCTGTGACTCAGGTTTACCTTTTGTTACTCTAGTAGGTTAACTTTTAAATTGTTTCACTGCGGCCACAAAAAACAACTACTACCTTTTGCATCTTGGGACTAAATTAAACGTAGAGATGAGATTATCTCCGTATGGCCTTTTAAAAACTTGTTTTAGAAAGCTTTCTTTATTGTCTTCCTTTCTGCAAACTTTCATAAGCTGCAACTTTAAGCAAAGCAGAAAACTGTGTATATTCAATAATCTTTTTGGGGAAAGAAGGTAATGTTAAACTGAATCTATTTAACGCTAAATTCTGTTCCTTAGTGTTTGATCCCTTCCCATCAATTAACTGTGTCTTCTTCATTTGAAAATACCCTTGAAAACGGACCCTGGACATCAGCTTAGTTTCCCAAAACAGGTCTGGCAGCTGGGGAGCCAGCTCAGATTACTGGAGCTCAGCTGTGCTCTAGCTGTTAGTTTTGCTGTTGCTTTTTAACCTAGAGACCACTTGGTTGGGTTTCCGTGTCCAGAGGCTGTAGGTCGCCAACACAACTTCATTTAGTTGTATTTTGCCAAGACCCTGGTTTCTCCAGTCTCGGATCTTCTAGCATTGTGGGAGTCCTGCCAAGTGACATCCCCTGTTACACATTTTGTAGAGCGTAGTTTGCCCTCAGCAAGAAACTGTTGGACAGGAGTCTTTGCCAACTTTTTCCATCAATTGTCACAGAAAGCCTTTCCTGAAAGGAGAGGGAGAGGAGGGAAGTGTCTGAGGGTTGTGCAGATAGACCAGAAGTGGACAGGGCACAAGGGGGCAAACCAGACCTATTCCTGAATTTCAGTTGTGGTTAGTCCATGGATCTTATGACTGATGGATAATAGCTATGGCTCTTGCTTACATGGAGAGTGAGAAACACATGTCAAAGCAGTGTGTCCCTAAATACAGACACTGTATTTAACACACCCTAAAATGTTGTTCTAACACTTCCTGCTGCTTGATACTTAGAGGTCAGTCTAGAAAAGCGTTGCTCCAAAAGTACCAGGATGGTTCAAATGCACTCACTAGGGACTGTCAGCAATGAAATGAATAGAATTGCTTATAATAATGCTGTAAAGGCATTTGGGAGAGCTGTTATTTGCTATCTTTCCACTTTTTAAATTTGTTTTCCTTTCGAAACAAAGCTTGGGATAATAACTAGGCTGTTTTATGTCCGTCTTTTTTGTGCCTTCTGTAGGCTTAAAGTCTTGATAAACAAAGCTCCTGTGATGCTTTTTATGAAGGGAAGCAAACAGGTAAGAATGTGGTGCAGAATGTATTATATTTGAACCATTTTTTAAACAGAGACCATTACCTTATTTTCCTTCCTTAATGTAAATTAATGGTGCTGGGAAGTTAGTGATTTGTCTCTTTATTTGCTGCTTCTGTAAGTTGTATAGGCCCTGTTTTACCTGATGGAAACGTTGCTAAAAGTAAAAGCCAGGACCTTGGTAGACTACAGTGACATCTGTCAGTGGATCTGCAGTCCAGCAATGACTGGAAGAACTGTGCATGTCCTTTTGGTCTTGGTTATTCATTGTCTTTGCAGATAATGGGTTTTCTTCTGATGTTCTGAGTGCTTGCCCCCATGGCTGTCCTGCTCGAGGCACATGCTCTGACTGTTGCCCAAAACTTCCTCTCTGGATGCAGGATTCTTGATATTTCCCCCTGCTGACCTAATTGGATTGGGTTCTGACTTTATTCAGCTTTCACAACTGCCTTTAAAAAAAAAAAAAGCTGCTACATGTTTTTTAAGGCTGAAGTATAATGCCACATACCACAAATGATCCACTCTTTTTCTCACATGCGTGGAATGGTCTGTGCCTGGTGTCTTTAAGCTGCACTTGATTCTCTTGCTCACTGAAATAAAGATAGTGACTGCAGGCAGACAACTGCTAACAGGATTAGAACAGTAACAAATGACTGTAAACCAAAGGTCAGGCTGTTGCTTTGTGTTGCCTACTCAAACAAAGTAAGCAGGGGATAAATTGTTCCCTTTTGAACAGCAAGGCAGTGCAATTCTTCTTGCCAAAATTACTAGAGTGGCACCCACCTCAGACTTCTCCTTGCAGTGGTGTACCCTGAGCAGCAGTTGTACTTAGTGCTTGCATGTTAACAGTCATTTTATGACGTGGTTTGTTCCCTGAGTCTTCTCTGTGTATTAACAACAGCTAATTGGAGAGTGGAGCAGGTTGTTTTGCAGAGCCTTTCCATAACCACTGGCACCCGGGGGTTGTGCTGACTGGAACAGGGGGCTGAGCAAGCTGGGCTGAGTGAGCTGGGCTCAGGGCTTTGAAGCAGGTGCTCATCTGTCCCCTTTGAAGCCTGGGTCCTGCCTGCAGAGCACCAGGGGTTGGGCAAGCTGCCTGACACCTTCTGGTTTTGCTAGTGCTGCTGGTGGAGTGAAATCCCCCATAAGGAAGGGATAGCCTGGATTAAACATGTAGTGTCTAAAAACTGATGGGTGCTCTGTCCTTATGCTGTCCATGTGAAGAGTTTGCAGTAGATACTTTCAATTATGAATTCCAGTTGGGAGTTGCTGTACATGCAGCCTATTTACCAGCTGACCCTGGGCTGCTGCTTGCTCCAGACTGGAAAGGAAAAGGTAGTATATGACTCAAATAATTTCTCTTCTACAAAGGCATCTAAGGCCTTTGTCCCATCCTACTCACAGCTTTGGCCTTTTGAACATTCAAAAAATAATCAAGCCTAATGAGTTTTCCTGATAGTGTTGCCAAACCTGGAGCACAGTATCACCTTGTATCATTTCACACCACAACTGAGGAAAGTGTTTTGATGTTTGAAATGTTTTTGTTTACTTCATCAGAGTATAGAAAGAAAGAGACTTCCAGTGCAGTTTAAAGCTTGAAGTATATAAAGAAGAATGAAACAGGGATTAGCAATATTGCTCATTCAGTAAGGTCATCACTAGAAATAAATTGGTAATAGCTTGAGTGTAGTTTGAGGACTTGCAATTTTGTGGATGAAATATAGCAGGTATGTTTTAACATACATGTGTTTTGCTTTTCAGATGGCAAAATGTGGATTCAGCAAGCAAATGATCGAAATCATCAATAGCACTGGGTATGTGTTTTTTTATTTTATTATTTAATTTTGGAATAAAGAGTTTGAAAATATTAGTGGGGGACTTCCCCAAACATAATTTTCTTTGTGTAAGAGTATTTTAAAGTATCTTTATGTAAAAGCCCATAGTGTAAATCACTACTACACTTCTTTGATACGAAGTCAGAGGTGGTGTGTGAGATACCAAGCTGCTTTAGCACCACTGCACAGTGACTGTCTTGCTGGGATTGAGGAGCTTATTGCAATACTGAAGTTTTTCTTTTTTTCCTTTTTTTTTTTTTTGCTGTGATTGCTGACATGAAAGAAATCCTCTCTGATAAGTAGCTCTCCTTAGGAGACGTCCCTCTTGATCTGTTTCCTTAATCTTGGAGCCTCTCATGTTATCTGGCCTCAGTTTTCCTCTTCAAAGCCCTTGTTTCTGTAGTGGGAGAGATTAGTATCATCTTTCTTTGAGTAAACTCCTGTTTCAGTTGTACTGCTAGTTAGAGGTTAAGCAGTTGTCTTGATTACTAGATGTTAGCATGGGCTGTTGGAGACAGTGGATAGCAAAACAGAACTCAAGAATAAGTAGCAGTTACTCAAATCATCATTCCTTGTCACTGATCCTTGTCCACTGGGAGGAATCCACACCCTTGCTGGTTATTAAAAAGTGCCAGTGCTTAGAATGCTAGGAATTGCATCCCAAAACTTATGCCAGAAATCCAATGTACACAGGCATTTTATTTTTGTGTTGTTAGGCCAGCAGTAGATGAAGGTGGTGAAACAGCTGCAGTTGGTTGATTCCCTAATAAAAACCTCCAAGGTGTGTGTTGCTTTAAGCTAATAGGGAATGGAATTGCTTTGAACACATTTTGGCCAGCTAGAGCCTAAGGTGTATGGTTTAGTTTTTAGTGCACTTTGCTGCCATCTGCATTATAAGGCCTTTCCCATGAAACTAGATGTTTTTACATTTAGTTCTTGGTGCATAAGGCATTGACCTTACAGCTCCTCTTACCTGTTACCCGAGTGACTGGGCAGCTAGCTTGTGAACCCATTTTCAGTTTGAGGGTCTTGCACTGCAGAACTCCAAAGTAGCTGATTTTGTTGGTTTGGTTTTGTTTTGTAGTGTTGATTACGAGACGTTTGACATACTGGAAGATGAAGAGGTAATTAAGTTTTCCCATCATTGAGGATTTAATTGTTGCTTTTACAAAGGTTGAAGTTTACATTTCAGGTTATTTTTCCTAGGTACGGCAAGGATTAAAAACCTATTCCAACTGGCCAACCTATCCCCAGTTGTATGTGAAAGGTGAACTCATTGGAGGGCTGGATATTGTTAAGGTAGGAACAGGAGAACCTTTTTTGAGATGTAAATTGACCATTTGTTTAAAACTGTAGCAATGTTTCCTGCCCCTTACACACAAACTCCTGGGTAGTGGCCCTAGATCTCCAATCTTCAATTACTTGGTTGCTTTTAGTGGGGCTTCTATTAGCTCAACATATGGTTGGGAGGAGCTCTAAATCTCCAGCCTTCTCCTCTGCTGAGATTTAAGGGAAATGTATTTTCTTGGCAGCAGTCAGTTACTGTTACTGTAAAGACCATTTTTACCCCGTGGGTGCATTTTTACAGGTTTCTCTTCCTAGTTTTACTTCTGACATTGGTTTTCTCAAATAAGGTGGGTGAGACATTTTTTTTTTTTCCTTGCAAACAGTCTCATTCCTGGAAGAAAGTAAGGTTTATTGTAATTGTTTGAACAGACCCTGAAGCAACAAAAATAGATCTGCATCTGTTACTGTGGGTTTTGATTTTTGTAACAGAGCAGGCACAGTGTTCTAAACCCCAAATACTCCTGAGCCCATTCTTGTCTGAATGTTTTATAGCCAATTCCTCAGACATTGTAACTCCTGGGAAGATACAATCAATAAATCCCATTTAGTTCTAAAAATACTGGTATTACTTAAATTATATAGATTAATTCTATTTATTTAACAAGTGTGTGGGTTATTTCAGTGATCAGTAAGCATAGTCTTGGGCATTGCAGAGATGCTGCAAAATGCTTCTCTCACTGGAATTTAAATATAATTTGTCTATTTACAATGTTAGGCTGTATTCAGTTCACACTGACTAACTTGTGTGGGTAAATTAATGTTGTCAGTATTTTAAAATGCATTCTATGATACAGCATAATATGAAGGAAAAAAGAGGCAGTTGCTTCTCTTGAGACGTGGGAAAAGAAGTTATATTCCACACCATGTTATTTTAAAGCCATTTCCTGGTGTTTTCTTTCTAGTAAGCTAACAATTTTATAATTTTAATTTAACTCATCAAGATAATATGAGCGAGCATATTTCATTTACAACTTCTAGAAATCTTGTGCTGTCTTGTTTGTTTTAATGTGCTGTAGTTGCAAAACCTGGTCACTTTTTCATTTTGTGGGAGGCATATTGGATGTTGTGAAATTCTTTGTACCTAAAATATGACTTTAATTACATCTAGGAGGGGATAGACCAGGGGCTTTACCTGGTAAGGTTGATAACAACCCATTCTTTTGCAGGTGTGTCTTTTCACTGAAGTTTCCTCTCTTTCTAAATAGAAAATAGCAGTTAAATGTCGGTGTCTTGGTCAAGAGGGACCTCTAGTGGGTTCCCTTCATAGCCAGAGGATTGAGTTCCTTCTCCCTACACTGTCCCTGTGGGAATCTTGTTAGCATCATCACAACCTGGACATGGAGAGTAATTGCTGTGTATATTTTTTTTTACAGGAACTAAAGGAAAGTGGTGAATTGTTGCCTATTCTGAAGGGAGAAAATTAATGGAAAAGGACATGGATGGGAACTGAAATACTTTGAACAATTAGTGATTTCTAGATAGTACTGGAGCAATACACAACTGACCCTGTGAAGCCAGTCAGGAGTAAATAAAGACAGCTTGTGTGCTCTGTATTTCACAAGGCCATGCTACATGTGAAAATGTGTTTCCTCTGAAGATAGAGAAGTGTCAACATCTTCCAATCCAATTAAAACATGATGCTGAAGAACTTTGGGTTTGTTCTTGCACTGCTCCTATGTATTCTTTGCCTCTAGATGTTTAAGAATTGAGTCATGACAGCACAACACATTGCAGTGCTGTGTAGAACTCAGTTGCATCTTTTCTGGGAGGGGTCTCAGCTCTCATTAGGAGAATATTAATGAGTGTACCTGTGTGATGTGGAGCATAAAAATTTTCTGTCCCTGTTAATAACTGTTTTCATGTTTAGTGAGCAAGAAAAGTACTATTGAAACCTTAATCCAGTTTCCCATTAGGAAGCTGTTAGTGAGTTTCAGCTGTATACTCTGCATCTTCATTATCCAAGTAGGTACAGTAATTGTTAATTTCAGATGTTCAACCTATTTTAACACAGCTTTTTGGACATAATTTAAATTAAGGTGGGAGTGAGCCAATAAACACAGTGCTCAGGCCAGTCTTTTGGTGCATTGTCAGCTCTCCTTCAGTGAGTTGGAAAGGTTTGCTTTCTGGGCTGTGGCTTGGGCACTTCAAATCTGCTCTTTGCAGCAGAGAGGGGTTGCAGAAAGCCTTTTCCTTGCTCCTCTTGTTGGCTGTGTTTGCAGGGAAACACCTGTGAGATTCACAGCCCCAAAATCTTGTCAAGATTTGCTTCCTTGTTAGGAGGGGTCAGGGCTGACCACCTGCTCTGCAAATTGTGCCTGGAAGAAGAGATGCCTGACATGGTGTGAAGGTGTAGGCAGAAGCTGAGAAGTAAGGTTTTGGAAGCAAGTTTGGAACTTTGTTGCTTAAATTCTAAATATAATACAAAAACCTGAAGCAAGACTGTTACTGGACTTAGTCCTGAACTAGTGAAGGTCAACTGCAGAGAAAATATTACATGTTATGGAATTCTTGGTGATTGATATTTAATTCAAGTATTAATTTTCTGGGAATAATTTTAGTATTTAATATAAAACAGTATATGTCACAACTTTGAAACCAATTTTAATCACTATTAAAAATCTGTCATTAAAAAATTAATTAGCTTCTCAAAGTGAATTGCAAATCCATCCAGGCAGTTGTCAGTAGTAATTATAACCTACTTCATAAAAAAAAAACCACAACAAAACAACGAAACAAACCAAAAAGTAACATCCCTGTGGTCAAATTAGGGGTTAGAAGATTTAGTTAAAACAAAACTGAAGTGCAAAATGCTATTTATTGTGCAATAGTTCTTCAACATTTGCTATGGTGGAATTTAAATACTTGATGTTTATGGAGTCCTGCTAATACATTTACAGAGGTGCAACAGACCACCAGTAACAGGAGTTTCTCTGACAATTTATATATTTATATTCCATATACTTCATATATAATTCCTGTGCTGGGCTCCTTAGAGCAGTATGGAATTTACTCTTGAAGTGACACTCCTCTGCTGGTGTTCGGTGGCTGCTGTATCACCTCTTCATGGTGGTTACCTCAGAGTCTCCAGCTTGGGTAATTAGCACCGTCTGGGTGTATTTAGTGCTCATTCTCCTGTCAGAATGTGGTGTGTACCCCCTGTGTGGAAGCCAGGCTGGCACTGGGGGGCTCCTGGGGGCAAAGCCAGGCTTCCTGGCAAGCAGCAGCTCTCCTGGGGGGCGCGGTGCTGACCCGCGGTGTCCCGGGCTGGGTTTGGAGCACTCGGGGGGGAGGTGGAGAGAGCCCCCCCCACGCTGGGGTATTTAATGTGGCACCATCAATCCCCAGTGGTTTAGTGGTGGGAACGGGGCATCGCATCTGAATTTCGAGCAGGGGGCAGTGGTGCGGGGACATGCCGGCCGCGGTGCCGGGGAGCGCCTGGTGCGGAGCCTGCAGGGGGGCCCCGCGGCCCGGTGGCTGGGGTTGGGGTTGGGGTTGTGTTTTGAGGAGCTGCTCAGGAGGATGTGTGTGGGGAGGCTGCCTCTCCGTGGCAGCAGGGTGTACACCGCGCACACCTGCACCTCTCCCCCGGCAGAGGGCTGGCAGTGCTGCGGTGCAGAGCACACGCTGGGAAAGAGCTCAGCCAAAACCTTCATGCCAGGGGACCAGCGGGGAGCGTGGCTTGTGTGCTGCTGCTGCCTTGCAGGGGTAACTGACCCTTCTGTAGGAACGTGTGATCTCTCTGCCTCTAGAATAGCCTGCTGCTGCTGGGGAAAAGTTTTTGGCTTGACACGGAATGGAAGAGATGGCATGTAGCTCATCAGCACTTTCAATGAGATGAAGATGAGGTAGGTAAATTCATCCAGGGATGAGGTAGCCAAGGGATGGTAAGTGCTGGTGGAAGTTATGTGATGGGTACCTGTAACTAGGTGGAGACATCCAAGTAAACTGTGTTTTGGACAGAAGGGGGAAAAAGGCAATGAAGTGTTGGAGCTGGAGCTGCCAGATGAAGAGGTAAGTGAGGGTTGGAGCTTTTATGGCTGCTGGAGGTGGCATGTTACTGTATTTGATACTGCTGTTTGGGTGCAGTTAACATAATGTAACTTTTATTCTGCTTACTTGTATTTTGCTTTATTTTCATTGCTTGTCCCAAGATTTCAGTTAGATTATTTTTTCCCTGTACTTTAAGGTGTAAGTAAAAAACCTTATTACCCTGAGGATGGTCAGAGGGGGCACAGGCTGCCTCGAGGGGTTTGGGCTCTTTGCCCTCAGAGCTGCTCAGGACTCAACTGGATTAATCTCAGAGAAACCTGATCTGACTGATGTGCTTTTAGCAACAGGTTGGACTGGATGACATTGAGAGGTCTGTCCCAACCTGGATTAGTCCCTGCTCTTAAATGACACAGTAGTGGACAGTGAGAAGTGTCAGTGAACAGAGCACAGAACAGCAGCCACAGCTCCCTTTGTGTGGCCAAAATGAGAGTCCTGCTCCAGGGATTAACATCTATGTTGTAGTAACTATATTTAATAACTTTGCTTAACAAGTAACTGCCACACACCACACTGCCCCCCACCCCGTCACCTCCTCTGGGCTTCAGTAAGAAATACACACAAAGCACTGTGAAGGATGCAGTTTTTTTAAAGGCAAGAGACATAGAGCTGAGATAGATAATGCAATATTGTTTTTAAATTAAAAATTAATCTGGCAATGTGTGAACATTGGTTAAAGGCTTCTGACAGTCCAAGGAGCCATTTGAGGCTGTTAATGGTTTTAATGAGCAGAGTGTTTCAAGGGAGTCATCAGGATAGTGTCTCATTTCACAGTCCTGAGACAGAGGTGCAGGAAAGCAGTGACCTTTTCCTTCAAGTTGTGGTTCCAGGCAGGTGATTCAGCTGAGACCATTGAGCTGTTCCAAGCACAGTCAGTGAGTGTAGGTGTGAAGAGCCTGGTCGTGGTCGTCTTGTTCTCCTGATGTGTGTGGTCAGGGGCAGCAGTGCCCCCTCATGTTGGGTCCCACCAGACCCTGTCCCTCTCAGGGCTCTTTGAGTGCCCAGGGCCTCAGTGTGCCTGGTGGGCAGTCCGGGTTCAGGTGGGCTCCCAGGCCTTGGCACATGTGGCCGAGATGCATTACAAGCTTTGGTTGTTGCTCTGGTCACAGTAGCCTCAGGTGTGAGAGAGGTGAAGATGTGGCTGGCACTCTTGATCTGAGAGGAGCAGAGGCTGGTAGGATGTGGTTCACGGCTCATCAGAGCGGATAAGCAGGTTGCTGTGCTTCATGGCCTTAAGCTCTCAAAATGCCTCTCCTGCTGACCCATTTATCAGCATATTTCCTGTATTGAATTGAGATCTTTTTAAGCTCTGGTCTTCCTTAGAAGATGTGAGGGGAAGGGGAAGGGTGGATCACTGACTGTTACAGGCTTTTTTCTTCAAATCTACAAAAGCATCCTAGAGAAGTGTAAGAGGAATGTACAGCCTGAGTTCACATGGTGAGAGGCTGCTGGCTGATCAGTTCTAGCTGGTTAAGGTCTCCTACATGAAAGGAAAATGTGTTTACACGGGAGGATGCTTCCTCTGTGTCCTGCATGAACACTGAACATTGAGGTGAGGCAGCAGCAGGTCTGGTTGTGGGGTCAGCTTCCACAGTCCCTGGGCTGGGCTATGCTGGAGTCCCCAGGTCTGGCTTATGTTGGCATAAACACTGAAGCTGACCCCAGTGAGGTGTGAGGATGGGGCATGTGCTGGCTCTGAGGCCAGCAGAGCTGTTGTCCTGATGGCCACCCTGTGGGGTGGGGGTTAGGCCCAGGCTGCCCTGGGGGCTGCAGATGCTGGGAGATGGTGCATCATCCTTTTCACTGGTCTCTTGGAATCATAGAATCTTTTTGGTTGGAGAAGACCTTTAAGATCATCAGGTCCAACCATTAACCCAGCACTGCCAAGGCCACCCATGTCCCTCAGCACCACATCTACATGACTGTTAAATCCCTCCAGGGCTGGTGACTCCAGCACTGCCCTGGGCAGCCTGTGCCAGGGCCTGACAACCCTTTCCAGGAAGAAATTGCTCCCGATATCCAACCTAAACCTCCCCTGGGCAACTTGAGGCCATTTCCTCTCATTCTATCACTTGTCACTTGGGAGAAGAGACTGACCCCCCTGGCTTCAACCTCCTTTCAGGGAGTTGCAAAGAGTGAGAAGGTCTCCCCTCAGCCTCCTTTTCTCCACGTGTTGCCATGTCTGCGGTAAAAGCAGTAACTTTTACAGGCTCTAGATAGTTCCTTAAGATGAATGTTTAAAAAAGCCACAACCTTCTGCCTCTGCCAAGTCATGCCTTTGAACGGAGGCTGCATTAGGGTGGTACCAGTGCCTGGTTTAGGATAATTTCACGGTAGCATTTTTTTTTTCCTCAGTAGTCAAACTTTACCTCAAAGACAAAACCTTCAGAGGCAACTGCCCCACGCTGCTGGTGTGGTGACCTGCGGGAGGGTGCACCTTGGGTCAGCACGTCCTGCTGCAGCGTCATCACCCGGAGAGCATCAATTAGAAGCGGTGCAACAGCGCAGCGTGCGGGGCTGCAGGAGGCAGCTGGAGGGCGCTGGTGGCTCAGGAGCCGGAGGTTCCAGGGCTCGGGAATTCCGTGGCTCTGCGGATCAGCCCCTCAGGCTGCCAGGGACAGGGCGAGCTGCCTCGGGTGGGGCGAAATAGGGTTGTTTAAAGTTTCAGCCTGAAACCGTATGTAGCCTTTCACAAAGGCACTCTTCAGCTTTTCTTGAGCTTATGTGTTGGGTAGTAATTATAATAAATAGTGATAATAGTAAGGAATAGTTGTTATAACAGTACAATAGTAATAATAGCTTCCCGCAGTAAATCCCCCAAAAGGCCATTCTCAGTGCCCAGCTATAGGGGAAATAAAGATGTAAACCGTAAACGAGCAGCCCCAGCTGGAGGGGTGGTGGCAGGGGGAGCAGCACTGGGGTAGGGAGGGATGTGAGTGGGGAAAGCTGGGGGGACAAGGGGACCCAGAGGGCACCTGCAGGGCTGGGGCAGGTGGTTCAGGGGCCAGGGAGCAGGTGCAATGGAAACTGAGGCAGGGAGGGAAACGGGGCCACTGCTGAGCTGAAGTGGGTTTGATAGCCCCCAAGCATGGCCCGGGTGGAATTGGTGTCATAGCTGGTGGAGGGGCTCCCACAACCTGGCAGTGTCACACGTGCCTCTGAAGGAAGGTTGATAAGGTTTACTTGGAAGACTAGGGCAAAATTAAAAATCCTAACTTTAGTCTGTCTGAAGCTGTCATGACTGAACCACTTAAAGTTTGGTCTCCAGCAGAACCAGCCTGACACAGCTGCCTGCTCAGCACCCAGGATAACCCCCCAGCTGAGCTGGCTGCACCCCAGCCTGTGGATTTTGGGTGCCACTCTGCCTGCCCAACTCTGTGCTTGAGAACTCTGTACAGAAACCTGTTGCACCCAGAGCACTGCTGGTGCCAGTGCAGCTCTCAGAGTCATTCGGTGGTGCAAGCAGAGTTGGTGGCACTACCTGTGAGTCAGGATAGATGATCTGCTCTTCGGCTGGGTTGGTCTGGGCTCAGGATGCCACCTTGCATTTTATTGATGATGTTTACTTCCAGGTTCAAGGTACAATATCCACCCTTGGCTGTCTCCAGATGGAGACCTGTGATCCTTACCACCCCTGCAGCCACCAGGGGAAGGGGACACTCCTGGTAGGGGGAGCGACAGCAGCCGCAGCACGGCCACGCTGCCAAAACCAGGTGACCAGCCAGTTCCTGACCATTCCCTCTCGCTGTAAATTCTGACTCCTTTCCCGTTATTCTGTTATTAAATGCGTTTGTACGTGTGTGAGGGATTTGGGCAGGGAACTGAAGAGCTTTCTAGCTCCCTACTCTTGCTTGGTTTCATTGCTTTTCATTCTGGACTCCAAGCCTCCAGGTGGAGAGCAATGCAAACGTGGGAAAGCCCAGGCAGGAAAATCTACTTATTTTGCTAGGACAACTTAAAAATCTATAGTCATTATTATCAACTGGCTTTCCCCCCCCCCCCCCCCCCCCCCCGCCTCCTTTTCCCCGGGATTGTGTGTGTGTGTAACACTAGATGGAGCCTTCAGTGCGCTAGAGGAGTTGGAAGAGCAGAGAGCAGCAGCACTTCCAGCAGGGTCCTGCGAGATGCGTTAACGCAAGTACCAAGGCAGCGAGGATGCCTTTTCATGGGAAAAAACAAGGTGGGAAATTCCTTCTCAGCCCTACAGAGGGCAAAAATCATGTGGTGTTTCTCTTTGCGTGAAAAACAGAACTAAGAATGGTTGTAGCACTGAAGATCATGTGCGTGTCATTTGAAGCATGGCTGAAAGAAGGGTTATGTGTGTGGTTTTGAGAGCATGTGCATACAATTGTTTCTGTCCTCCAGCCATCTGGCTTCCCACAACCATTTGCAGCTTTCTCAGGAAAATTATTCAAAATATAGTGAGTTTTGACACTTTCTTAATAAGCTGATTATTTTTTTTACAGTATGGCTTTGGTGGTAGAGCTGTAGTACATTGCTGGTCTTTCTAAACGAGGCAAGGGTGGTGGTAGTTGTGTTGGGGAGCTCTTTCCACTGTTGTTCTTGCAGAAGCAGAGCAGTGTCAGCATTCTGTGCACATACCCAGCCTCTGAAAGCACCCAGGAAAAGCAGATTACAGAAAACTAGTTTCCAAGAAGACGAAATTGCAACATCATTATGAAATGAACCATGTCATCTTAATTATTCTTTGCAAATTTTAGACTGCACATAAACAACTTAGTGCATCTTGCTGACATCCAGATGATTATAGGATGCTGAGAAAATGCAAATATAAAACAAATTTGGGGCAAATTACATGTGTTTATACTGAGAATCATAGCTGAAAGGGAAGTTCTTGTAGAAAACTCCAACAGAGGCACACGTGGTGCTGCACAAAGGATAGATCCTCTGAACCAAAAGATGACCAACAAGTTTCCGACCATGCAGAAAGGGATCCTTGATGGGTTAATGACCTAATTTTGCAAATATTTATGCATACTGCTTTGATTTTTTGCTTAGCTGAATGGTTCCCAATGAGTTTACTAGAATCACTTCTTTACTGTGAGAATGACAGAGCACTGGAACAGGCTGCCCAGAGAGGTGGTGGAGTCTCCTTCTCTGGAGACATTCAAAACCCTCCTGGACAAGTTCCTGTGTGATGTGCTCTAGGTGACCCTGCCTGGCAGGGGGGTTGGACTAGATGATCTTTCGAGGTCCCTTCCAACCCCTAAGATTCTGTGATTCTGTGATTATAGCCCCTAGAGTGGGAAGCTGGAAAGACAATGAAGTCTTTAGTACCCCTACATGTAAGGACATGAAAAATTCTTCTGTTGTGATTAGGCACATGCTTCATACTTGTTTAGAAACAGAAAAATGTAGCCATGTTTAAAGTGTTTTCCTGCCATCATGCTCTTTGCTCACACCCTGTGTCAGACACCAGTTTAATTGCATTGTTGCAGTAAGGGAGGGAAGGGGAGAGGCTGCCGTTGGCTTCCCAACTGGCCTCTGGAATGGGCTGATGGCCTCTCTTCTGTGAGAAATAATCACTGCCTGTAGCACCCCTGCTCACCAACCAACTGAAAAAGACTTGAGAAGGTTTTGGTTGATGGATTCAATCTAGTAAAGCAACACGAATGAGTTGAAAACAGCAACAAAGTCATTGACAGCATAATAATTCATCTTCTGAATTAAAAGTGATACCAAGAGGACGTCGAATTTTCAGTGAATTTCTAGAAGTGATTCAGAATGAGGATACTTCTCCCAAACCACCTGAATTAGCCTGTGCCTTTCTACCTTTGGTTACATGGTAGAAGCCATCGGATCTGTAGGCCCCTTATCCTGAGTAGCTTTCCTTTAATTTTCAGGTGAGCATGGCTTTCTTATGCTGCTCGGGGTTTGTCAGTGGCCTGTAAAAAGATTGCTACAACCAACTGAAAACAGTAATCTGTCAAAGCTGACAGTCATTCCCTCTCCCCTAAATTGCCTTCACTCTCTGCTCCAGGTGCCCATCGCTGTGCTGTGTAGTGAAGTCAAGAGGTGTTAGCAGGGCCAGCTCATGAGATGTACTTTATCTTTGGATTAAAACCTCTGTTACTCATGATTCTGGCAGGGATATGGGCACGTTGTTAGGAATGGAGATGTTGCTACCTGTGTGTACTTGGGAATCCAACTCCTTTCCTTAGGCAGCTTCTTTCCAACAAAATCCACGTCTCTCTCTTATCTGCCCTGATGGAGTTTTGTTCCTCCTCAGTGTGCTGAGGTACTCTGATAACATGTTGAAGAATGCTAGTGTTGTGGAGAGAGCAGCCACTCTGTGGGTATTAATAACACCAGGTCACTGGCCTGGCCACGTGCAGGCATAGGGGTTTTTTCTTTCTATTTCTTTCCAAGGAATGAAGATTTATTGAGGGTGAACTGACCTCCCTTGCCCCCAAAACCTCAGAGGCTCTTGCTGCAAATTACCTCCCTGGGTGAATACCCACTCTTGTACTATTTGCAGTAGTTGCTTGGGATATTTTTATTCCCACTGTTTGTTCCTGGGAGGTAGTTTCTTCCCTTGACCCTAAGGCTTGGTGAGCAACAATGACTCTTAGCTCAAACTACAGTATTGTGGCATCAAATGTTCCTTGCACTTTCTATGCCTGTGAATGAGGTTCTGTCTTTATTTCATCACAGGGATGCCACTAATGCAAATAAATGAGAAAATGCCATGAGCTCTAAATGCTGGAAATGTAGATGATTTCCAAGGACAACTTTTGCACCAGCTGCAAGACACCTGTGGCGAGCAGGGAGCACCGAGCAGCCCAGAAGGTCAGAGGTGTGGAAGGGATGATGAACTATTCAAAGCATTTCATGGGATCATAGAAGAGTTTTGGTTGGAAAAACACCTTTAATATAATTTAATGAGATTTTAAAATAGGTTTGTTTCTGCTAGCTTTATTTTTGTCATCTATTTAAAAGACATTCATGGCAATGGGCAGGGGAGATGACTTGTACAGAGGTTTTTGTGTGTCTAGAGCCTTTTCTTTACACTCTCCATTTGGATTATTCCTGCACCTTGGCAGACGTGCCATTATATCAGGTGCAGCATTAGCTCAGTTTTTACAGGACTATTGGCTGCTTTTCTTGTCTCTTTAGAGCTCTCTGGCCATACCAGGGGCTGTGGTGTCTCCAGGCCAGTTCCCCACTGCTGCCTTCAGGGAGCAGAGCTGGGGTTGCTCAGTGTGTGTTGATGCTCTGGGGGTTGCTCCTTCCCAGCCTCCCTTCTGGTGCCTGCCCTGAAACAATTCAGCCAGGCACTGGTGCTGCCTTGTTACTCACCCCCTCGTGCTGGCTCTTAATGAATATATTGAAAAACACCAGCCTGCAGACTGATCCCTGGGGCACTACACTATTAACCTTTCTCCATGCTGAGAATTGGCTATTTCTTTCTCTTCTTTTTCCTATCTCTTAACTTATTTTAATCCATGACAAGACTTTCCCATTCACCTGGTGCTAACTGGGTTTCCTCTGCAGCCTCTAGCTAGGCAGGGACTTTATCAAATGCCTTTGGAGTACATGAGCAGGTCATGCCTCCCTGTCCTCCTTCAGATTACCTCTCTTTTTGCCCTGTGAAAGGCTCCCAAGAAGCCAAGGAAGTGCAGATCCTTGTTGTTGCTGGTTTCAGGATATCATTTGAGAATTCTGCCTTCTGGAAACGTGGGCAAGGTAAAGCTTTTCAAGCCTTGCTGGAAAATTTGTGGATAGGAAGAGACCGTGTGATCCTTAAAGTCAGCTTCTGCCTCCCTCTGAATGTCCATATTTAAAAGTATCTCGGGGGTTCTGACCATTCTGATTGTAATTTAAGCTGAGGAAACAGAATTCCTATGGGAATCATGAGCTTTTTGCCAGTGGCTCTTGCTGGCTGTGGATGGGGAGTGTGTTGGGGCAGACACAGAGAGAAGGGACCCACAGCTCATGTCTCAGCCTCCACTGAGTGTCCCAGCAAAGCAAGAGCCAAAGTCGAGATAATTAATGCTTCACATTCTACTTGTAAACCAGGGTGTTATCACAATGACCAAGACCATGGTCTTTCCCACCTTTTCTCCAGTAAGAGATCACCCACGTGCTCCATGCAATCTGTCTCCTGGGTTTATCATCTTGCATGTGCTTTGGCTGGAAGGAGACTTGAGATTGCAAGTTGGTGGAGATCTTCTTGTGTCTGAAACCTCATCAGTGGTGTCAGCTGCATTTAGGGGATGAACTCTGTATTATATTGCATCATACTGTTTGCAATTATATTATCACACATCTTATATTGGCTTGCATTATATTTTTTGCAATTATATTATCACACACCTTATATTGGCTTGCATTATTTTGTTGTTCTGCCTGGGTGAATTCTACTTGTAGAATTTCAGAGGTGCCAGCAGAACCAGTCAATTCTACATGTGGAATTTCAGAGACTGTTCTCCTGCCTTTTAAAATGTCTTTTTTTTTTTCTCTAACTTCCAGGTTTTACATGCTGTACCAGCTTGTGTTATTGATCTGGGGATTTCGCTTAGTTCTGGTATCACACAAAATCCTACTAATTTCTTAAGGATGCAGAAGGACTGAAGGGATCACATCCATTAATTGTTCTTGTGATTAAAAACACATGCGTGCTCCTGGAATTGGGACCTGTGTGTCTTGGGGTGGAGAATCCTTACAAGAACACTTAATAAGGGGGAAGTGATGTAGAATAAAATGAGGAAACAGGGGCTGCAGTTCCCTGTTAAAGTGCATTGGAAACGGAAGCAGAGAAAGCCCTTTCATGACATGATGGATGCAGGGAAAGGAAAGGAGGGGCACGTATGGGAGTGTGTGCATGGAGGCTACTATGGAGGGTGGTGAAGTCCTAATTTACCTTGGTCGTAAGAAGGGTGACAAAGAGCTGCTGAAATCACTGAAGATTGCAAGGTAGATCATTGTTTGCCCAGTGATAGTTCCAAATATCCATCATCTTTGATGAGGAAGTTCCTTTGTTTTCTAGAATGCCATGTTTTGATGTAATTGTTTCCTGAATTTAAAGTACAACAAAAGAGAAGCTGGCTTGTGGGTGGGGAATGTTTGCTGCACTGTCTCTTAATCTGACAGATGAATAACTTCTCCACGTGAAATGAGCCATGAATTTAGAGTGTGACAAAAGTCACTTCGGTGCTTAGCAAAGACTTGAGGATGGTGAGTGGCAGTGCTTTGGGAAGGCCCGTCTGAGACTCCTGAATCAGTGAGGAAGATAGAATTGAGTGGGGATTTTGGCAATATTCTTGGGCTTTGAACTATGTGGGAATCATCTCCAGCTAATACATAACTTTAGGTGATGTGTTGGTGCTGTGCTCTGTCTGCCTGAGGGTGGGATGACTAATGTGTGATGGATTTTTTAGGTCTTTATCTGGAGTGTTTCAAAGGTGCTAATGCAAAACAAAGCAGCTGCGTGTGCAGAGGGGCCTGCTCATCTTTCTGAGGATGCCTTGCAAGGCTATTTTAGGTTTGCAATGGTTGATGTGCCACAAGGGTAAATATCTACTATGAGGAGCATCTATCAGCTTTTTGACATCTCATTTGTCCTCATCTTGCTATGATAATGTAGCTCTCAGTGAAGAATTTGATGAATGAAGAAGAGTCTCTGCATTTGGGTGGCTGGTGTCAGTGTGTTGGCCAACCCCAAAACCAAAATAGCAGACTGCAACCAACACCCCCTTGTGCACTGTGAGAGGTCAGGAAATCACTGGCTTAGGGAAACACTATTTCAGTCTTCAGAGCTCTCTCCTGGCAACCTGTATTTCCTGTACATAGAAAGTTAGTTCTGCTAGGGGCAGAATTCCTCTCTTTTTGATGCTGCAAGCTCATTAAAATCTGATGTTAAACAATTAAAGTTCCTAGGAACAAATTGTTTCATGTACTAGGATGTTCTCTAGCCAGAGGAAAATATCCCAGAAAATTACAAGGCCTGCACTAAACTTTGCCCCTGCAGAATGCTCAGTGGCATTCATACCAAGCCTAAATATGTTTACAGATCTGGCAGACTCTGTGCAGATCTGCTGCCTGCTGATGGATGGTCCTGGAGAGCAGCTTGACTTCTCATCCTGTACTCTGAGCTTGGATGGGTGAAGGATCAGGGGTAAGTGTGTTTGTCCACAGAACTGGTATTCCAATTTGATGCTCAGTAATCTTAATGTCTCTTATGGAAGTAGTCTCCTTTAAAATTTGGAGACATGTTGCTCTGCTCTTTGCCCTGGGTGCTGGCCACCACTGTCCTGCTGGGATGACAGCAGCGTGTCCTCCATGTCAGCTGGTGATGGACCCCAAAGGTCTCAATGTCTTCTGGGGTCACCATAGCCCTTTAAACTTATACACTTATTATCATAGAATCATATAACAGAATGGTTTGAATCAGAAGGGACCTTAAAGTTCATCTAGTTCCCACCCCCTTGCATGGGCAGGGACACCTCCCACTAGGCCAGGTTTTCCTTGGTTTATAGCAGGAAACCCATCAGAAGTCAGAGATTGGACTGTGCATGTTGCCTTGGCTTGGTGGGGCCCTACAAATTCCCCCTCATTCCTCAGCCAGAATTCTCTAAGCAAGGGGGTTTTCCATGTGTAGCCCAGGCAAGGGGCTTTTGACATGTAGGCCATTAGAGAAAAGCACAAACAGGCAAGGTGCTGGCTGCAGCTCATCAGGATGGCACCCACTGCCCACCCCTCCCCTCTGCAGCCTTCCTGGTTTCCCTCTTCTCCTGGATTTCACACCCAGACAGAACGTAATTGTGTGGAAAGGGCTTTTAGCTTCTCATCTGAAAGCAAAATGTGGAGATTTCTGTGGCATTTATCAAACTGTACTTAATGGCTTTAAACTTAAACAGGACAAAACCCTCTCCTTACTGGCTGTTTGCTGAATTTAGCCTGAGCATTAAACAGAATTGAGGCAGAGAATTTAATGGAAATCCTATTTTAGACTGAAATATGTTTTCCCCAGTACACCTTAATAATAAGAAAACTACTTAGGCAGAAAACCCACTTCCCAGTCCTTGCATTTGGTGCCATGATTCCCCTCAGTTTGTGGGTAAGGATATTGTGCTTGCAAAAACCCAAGCCTCTTGCTCCCTAACCTTCTGGTCCTGATGACTCCTCCAGAACTGAAGCCAGTTGCCTGCTCTTTGGGCACTGTTGCTCTGAAGCTTGCTGTGCCACCAGGAGGGTGAAACTCCTGGCTCACTAAATACTCTGTACTCCAACAAGTAGCCCTGGTGACGTGAGCAGACACAGACCAGAGCAGTTGTCCTCTTTTAATTCAATCTCTACATTAGATGAGGCACAACAGATACATATATTTTTTAATTATTATTTTTTTCCCCCAGATTTTAAAGATTTCCTTTCCTCTTACTTCATGCTTCAAAAGGAAAATTTTCTTAGCAGTCGGCTAATGCTGCTGCTTTGTGAGGCATGATGATCTTCTCAGTAGTAGAAAGTAATCAGCTGTTAAATGGTGGCTTTGGGGGCAGGACACACATCTCACACTGGCAGTGGCACAAATGGCATTTGGCCCCTGGCAGGGACCTCCTGATGGGTTCCTTCTGTGAGGACAGGTTTTCTGCAGTGAGGGGAAGGGGGAAAGTTCTGGGAAATTTTCTGGCTAAAGAGATTTAAGTTGCTGGGAGCAGGGAAGAGTGTTGAGTGCTGCTGCTGGAAATGGGGTCAAATGTGGTCAAATCCCACTTGTTTGGGAAAACTGACTTTTATAAGTGCTATGGAAAGACCTGATGTTTTCAAGAAATTATTTTTTTTTCTCTTTTCCCCAAGTGTTGTCTTACCAAGGAGATGCAGAAGTACCACAATGGGAAGGTGAGGGTCTATCTCTCACCCTGCTGGAACAGACTGGTGGGCCTGTTGTCCTTCCCACAGCAGTGGCCACCACCAGATGTTTCAGAGGAAACTGCAAGTAACTTCTGGGCTTGTTCTTGCTTGCTTTTATAAAATTGATTCCATGTTCTGAGAACAAAAGTTGTTTATTCCATCCAACTTGTTATTTACTTACTATCCTCAAAAGGGTAAGCTGTTATTAGGATGGAGCCTGATGTCACAAAAGGTGTTGGGCTTTTTTTCCCCCTCTTATGAACAGTATTTTAAGTTACAGCATCTACCAGTTTTGTTCTTCCCAAGAGCTTTGCAAAATCCTGGTCATTATCTCTGTAATAAGATTTCTGGGCCTTTAGTCATCCAGAATGGGATATGACAAAATCAAGTTGTCAGTTTGGACTGATCTTAGTGAAAAGAAAATATGCTTTTAAGACCTGAGGGTTTCTTTGCATCTCTTGTGAACTACAAAGATAGACACTTGTCTTTGCTACAAGATTCTACAGGTCCCCATGAATAAACTCCCTCTGTGCCTCATTCTACCACATTCTTCCTCATTCTTCCTTTTCTTTGGAAAATGCTCCATGGGGATTAGTTAAAGGAGAGACCATCTTTTAACCCTCAGCAGGCCAATATCACTTCATCTTCCATATCTTTTGAGGTTCCTCAGTCCAAGAGGAATGCTACTTACATTCATGGCAATGCTCTCAAACACTCCTCGTTTTCTGCATTTCTATGGGCTTTCAATTAATGAGTTTATTCTAGATTATAACATGTTGCTGGGCTGTGTGCAGCAGAGTCATCTGCTGGGGGGTTTATGATCCACCTTCAGTAGATCAGTTTGAAGTGCCTGAGATCAGTCCTAATGGCAGGCTCACTAATGCGTCTCTTCTGAGATTTCTCTCTTTTCCTCTGCTCCAGCTCCCAGTGTTGGCTCACTCAAGTTTTGTGCCTGTGTTGGGCAGAGTATCCTCACCAGGTGTTGCCACTCACTGGGTCTGGCTTGTTTCTGTTCCATGATCCTGAGAGAGAACATGGGATAGGTCTCCTGCTTCTCTGAATTTCATTTTACGCTTGTTAGTTCTTACAATGAAGTTGATGTTTTGGAAGCCTCAGACATTCTCAGCTGAGATCTGGGTTGCTTTTCAGCTGCATGGGAGGACAGTGTACCTTCCCAGCATCACCACCCTGCTGGTCACCCCAGCCCAGCAGACCCAGCTGGGTTTCTGTCCTGGTGTGCTTGTCTTCCTCAGGATCAAATGAATGGTTAATGAAAAATGAAATTAAGCCTTTCAGATTCATCTTACTAGTTAGACTTTTTTCACCACTCTGCCTGAATGGGATGACCTGGGCAGCCTGTGCAGGTGTCTGAGGTTGGTGAAAGGTCCACTTGGGACATTGGGTGGCCATTAAGTCACATCTCTCTTTATGTTTTGTTTGACTAGCGTTAAAGGAGCTCCTGACAAGTGATGAGACCTAAAGGAAACTCCAAAGCTGAGTGAGGAACCTGTGTTAAAATTGCATTAGCCCTACAAGAGATGGGCACTGGTCACTTTGTTCACTGACCCAGCCTGCCTTCCCATCTGTCCCTACTGCACAGTGAATTGTCTTTATTCTTGAGCCAAAAAAGGGAAGAAAAGCAGATGTGTAGTAGAGCAGATTGCTTAGAAGAAATAAACACGGAAGCTGGAGAGGTTTGTGTCTCTGGCACATCAGGTTGGGGGAGGTTTTATTGAGTTCTTAACTTGGGTTTTTACCCACATGAGTCTTTTCAGTGAGCACCTGGGGGGATGTGTGTGTGAGTACATTTCTATCTGTATAATGCACTAGACAGAACAGACCAGACATAGTGGATATGGCATCACAGAGTACAGTGTGCAGCTGACACTAACTTGGCCAAAACCAATTGCCCTTGGTTCTAATCAACTTGAGCACATTCTATTAATCATATGTAATTTCAGATTTGGTACTAAACCTCAGAGGTTTTTTTTTCTTGCTTGGTTTGACAGTAAATGCTGTGAAACTAAAGCAGTTTGACTTAACACCCTCTTCCCTCACTGCAAAAGGAACAGTAATCACCATAATTTGTGAATCAAATCTCCATCTCCTCTACTTCTCTCTAAGATTGCTGAGGATCTCTTACCCTTGGCTCACCTACAGACTGGCCTTACAATATTATTACTATTTTTAAGTCCTTGCAAAAAGATTGTGACCACTTTCCTTTTCCTAGCAGCCTGCAGGCCAAAGCAGTAGAGTTTAAAGGGTGGGAATGATCTTTAAGGTCTCTTCCAACCCAAACCACTCTGTGATCCTATGAAACCCACCCCTACCTGTGCTATAACAGACCTATTTCTAGCAGCCCAGGGTTTCTCCATCCTGCAGCAGCCCAAGGGTAGCAGAGGTTCCCTAGTGAGCCAGCACAGTGAAATATTTCATTTTCAGTCACTCGTGTGGCAGTGGAGGACTGTGAAGGGGTGACTGAGACATGGTGCTTGTTAATTATTTAAAGCAGGGATGGATATCTAGGCCATCAATTACAACAGAGTCCTACTAAATTCTGGCAGAAAATCAATAATCAGCAAAAGGTAAAGGGCAGCCTGGGAAGTGGGGGCTCTGAGGCCTCTTTGGCTGGGGTGGCACGTGAGCACAGAGCAGCTCCCCATGTGCCACCAGCTGTCCCTGTCACCAACTGCCCACCAGCCTGACCCTGAGGTGCTCCTGGGGCTGGGTGTCCCTTTCCCCATCCCCCAACCCATGCCTGAGGTGCAGAGCATGCAGCCAAGGGAAGCACCTCTGTCCTCCACGCCTGAGGTGGAGCTGAGCAGTTTCAGATATCTGAAAAATACTTAGTTGTAGTAATTAGCTCATTATTTGCAAAGTTGTTGTAAACATATTAATAATTAAGCAGTATCCACATTGTACAGTGTGCCTATGGTTAATGTGGCAGTGATTATTAAACTACATTAATGATCCCAAGAAAGTTCATGTGGATACTACAAACCTTTTTCCCAAGTACAGTGTATTTTTTATGTATTCTCAGCAACTGAATATTTTACAAAAAAGCATATAAAGATAATTTTTCTGTAAACTACATTTTTAAAATGAGTTATCGTGCACTTTCTAAAAATCTTTTTGAGGGACTGAAGAAGTCTGGTAGCTAAATAGTTTGCTATCAGGCTCTGCACCCTGAAAAGTCTGGTTAAATCTGCAGGTAATAAAATGAAAAATGAAATATTTAAAGCACACGGTAGCAAAAGAGTCTGCTTCTAGAAATGATCTTTCTGGGATGTCTACAGTAGAAAAAAAATAAATATTGAGATGACAGTTTAAATGTATTTTCACTTTACTCTGTGGTATGAGGAATAAAAGCCAAAGATCTATCACTCCATTATGATTGTCTGTATATGCCAAAATCCTGCAAAGAGCTGTGTGGATCTTAAGCCCTGGGGCTCTTAAGCTGTCTTCTTCCAAACTGGTGAGCCTACTGCAACTTTAGTTCAGGCTTTTTACAAGTGTGTCTGAATACCATGGAAAGATGCATAGGAAGAGGTGTGTTTGGTTCAAATAATTATTTAATTAATAAGATATATATTTAAAACCCTGACCCTAGAAACTCACATTCAGATGCGTGACTTTGTGCTGAGGAGTGACCACCCAAACCAACAGAGGTGTTAGTTTGACTGGAGTTGTACACGTGCTTCAAAATGTGCAGAATCAGGTCAAAATGCAGGCAGAAGGGAAGGAGTGCCTCACCTCCAGCCAGGTCTTGGCTTCAGTGGTGGGAAGGTGATGCTTTGGTCTGTGGCTGATCCCCTCTTTCATTCCCTCAGGATTTAGTTCCAGTTTATATTGGTTTTATTCTTGTGTTTCAGTTTCCAGTGTGTGCCACCTTCTGGAGGGAGTTGCTTGCTGGTGAGCAACGTGCCTTCCCTGCCCAGTTTGCCCCAGGTTTGGTTCAGCTCGTGTTATTGAGGTTCCAGTTTGCCCCAGTGCCAGCCCTGCTGTTGATGGGTACAGTTCAGCTCTGAACAGCCCTCAATAAGTGATTTGCCCTGGAAGAGAAAAGCCTGATTTTGTACCACCTGAGCAAAATAAAGCTCCATATGTTTCCTCTGCTACCAAAAGGAGAGGGGCAGCAGCAGCCACATCATCTCCAGGCTGTATTTGTAGTCAGAGAGGTGGCCAGAGTCAGTAGATCCTCAGGGTCTTGCCTTGTTGAGCTGCAGACACCACAGAGTGTGGAGATTTCGTGGCATCTTGTAGGTCCAGTGCTTAGCCAACCTCACAGCAATTTTTTCCCCCTTCTGTCTCAGTGGAACTTGCCTCCTTGCTCCTTGGCATTGCTGCCTCCTGCCCTGTCGCTGAGCACCTCTGGATGAGTTTTCTCCATTAACTTCCTTTATAGGCAGCTGTTAGATCCCACCTTCACCTCCTTTTCTCCATGATATGGAGATGATGAAATCAAAGTGAATGATATCTCTTGTTTTTCCTGTGCCCCATGGCTCCAGTCATCCCATCCCAGCAGCTGATGAGCATCAGCCACAGTTTGCACATAAGATGATCCCCATCCCTTCTTGCCTTTCACAGATGCCATGTCCAGGCACATGAAGCTTTGAAGATCCACAGTCTCCCCAGAGGCTGGGGTGGGGCTGGCCCTGTTTGGGGATGAAGCAATGTCTGCCTGTCTCCAGCCATGGGGAACCTCCCCTAGTCTCTGTGCTTGGAGAGACATCTCAGAGCAGCCTTGTGATGGTGCCTCCTGGCTCCTTCAGCATCCTCAGAGGCCTCCTGTCCTCTGGTCCCACAGCAGTGGGAGGTCCCCTCTGGAGAGCAGGAAGTGCATCCACTAATAAATGAATGCACAGTTATTCTGCTTTCCTAGGATGCTCTTTCAGTGCATTCTCTTCCTTTCCAGTTCCCATCCTGCTGGTTTGCACAGCTTTGCTCTGGGCTCTGGCTGGTGCCTTTTGTCTCTTGGGGGTTTGCCTCCATCTCCAAAGCCCAACGTGTCTCTCCACGTGCAGTGCAGACTCACAGGGTCCCTTTTGCTCCTGGGGCAGATTGAGGAGGGCAATGTTTGTTTTGGCCTTTGTCTCTGCCCGTGGGCAGCTTGGGCTGGGTTGCTGTTCAGGTGAGTAGCTCCAAATGTTGGTTTCCAGCAGAATCAGAGCAGATGTTTGCCTGTCCTGGGTATAGAAGCAACTGAGGGAATGGTGGTTTTTCCCTGTCCTCTGGGAACATGCTACATGAGAGTCTGGTTTTTTCTTTGCAGCCTCACTTGTGAGGTACCTGACCCATAACCCATCCTCCCCATCCTTTGGTTTGCTGGAATTTCAAAAGGCTTAAACCATAACCCCCAATCACTTAATAAGAGGATTATTATGAAGTACACAAGTAGTATAATTAAATGTATGTCATAATACCTGATTAGACTATGGATTTAGAGATGGAGCAGCATTATGCAAAGACACAATGTAACTGGGTTAATAACAATCAACTGATTAATGTAGTACATCTCATTCAAGCCTAAAGGAGAATAGACTGAGATGATTAGCACAGTTGCAAATGTGCAGAAGTGCACAAAGCAGAATGTATGAGACATGACTGGATAAATGAGGAGGAGCTTTATCAGTCTAACAAATATAAAGATGTTTAAAGGAGAAACAATATTGTCAGGCAGTTCACTGAAGCTGGCCTGGAAGATGCAGCAATTCTGGGCACATTTGCACTGCTGGGTGTTTGGAGCTGCAGTGAGCTGATATTCCTCATGGAAGTAAACAGAAGATATTGTACTGGAAGAATATTGGGCATCAGGTGTTTATTTTTTTTATCTGTAGAAGGAAACTGAGCAGAGTGGATACCCTGCTCTTAGCACTTGCCTAGGTAAAAATCCTGCTCAAAAGCAAGATCCAACAGGAGCCTTTACTGGCTGTGAGGACTTGGCTTCACTTGTGGCCAAGGTGAGCAGGGAGGAGCTGTCAGCCTTGCTAAAGACCAAGGTTGACACCTTTCCATCTGTAGGAATGGGGGCCTTACAGGTGCACTGAGATCCTAGAAGAGGTTACGGTCGCCTTACGTTTCATGCAATATTCAGGTTTTTTGGTATAAAAGTCCTGTTGAAATACATGAAGGAGTAATCCTTCATTGATGGCAAGAGGGTCAATAGAAAGTGGGTTTTTGCAGTTGGCAAGAACCACCTCCAAGATTGAACTTCCTTATTTTGAGAAACACTTCTGTTTCTAAGAAACAAGGAGCCTGGTCTAGTGGGAGGTGTCCTTGCCAAACCAGTGGGGATGGATCTGGATGTTCTTTAAAGTCCCTTCCAACCCAAACCATTCTATGATTCTATGAACCAAAGCCAGTCACCTATCATTTGAATAACCAAGACACAAAGTCTCCCTAAAAATGAGGCAGGAGGGATGAGGTCCCCCATCCCATGGGAGCCTGCTGAGTGTTTTGTGTTTTGCAGTGACTCCAGATTCTCTGCTCCTTGCAGAGGGGTCATGGCAAGCGTTGCTGCAGGGCTCTAGGTCTGGTTATTGTTGAGATCAGACCACAGGGAACTGAGCATCAGGACTTCTGGGAAAAAACAGAGCTAAATAGAAGCAGTTTTTTTGCCCCCTTCCTCGACAATGTAGAGGCAGCTGGAGTCAGATGTAGCACTTGGGACTATGGAGAGCATTTCTGAGCTGGTTTTTATGTTTCTTTTTTTGAACACTGCTACCAAATCTTAAGAAGGTTCATTCCTCTGTAGATCCCCTGCTTAAGAAAGAGCCATTTTCTTTGTGGCTGCTGCAGTTGGTGAGAATGAACTGTCCCTGTGTGGGGGCTGGAGATGAGCTACCAAAGAGGATTTGTGCTGCTCCCAGACGCAGAATTCTCTTTTGCGGTTCAATGATTTGTTTTGCTGGCATGAAAATTGACATATTGTGAGGCAGTGCTCCAGAGATAAGCAGTGCATAGACTGCCAAAGTTCTCCCTGGTTTTTCTAGTGGTAAAACACTGCATAATTGCAGGGGGAGGTTGTGGCACCCACTGTCATTCACTTCCCTCCAGGACACCCCAGCACACCTGGGTGGTATAAAGAAGGATCTGTCCTCTCGTGTGAGGCTGTTTTGCAAATGGAGCTGGAGGTGCTCAGGGAGTTATCCCCAGTTCTGGACTTTGAGAGCAGGAGACTTGCCCATCTACTGTCCCTTTGTGATTAAAGACATTTGAGGAAGCTCTCCAAACTGCAGCTTTCTAAACCAGGAGGGTGGGAAAAAGTTATTAGATAACAAAGGCACAATCAAAACTTTATTAAATAGGTGAGTATAAGAGGTATGTGTGAAGGCTTAACCTGCAATGATATATTAACAACAAAGCACAGTCAGTGGAAGGAAGGAGACAGTTAAAAGGAGTGTACAGGCTTTTAAACTATAACTAGAACTTAAGGTGTTAGACTGCCATGGCAAACACAGCTCTGACCAGCCATGGGGAACATGGAAAGAGGAGGCAGCTCGTGCCTGGGTTGGGGGTAGAGGGAGGGAAATCATCGCTTGGCAGTTATGGTCCAAAACTGGAAGTGTTCTTCTGAGGGAAAGAGAAAATACATGTTGACCTGAGATGTAGAAGGAAATATGACTGTGGTGGTGTGTTCTGGACTAGGTGATCTCCACAGGTCCCTTCTAACCTCACCTGCTCTGTGGTTTGAGCACGAGCAGCCTGGTTTCTCATTTCTGCTGCCCTTTCCTGTCTTTATAGGCATTATAAAATTTTTTGAACAAACTTTTTTACTCAGGCTTGAAAACCACCTATTTTTTTCTATTCCGTACTATATATATAGCCTGTTCAAGCCAGATTCTTGAGGGGCAGCTTTGATTCTCTTTTCTATTGTTTTTGCTCTTAATTGCTGCTCTCTTGAACTTCAACCTTAGTTTGAGCAGTGAAGTCCTGCTCATGCCTTCTCCTCTGCAGAGGGACCCTTGGCAAGGGCCCTTGCTGCTGTTTGCAGTTTCATGCACAGTGGGGATTCAAACTTATTTTTTACCTTCCAGGAGCAGGCAAAACCAATAGCTGGTTTTCAGCTGCAAGCAAAGTAAGTAGAGCAAAGGACAAGCTATAGCAAAAAGTGTGAAATGAATCCTAATTTCACCATCTCTGAGCACAGTACAAATGGTGGAATAGTTACTAAAATGAGAAGTTTTACCACTGGCTTTGGAAGGGCTGTGAGTTCACCTTGGATGGGATTCCTGCTGTATGGATGAGTGAATGAAGGCATCTGGAGATGTGAGTGCCAACCTTGCTCTGTGCTTGTTACTGGTACCACTGGTTGAACTGGGTGTTCCCTATGGGGCAGGTGATCTCTTGTCACCGAGTGCTTGACCCCGGTGTGTTTGCATCTCAGCTCTCTAGTTCTTTTGCATTTCCTTCCCATCCTTTTTTCTTAGGTGGAGGGATGTGTCATCCATATTTAAGACTCCTTAGGTATTCCCAGTCATTGGAAGACAGGAAAATTAAATTAAATTTATCCTAACTAAATGTGTCTTCATTTCACGGCTTAACTTTCTTCTTTTGCCTTACACTGATATCATTTTATAAATCCTGAAGTCTCTGTATAATTCTTTTCAACTTCCTGAGCCCACTCCATACATTGTCTGGTTACATACAGCTCTGTTCATTTCACATCTCCCAGGGCTTTTGTAACGGGACACAAGACACCATTATGAGTGATCTGTCTTCTTTCTCCAACAGAGAGAAAAGCAGATCTGATTTTAGAGGCAGACTGATGAACAGTTTCTTATTTAGAAGAAAGACGTATTCTGGGAACAAAATAGATTATCTTTGGTAGCTCTTATTCATAAAGCTGACAAATGGATAATTTCTCATCCGGGTTGAAAACATGTGATTAGCCCTCCTGGTAGGGTACAGAAATCTGAGGAATATTGTGAGCTGGACCTAAGCAGCCAAATTGCCCAGCTTCCCCTCTCCATGGCTTCAGGTTCATTCTGAGCAGCAGGGATGTGGCCTCAGGCATGAGGGGTGTGCTGCTGTGTGACAGTGCTTGAGGAAAAGCCACCACAGCTGACAGCAGGGAAAGACATTTCATTTGTCTAATAGTCTGAGGGATTTAATTCCAGTTGCATTTATTCTTCGTTTCTGCTCTGAGGGACTAAGCTCTCCGACTTCAAGAAAACACAAAAATACCTCAGGTTCTGCTGTCCCTTAATTGATTTGAATTTCTAGAGAACAATTGTATGGCTTCTGTGTTGAGGGAACATGACAGAGGGAGCTACTGCAGTTCCTGAGATCTGTGCACATTTGCACTTTATTCCTGGTATAAGACTAGGAATGAATAAGTGATGGAACTGAGTGTCAGATGTGAATGATAAATCATGTATTGGTGAGTTCAGGAGGCTTTAGGTATTGGACCAATGCTCAATTTATTGCTGCTCTCTGTGTCTCCCCCAGGAGACTTCTGAAGGTCTCCAGCATTTTACTCACCTGGATGGAGAAAGGCAGAATAACAGAAACTATGTATGTCCTCACCTCTATGTATCTCCTCATCCTTCTCACCAGGGAGCTCAGAAAGGGCTGGGGGAGGAAAGTGGAGCTGCAACTGGTCTGTAGGACTGTGCAGGAGGGGCTGGGGAACTGCAGAAGGGGTTTGACTCTTCTGCACCCCTTGTGCTCAGAAACACCCAGCGAAGAGCAGAGGAAAATGTACTTGCAGGGGAATACCTGCTGGACTGGGAATACTTGGGTGGGAGCTGAGTAGCTCTGGGGCAAGAGTGGTATTATGGGGTGTGTCAGCCCCTCAGCAGTTCAAAGCCCTGTGAGGGCAATGGCAATGCAGGGACAATGTTCTTCTGTCAGCTGGAGATCTGGGGCTCTTCTGTGGTCAGTGATGTGCTGCACAGAAGCAGGGAAGGCTCAGGGAAAAAATGGTTATGGGAGAGAAACGGAAAGAGAAAGAGGAGAAGGGTTCTGGGACACCGTGATGAAGCAGCTGTGTCAGGTCAAGGTGATCAGTGAGATGAGTGTTAGGATGTAAACAAGATGGGACTTTAATGAGTGGTTGCTAATTATCATTCACAAAGCCAACATTTTGGCAATGAGGGTGCCCTTGCTTTCCCCCACACTTAGGTTTTGGGAACTTACTAGTAATAAAACTCTTACTGTTGAAGCAAGACAACAGGAATGAGCTGAGCTGAGGAATGTGCGTCCCAAAGGAGCAGGGAGTCTGTGTGGGTGCAGGGTAAGTTGTGCCCTGCACCAGTGTCTAGAGGAACTGCTGTGTGCAAGGAGGGGATTCAGTGCTCCTTGGGTAGGATGGGTGGAGAGCCAGCTTGCTTTAGAGCAGTGAGTGTAATTAGGTTTCCTGGGGAGCACAGAGTGAATTGCTAATGCCATGATTTTTGCTGCAGTCTCTCTGAAGGGGAGGTTGATCAGAAGTGCAGATAGTCTAGTTGATCCTTTATACAACACTTTTTTCTCTTCCTAAAACTACCACAAAGGCAACCTGATCAGTCACTTCCTTCTGTTTCTCTCTCATGTGGCCTTCACTCTTTTATCTCTTCTTCTACCTTTCTGACTTATTTCTCTCTACTTTTTATGTTGATGGGGTTGTTTAGTGGTTTGTTGTTTTTTATTTTGTACTTTTTGTGCTTTTTTTTCATGCTGTGCCCTACTTGACAGCAGACTCACCCCACTTTGCAAGTGATTTCCTGATTTGTCCCTGATATTCAGTTGCCTGTTTTGTTAGTACTCAGTCATTCTGGAAGATGCCACACTACTTATAAAGGTAGCTCTGACCATGTTGCTAAGCACCCATCACAACATCCAGCAAGTGATACTGGTGCTGATTAGTGAGTTGCCTGAACAGAACTTGCCTCCTTTAGCACTGTGGTGTCCTAGGAAGGCTCTGATGTACATTGAAAAAAGATTTTGAAAAGCTGCAAAGATGAAAAATGAGTCTTTTCCTATCAATTATTTACCTCTCTGAGGGCCTGGAATCCATTGCATCATGCAGATGTTGAAATGCTTGTGTGATAATTCAGCCTCCGATGAGATCACTTGATATTGGTAGTTAATATAGTGGAATAATTCCTGAGCACATCATAAATCTAACTTTTCCTGTGTCAGATTCTGTAGCGTGGGAGGCCATGAAGTAATAAACTGAAAAGCACCTGTTTCCTTTTCAAATAAAAGCTAATGGCACTCGATTCATAGGTCTGTGTACAGTGCCAAGATGTGTGCAACAAAAAGCTTTGGTAAGTAGCACTGTAGTGAGGGCAGGTGAGATCTGGGGCCTGGGATACTCTGTAAATGGGGTTTGCCTGTTTCTTTCAAACATTTCCAAGGGTTATTTAACAAAAAAGCCCCCAGAGAAAAGCTGATAGAGAGGAGTGTGGTACTCGTCAGCTCTGGCCTGACCCAGGTTAGTGTTCTCAAAAGGTAAAGGGATGAGTGAGGCTGCTGGGGTGGGGATCAGGCACTGTCCCACAGGTCATTCTAAGGCCCTGGTGGTATGAATGTGAACCAGATGTGCAGGTCTTGCTGCCCCCCAGCCCGTTGGCAGAAAAGGGGTGCTGGCACTGCTCAGCAGGGTGGCTCCTCTGTGGAGGATGCTGTATCTGTCACTGTTTCACCCTGATCCTTCTTTTAGAATCATATCATAGAATCAAAGACTGGTTTGGGTTGGAAAGGACCTTAAAGATCATCTAGTTCCAACCCCCCTGCATGGACAGGGACACCTCCCACTAGACCAGGTTGCTCCAAGCCCCATCCAACCTGCCCTTGAACACTTCCAGGGATGGGGCAGTCACAGCTTCTCTGGGCAACCTGGGCCAGTGTCTCACCACTGAAATCTGGTTCTTCTAGTGACTGTCTGTTCCTACCAGAGTAGGACAGAAGTACCCTCAGAACCTGCTGGGCTATTGCTTAAGTGTGTAAAATCACTTTTAATTTGCTTTAGCTTTTGTAGGTTCCGGAGAACCACCGGGGACTACTGAGTGGTGTTTGAATGCTTTTCTTTCCTATTACAGTGGGTAAAACTGTAGAAATGCAGGTGAAGTACTACAGAGTACATGTCTACTGACATCTGATCGTTTTTATTGTTCCTACCATAAAGACAGTTGGAAAAGTTGCATCACTCAGCTGGACAGATTTACTCAAGAAGGAAGGTTTGAATTGCCAAGAATATGGTTTGTATTGATGGTGTTTCTGACAGCAGCTTCACTGGATCTCTGGGGAGAGGGGTATATGTAGAGAAAACAGCAATTAAATTAATTTGCTGAAAAGTAGAGGGCTGTGATTGAGGGACCCTCCTCCCAGCAGATGTGAGCAAGGGACTGAAATTGTGTTGCTAGTGCTGTACTGCTGGGGGACACCTTCAGCCATGAAGCTGCTGCCCTGGTGGGAAACACTTCACGTTGACCTTGGTAGGGCTGATCAGGCACTTTGGGGTGTCTGTGGTTCATGGTCAGGTTCTCCAGAGTCTCTTTGTAATGACTTGGTTTTAGCTCAGAGCTGAAAGGCTGTTTATGTGTAGAATACATCAGGTTGCTCAGTGCACACGAGGGCAGCAGGACATGAGTAACTGTCAGGAGTCATTGCCAGTAACATGAGAAAGTCACTGAGAGAATTAAGGATTTTAATGAGGATTTTGGGCATAAAAGAGATACATGGAGTCCTCTCTGTGAGATGTTTACACTGTGCAGAGTAATTGCCCCTGTTGATATCTCGGACCTGTCACTTTGTTGACTTAACAACAGAAGTTTGGGAATTGGTTTGCTCCTGAAATAAAGTGACTGGGGAATTTCCATTTGGGGTTTCTTCTGGCTAGCTTTCTCCTTTAAAAGTCAAGCAAAGGTACTTCAAATATCTAACCTTAGTAGCTGATTCTGCAGTACTTGCTAAGATGTGTGGTACTTAGGCAAGCATTCAACTTATGATCATTGTTCAATCATTGCCAAGAAGGTTTACTGAAGGGATGGTTGAATAAAAGGTTTCCTCCCTCTCTAGTCCATTTCATTTCATGTGATGCTCTTTCTTCCTTTGCATCTGCTTAACTGTTTTATAGCTGGTCTTTATAAACATTTTTCTCCATACCATTTCAAAAACATATCATCTTTTCATAAAGGTATTTAAATGATGCTGGTTCTTGGCCTTTTACTTTCTGTGGCTCCTCTGCTGCTGTTGGGAGGTCTGTGTTGTTCCCTGCAGGACCAGGGTTTGGAATAAGCTGCTGATTTTTCACAAGGCCCATTGTTGGTCTGCTGACATTTTGCTTTTTCTAACGTTGGCCTCCACCCTTGAGTGTTCTTGCATTGTGAGCTTTGTAAGGTGGGAAAAGTGCTGGATGAAAAGTCTTCCTTCAGCCAGAGGCTGGTGGATCATGTGTTGGCCTAGCTGTGTCCTAGCAGATTGTGGCACTGGTAAGAAGGAAAGTAGGCTCTCATGGAGTGCAGAAAGTTAGCATCTCTGAAGCTGTTCTGTTGGTGTTTAGTGAGGGAGGGGTGCAGGAGCAGACCTCCTAGCCCAGGGCCAAGCCCTTCAAGATTACAATACCTAAGAGGCCTGAGGGGCAGGTCTTGAGACATTGCAGGCTGCTGGTGACATGGGTATGAATCCAAACCCCCCAGAAAGAGTTACTGCCTGGGAGCCAGCCAAAGCAGTGCCAGGAGGCTTGTCCTGCCCCCTCCACCTTTGACTCAGGGCAGCTTTGGTCAGAGCTGAGGGTGTCTGGGCTGACTTCTATTCCCTTTGCACTGCCCCAGTGCTGATTCCTGGGGACTGAGATGGTTGTAAGCCATCAAAGGTACTATCAAGAGTGGCTCTCTTTGATCTTGAGCCAAAGATGCTTGGGGAATTCTTAGTTTTTTAACAGGTCTTTGGAAAGTGGGTGACAGTAATACTGAGAAACTTGCTTTTGGTTGTCTTCTATTGATGCTTTTGGAGAAGAGCATTTACCTCAGTTGAGAAAACTGTGAACAGAACCTGCTGGGAGGAAGGAAGCAACAGCCTTGCCACTCTGGCCTGGAAATGCGACTGGGATTTGTCGCTCTCTCTTGTGCACTTCTAAAGAAACTCAGCAAATCATGTAGCCTGAGTTGTCCCCCGTTGTTGGTCTGACCATTCCAGCTTGCAAGTGCTGCTGTGTCTTTTGGTGGAATTCAGCACCACGGCAGAATTGTTCCCAGTGAGTAATGTCCTGTTTTTATTAACATGACAAGGAAATCTGCTCCACTTCACGTGCTCTTTCTCTGAGTGTTTGGCTTTCTCTGAGCTCAGGGGTGATTACTCTGGTTAGCAGGGATTTATTTCAGACTGCTGAGGGACAGTCTCTGTATCAGCTGGTGTTTGTGCTATTTAATTATGGAAATACCTTCTTCTCTCTATATATTCCACAAGGGTTGGAAACCTATCACAAAGGAATTCTTTCCAGCCTAACCCAGGAAAAAATAATGTCGTCTTTATGTTGCTTTTGGCCTTGGAGATTTGCCTACATGCAATGCTCTCTGAGCCTGTTTAAAAAATATGTTGGATATCAAGCAGAAGCTGTGGCTGTTTCCTGATGGAACCTGCAGACTGGAGTCTGGGTTCAAAAGCTGAAGGCAAATTTAGGTCATGTTGCTCTGCCAACATTTATCTCGAGTAGCTTTTGGAACCAGCAAGGTGACAACCATTGTGGGGGAAAGCAATGAAATCCCAGCCACGATGGGTGGGGGACAGCAGGAGAATGTCTGGTGGTTCCCATGAAGATGACATCTCTTTGTCTTAAGTGACAGGGCTCAAAAAGACTGAAAACAATTGATAATTTCTCTGTGTTGCAATGACATACCTTAAGTGACCTCAATGAAGAAGAGTGCAGGGCCTTTATTGCCATTTTGAATTTAAACCCAAAATATTTATGGATTCTTTATCAATTAAAAAAAAAAAAGGGCAGATGTGAACCGCAGTGTCTTAAGGTGTCCAGTTCTGAAACGTGGTAAAAGGATGTGGTGTCAAAGTAAAAAAAAAAAGAATTGAAAAAAAGCACTTCTGGTCTGGAATGCTGTTTATCTTTAAAAAACACTATCAAGTTGCTATGGGCTAAGCAAAGTTGATCAAAGGGTCAGCACAGCTTTGGGTTCTTACCACCCATCTGAAATTCTGTATCTTGTATCTGCTCCAATCCAGTGTATAAAAATACCTAGTGAAGCACTCTGCATCAAGTGGAGCATTCTGAACATTCACTCAACCATGTCTTTTTCTCTTGGTTGCAAACTTAAATCGCTGTTATTGATTTTTCTGTTTCTGCTTAACATATTAAAGTACAATTCATTTTTAACCATATATATATTTTATCACAGTGTGCCCTCCAAGACGCTTTTCTACATAGTATTGAAATGCTTTCCTTCTGGTCAAGCAGTGTATTTTATACTAATGCCTCTGTTATTTCCCCAACTGAGGTGCTGGGGTTGGTAGGGAATGCAAACATCAATTTCAGGAGTAGCAGGGGTTTCCTCTTTATTGACACTGGAGCAATCTTGGAGTGCTAAAAAATATATATCTAATTTCATTTTTTCTGTTTTGGAAGGTTTTGTTGTAGATTAAGAAAATAACTTGCTGCTGATACTCCTTCCTCTGCTGGCAGCAATATTGGAGAGCTGAGCTCTGAAGGAGCTGCTGGGCAGGGTAAGGTGACCTCTGAGAGGTGTTACCTGGCACAGAATGGGGCTGTAACATCTGGGGAGCACCAGGGTGGTACAGGCTGCAATCCCTCCAGGGACTCTACCTGGAGTTATCATGTAGGTTTTTTGAGCACCTGGTTAGGAAAGTACATAAATAATAATTATTACTTGGTATGGAGGGTGTTGGGAAAACCAAAACAAGTGAGAAATATCTCAATATTCTAAACTGTAGTTTCTGGTAATTTGAAAATAAATTACCAGAGTGTTGGGATTCTCTACCACCAGTAAGAGCAAGTGTTGGCTTCTTGCTTTGTAGCCTTAATGATCAGCTGCAAGGGCAAGTATCCTTCTATCCATGGCAGCAAAATCACAGACAATAGGGGTATAAGGGCAAGGTATGCTTTTTGAAGTCGTCATGGCTTCTGTAGCAGCTTCTTTAGCAACCACAGGTGATGTGGCCTCCAGGTCCAGTTCCCTTGAGTCTGCAAAGATTCACAGAATCACAGAATTCCTGCTGCATCCTAAGTGCAGATCATGAGCCACAAAGCTAAACAGTTATTTTATCTTACTTGAGGTTTGCCCTGGCCTGTGCTGTTCTAATGGCTCACTTGTGAACAAGGGTGTTTTCATCAGCCGAGCCTTCCCCAGCAGTTTCTCTTGCCCCAGCAGACTTATTTTAGAGTGCTCAGTGTTGCTGTTGTGATGCTGTCTCAGCCCTTTTTGTTCATTAAATGTACTGTGTCCAATTAAATGCTGAGACTGATCTTCAATTCCAGTCCTGCTGGTTTGGTTCCGTGCAGCATGTAAATACATTTCATGCCATGTAATTGTGGCCTGCAAACACGTTGAGAAATTGTAATTTGCATAATAAACATCCTGATGATAGAGGAGAAAATTTGCCACTGGGGGCAAATTTTGATTTCCCTGCATTGAACACAGGGACTTGCACCTGAGCAACAGAGGTGGGTACAGGTGGGTTGTCCCCAGCACCCCAGGATGCAGTTGGCTATAAGCAAAGTAAATAATGATTTGATACCCATTAATGTTCCACTGGATAGAAGCTGTTCTTCTCCATGGGGAGTATTTTGAGGACACTTCTTTTGTACAACCTAGGAACTGAGTTGGCCTGGGTGACCTGCAGTGGTGCCTTCCCACCTCAACCAGGCTGTGGTCCTGTGAAAAGCCACAATCCCTCCTTGTCCCCACTCACCACCACATCCCCAGAGGGGACTTGGCTGTGTGGTCAGTGCTTTCTGGCTTGCTTCTGATAAGACTTGTAGAGGGAGGAGAAGAACAACTCTGCTGCCCCTGGGAGCTGGAAAAGCTGACAGCCGGTGGCAAGCAATTCCTATTCCTAGGTTCTGGGAGAATCCCAAACCTGGAAGTTGGAATGCTTTCCAGGAAAAGGGTTTTTCAGGAGGTTTGCCTGTTCCACCTCAGGCTGCAACTGGACTGATGTGAGATGGGACTTCTTGCCTAGCCTTTTGTACCAGAGGGACAGGAGGTAAAAACACGGAATGAATGTAAAATCTTGAAGAGAAAACAGAACAGAGATGAGAACAGGAGAGGGGCTTGCCTGGGACTGCCCTTCCCAAAGCTATTTTCTCTTCAGGATACTGAGGGAAATGCTTATCATGGGGTTTTTTGGTTTTGTTTTTTAATCCTTTGTACAAACTCTTCCATGTCTTGTAGAATTTTTTCCATGGAGCTGCCCATTTTGTCACACCAGCCCTCAGGTTTGTGAGAGTTTGACACAGCACTGACAGTGCAGCTCTTCAGGCCTCTGAAAGCAGAGAATCCCAGACTGGTTTGGGCTGGAAGGGACCTTAAAGACCATCTGGTCCCAATCCCCCTGCATGGGCAGGGACCAGGTTGCTCCAAGCCTCATCCAACCTGGTCTTGAACACTTCCAGGGATGGGGCAGCCACAATTTCCCTGGGCAACCTGGGCCAGTGTCTCACCACCCTCAGAGCAAAGAATTTCTTCCTAATGTCTAAATCTCCCCTTTTCCAGTTGAAAGCCATAACCCAATGTCTGAGCTTTGCTTTCTGCAGAGGAGCTGAAAGCTTGGCTCCTTCCTTCAGCCTGGGTGCTGGAAAGGAGGGAGAAATATGGGCTGAACTTGCTGTCAACTCTCTTAAAACCTTTTTATTGTAGCTAAAATGTGTGATAATGGTACCCAGAACTATCATTATGGTTAATTAAGGTCTGTTTTTTTTTGTAATGTGAGGGCTTTATTTTCTGGAGCTGATAACATGGCAATAAAACCTTGCTTTAGGCAAAGTCTCAGTGTTCAAGGTCACAATTTAGAAGTAATTTTAAAATTGAAGGGAAAACCCTAAACCAGCATAATGTTCCTGTTATTTCTGAGTTGTGGAAGTACAGAGGGAATGATTTACTTAAAAAGATCCTAGTCCCACTGACTTTGGAGTGGGATATCATGGGGCCATGCCACATCCCACTGATTGATGTGCAGGGTCAATCCATTCAGTACTTGGAATCAATTTCTTTGAGGCTCTTCAGCTCCTGAAACAGTGATGAGCCTGGAGAGGCTGTGGGTCTCCATCCTTGGAGATGGTCAAACCCTCCTGGACACATCCCTGAGCAACCTGTGGTGGGGACCTGCTGGGAGCAGGGTGGGATGGAGACCCTGAGCTCCTACCAGGCCCCTCAGGGGTCTGTGCTTTGTTCCAATGCTTTGCTAAAACTTGTAGTAATTTCCTGCTTGCAGGAGAAGATAAAGAAAAGAATAAAATATGGCTTGGATACTTGAGTCAGGGCATCATTGCTGCTCATCACCAGGTTGTAAGTTCTTTATAACCCTGATTCTGCTTGCTGTTTTCCTCATTCTGGTGTATATGTATTTTCAATATTACTAAATCTGGAAAACAAAATCAGTAAATAATAAACATAGATTATGGTTTACTACTTTATCATGTAACAAGAGTTTTTTACTCTCATTATAGGGCCATCTGATAAGACAGCAGGTGCTCTAGTGGTCAAAAAAGACATTTCCCTAGGTAAGAAATGTAAAATAATCGCCAGTGTTGAGAGATTTAATTGCTGCAAATCTGTTTGCTGAGCTTTTTGTTACCATAAATAGTCTTTGTTGAGATGACACAGGGTGCTGTTGGCATGATGGTATGAATTAATAATGGAAGAATATTTAAATTGGGATGTCTTTGGGCACTGCCATGCCATCTGCTTTGATCCAGGGAATGTGGATGTGATGGGCACCCCTGGCAAAGTGCTGGATGTGCCTGGGGGGGATGAAATGGCTAAATACTCTTGGATCTCCTGCCCCTGTGTATGAGGCAAGGGGGAGGGCATGGCTGAGGGGACAGGACACCTCTCCCACTGGGGCAGTGGTGGCATGTTCTTGGTGGGATGCCTTCAGGTTTTAAACAAATTTGTTGGTCAATATGTTAATCATATGGTTAATAATGGTTGAGATGTTCTGTTGCTCCTCTTTTCTCCTGCTGGTGTGTACTACTAATGCAGCTGGCCCCAGACTGCAAGCACTGAAGGAAAACCAATATTGCAGTGAGCTTATGCTTAAAACTGAGCTATAGGGTGAAAGAGGGACCACTTGCTCATTCCCTTCTGTAGCCACTGTGGCACCTGGAGATGCTTTGAACTTGCCCATGTCAGCCTTGAAAGATGGGACATAGTTTCAGTGAAGAAAAAACAAACACCCACCAGAAATGTGAAATCAGAGCTCCAGGCTCTGTCCTGTGATCTTCAGCAAAACAGGGAAACAATTGGATATTAGAGGCAGTCTGACTGCAGTGGATCTGCACAGGGCAATTACTTCCTTCTTCTGAAAGCATTAATTAATTAGTGTCTAGCAGGCTGCTGCTCCTACCTGGTTGCCAATACATTTCCACAGAGCTTTTTTTCTCTGTGTTGTGATGTTGCAGGATAGAATTCAGACCTCTCTCAAAGGATCCATGCAAATACTCTTGCTACCTTGGACAATTAGATATTGGAGAAATAAATGGATAAACTGTGCATCTTTGGCTACAAAAGGATGCTCCTGTACTTCTAAGGAAGCCTGGTTGCTTTCCTTTTGTGTAAATGTCCTGCTTTTGCAGAAGAGGGTGCCCTGGTATTTCACCAGGAGCCTGTACAACAAAGAGTGTGTATTAATTAGGAGCTAAAAGCAGGAACGACTGTCTTTCCAATTACTCCTTACAAATCACAAAGCTGAGATTGGAATCCCTTGCTTGGCAGGCTACACAATCAGAAGTGGAATTTCTCTGCTCTTGTTACAGGGGAAAGTAAGAGGGTCATTGTATTTACATGTCACCAGAACCAGTGCTGTGAGCCAACACAAGCTGAATCTAAAGAAAAGGAACTTCTGGCAGAAATGTTCTTAGCTCTGGAGCTGCTCCAGGGAAGAGAAACCAGCAGAAAGGAGCTTCTTGTTGCAACTGGAAAAATTACTTTTGGGTTAAGAAGAAGCCAGCTGGAAAAATGTTTTCTGTGATTTTTTTTTTTTTTTGTTGTTAGCAAATATTAACCCCTGAATCTTTTAAATCCTAGTTGATTTAGATGGTTCTTGCAAGGTAAATCTACCTGTTGTAGTAAAGTCCTTCTTGGAGAAGAAACCCCACTGTGCTTTAGTCTTCAGTCTCCTTATGTCTCTAGATGTTCACCATGTATGGCAAGATGGATGGATTTGGTCCAGTGTGGCTTATTACAGAAGGGGTTGAAACCAAGGTACCTTTAAACCTCCCACAAGCAGAAAAAGTATTTCTGATACGTGTGCTTATGATCAATATGAACCTATAGCAGGAGTCACATTAAAACCCCCCCAAATGTAACCCTGAATCTGCTATCTGCAGCAGCAACCCACCCACCATCTCTCAGAAGCTCTACTGCACGAAGATCTGCTAAAATGTTGTGTCTGCCTTGAAGCCACATCCCGACCCTGAATGGAATGGCTGTTCCTTCTTGGTACAGAGTCTCACAGGAGACAGTGAGATGTAGAGATAACTGGTAAGTTTCTGACCTCCAGGGTGATTTTAAAGTGCAGGAGTGCTGGGACTGTGTGACTAGTTTAATGTGATACTTATCTCCCTTAGAGAAGTTTTTGATAGGAACCTTGAAGTTATAATAACCTGCAATAATAAGATTGTGTCTCTATCCACGAAAAGATGAAATCCTTATATTTTTTTTTGCTTACTTTTTCTATATAGGGGTTGGTTTGCTAGGGCAGAATGGTCCTAATTTCAGGAAAATGTATGGAAAAGGTTACCTTTCCAACAGCAGAAGTCCAGTTCAAGCCCATTTTTGCTGTGCAATCCCACACAGTCCCCACCAGCCCAGCCCATAAGGATGTCCCCATGGCACCCACACTGGGATGTGCCCATGGTGGCTTTGCTCCCTGAGTGTCTGGGAGTTGGAGTTTGGGACCAGGGACTCTTTTGCAGCCTTATGGGGTCTCTGCCTCTGAGCTCATGGTTAGGTGGGAGGTCCAGGAGAGCTGAGAAGGGGAATCACCACTTCCCTGAGGGAACCTGGTCCTTGGATGTGTTGAGGAGGGGTTGGGTGACACTGTGGATTGTCAGTGTTCAAGTGCCTTGAACAACATAACGGATCGTTTGGTTTTTCTTCTGTTTTTATCCCCCTCCTGTAACAATTAATTTGTTTTTCAGCCCAGTGTGCTAATGCATTTCCCTGGCTGTGCCTTCTGCTCACCCTGGGTGTCCTCTCAAGGGCAGGGACAGCACAGTGCTGGGACACCAGAGCAGCAGATCTCAGCCCAGACCTGGTGCAGGTGCAGGCAGGACACCTGCTCTGCTGCCTGCAGAGGAAGGTTGTCCATGGCCGTGTGTCCTGAATACTGGTAAGACCAGCCATGGATCAGCAGGAGTGGCTCAGGATGTGGTTCTTCCATTGCCCCATGGAGATTTGCCTTTTTTCTTTTTTTTTTTTTTTATGAGAACAGGCCCATCATTTTACTCTTTGCTGTTCCTCAGCTTCAAGATGTCACTAGAATTGGCACTGTTGACAGAAAGTTTTGAAAATTGTTTGTGTGTTGAGATACTAGCATTTCAATTCCCCCTCCAGGTGTGAGGTTTATTTTTAATGAACTGTCACACAGCACATCCACAGCAGCTCTTCCTGCTGTGCAGAGAGCACCAGGAGGCCACTGGTTTTTCAGGGCTGCCTTGCCCAGCATGGTGTGCTCTGCAGCCAAATGCATCATAAATCTACAAAATTCTCAGTGTTTGCTGCTATTTAGGCTCTTCAATAGAGAATATCCAGGAAAATCTGTCAGTGCCTTCCCACTGAGGTGCTGCAGCCGTTGGAGTATCGATGCTGATGGACTCCTTGGTGTGGTTGCTCCAGAGGAATAATTAATCTTGACTTTCAGGCAAGCAGCAAAACTATATGAGCACCTACATTTCTCTCTCTACTAAAAGCATCACATCAGAATCTGCATTAGGGTCACAACAGCATTTTTTTTTTAACTGAAAAAAAAAAGTAACGCAGAAACTTCAGCAGTGACACAAAAAAAGTTATGGTGACAGTTTTGTTTCTGTCTTAAGCCACTTGGCTTCAGAGAGTGCTATGAAAATAGCAGGCTTTTAAATTGAGTTATCTCTGCAGATTGCATTAGGTGAGATAAGTGATCATTTAAATTCAGAGATCATTGCATGAAGCACAACTGGTCTTAAAGGGGATATGGAGTAAATCAGGAGATGAGAGTGAAAAATCCAATTACTCTCTGGGAGAGATAGAGTTTGAGCTTGGGAGAAGGTTTCCTGGGTCAGGATGAGCTGTTTGGGCAGGAACTGGCATGTAGAAGCAAGAAAATGTCACTTGGAAATGGGTTTAAAACAGTGAAGAAGGGGAGAGCTCACTTCAACCCAAGGTTTAAACTTGAGAACCTGCCATTTTCATAACTGGGGTGCTCCAGAGCTATCCCGTGGCCACACATCTCTTGGCTGCTCTTTGCTGAGCTCATCAGAGGGCACCGTGACGAGCTCATCAGCAAGTACTTCATCTCCTTTCTTGCAGAAACCTGAGCAGGAGCCCAGAATCAGTGGAACCATGGAAGGGCTGGACTGCTGGGGCTGCCAGGGATTCCCCATCCCACTGAGACCAGGAAGAAGAGGATGCCCCAGGAGAGGGGTGAGTGGGAGCAGTGGGTCCCTCTGTGCTGGGCAGGCAGCCTTTCCCAGCCTGTCAGGTTTGGTGGCAGCCCTAAAAGTTTTACTGCCATGAAAAAAGGTGAAACAAAGGCTCCTTCTTGCCTACAGCATACCTATGGTTAATGAATGCAGGAAAACAAACAGTAGGTAATACAGATCTTTTCCAAGGGTGCAGAGTGTGATGGGTTTGGGAATGGGAAGGACTGTTTATTTCTCAAAAGCTTCTTGATTCTCAGTGCTACAAACTGTATCAGTGACCCCTAAAATAGTTCTGCCACAAACCAAGATATATGGTATGTCTTGCTCTGTAAGTCAGTGATGTTTTGATGGGATCATTTGTCTTAGTCTTGGAGCTATCACAGATAACACAGCTCCCACTAGTGCCTCTTGTCCACATGATACAGAAGTACTTGCTCTGAGGCAGGCTGGGCACGTGTTCAGCTCTCCTGCCTTCTTTAGCCCTTCCAAAAAAAGTTGTTTTTGAAAAACAGAGGTGCCCACCAGCAGCAGGCCAGGGGCTCCGTGGGAGAGGTTTGGCTGGTTCCCTGGTGCCCAAGCAGTGGGAAGGCAGCAGCAAGGGTGACCCACCTCCAGAGCCAGGTGAGAAATGCATTGCAGGTATTGCAAGGTCTGCTCAGGCTGTCTGGAGCTGTTGAGGAATGTAGGGCTTGGTGAGCAGCCAGCAAGAGGATCCACTTTTGTGTATGGATAACAAAAGTGTTGCTGAAGCAGAGTCTTGTCTTTGCTTGCCTGTGTTTCCCTGTGTCAGGGATTTCCAGCACAGCTTGGAGGAGGTATCTAGGTATAGGAACCAGCTGGTCCATCCTTCCATGCTCCAGAAGAGCTTGTGATTTCTGTGGCTGGGTTGGCAGTAGTGAGAAAATGGTGTGGTGATGGAATCTCCAGGGGGTTCATGAGTCAGGGGTTTCCCCGAGTTCAGGAAACAACTGAAATGGGAAAAAAAAAAGGAATTATGGGAGGAAGAGACCTCTCCCCAGTTGTACCATAACATTCAGGAGCCTGGGTTGTAGAGGGGGCCCCAAATGCCATTTCTAGGTAGAGAGGGGCTGGGTTTTGGCTTCCTGCACATTAAACTTTAATAGCTAGGGGGGAAAAAAAAAGAAAAAAAAAAAAGATCCCTCAGTGCTTGTTTAGGCATTGCCCGTGCACAGCTGCTGGTGGAGTGAGGATTTCAGTCTCTACCTCTGTGAACTCCTTCAGAAGTGCAAAGTTCAGATGGAGGAAGAAAAAAAAAAGGTACCTTTTCCTTGATAAAATTCTCACTATCTGTGACTTGTGTGTCTATAAAACCAGATGTGTGTACATGTGCACACCAGCACAGAAATTATGTTGGTGGCTGCTTAAGATAATATATCCTAACCAGAACAGTAATTTGTAAATCACAAAGTTATTGTTGTAACCAGAACTTAATAATAACAAAATTATTAGAATGACACCAAAAATAAAGTTGTTTTGTCAGGATCATTTACTCCCTGATCACAGAGATGACAGAAATTGGCTCTGTGTTTAAATGATAAATGAGAACCATAAATATAATCAGAGAACTTCCAGGATTGTCTGTAGTCAGAATTAAAAGGGAAACTTTGACAGTCTTGGCTGTTGTTGAAGCCTAGAGTGTAGTTGGGTTTTGTGGTAGCCTTGGTATAAAATAGAGCTTCTTAAGTTTATGAGTTTCAATATTATTTTGTGTGGTGTATTGTCAGGGAGAAAATCCTTCCATACCTGCCCCGTTCAGCTGGGAGCACCTCCTTGCTCCTTCAAGGGCTGTGAAAAAACATGAAATATCTTCTCTGACACTCTGAAACTCACTTTTATCTCCATGGGGCTGCTGCGTTTGACAGTCTCCTGCAGCCAAAAGCCCCATCACAAAATGCACAAATCCTTGTTTTCCATGAAACTCTTTCCTCTGTGAAATCCTGGATGCCCAGGGGCAGGGCACCCCTAAGGCCAGGGAAGTGGTTGTGTGCAGGGCTGACCCCTGGGACGGGCAGCAGAGGAGCCAGAGTCCTGGTTTCCACCTTTGCCTTGGGACACCCCACCAGCAGGGCCTGTTCTGAGCAGGGGGCTGTGGAGATGGCAGCCCAGCTCAGCCTGCTGGGGGAAAGGGCAGGTTGTACAAGCTGTGCTGCAGAACAGCAGTGGTAATATTTTAATAATATATTTTTAATAGTAATATATAGAATCTTATCTATTATAGATTCTATTTTCTTGCGTTCTTTTCCAGTTTCATGTGTGGTTTGTTTGGTTTTTTTCCCCCTCTTTCAGACACAGCCCCTGCACACTGTGTCTGCCAGTCAGGAGGGAGAGCAAGGCACTTCTCATGGCAGGCTCTTTGTGCTGGGTGGCACAGGGGGGAGCATTCCTCCCCAGGGTCTGACACCACGGGGATGCAAAACCTCTGCAGCCTCCCAGGGATACAAATGCAGAAGCAGTTTGTGCATGAGCAGCTGGGTCTGAGTTTGGGGATGGCTGGTGGCTGCTCTCAACCTTCCTGACATTGCTTTGCTTTGTGTTTGAAATGCTTTTTTGTTTCTCACAGGTGCAGTTTGCCTGCTCTCTCTCTCTGTGTCTTTATCACTTTAACATGAAAACAAACGTCTCCAGCTCCAGGTGCTTTCTGGATGATCTGTGGAATATTCTACAAAGCTCCACTCAGCTATTACTGAACACACCAGTCTGTTTCCATAGGTATAATGAAAATAATTCAATGGTAAATTTGTGTCATTCAACAAGTTTCCATTAAGAGGCACCTTAAAACTGAAGGTTATAACTTCTGATCAAGCTGACCATCCATGAGTCGTGTGTGAACATCAGCTGCTGCATCCATAACATTGTTAGCTTTCTGGAAGAAAAAAAAGAAAATCCATGTTTTTAACATTGAAACATTAGCCCAAATTCTTTCAAAATAACATGAAAGAGCTTTAATGTTTCTGTGCTAGAAGGATGATCAAAGTTTGCTTTGCTCTGAAAGCTCTGGGATATTCTGTCACCAAGCTGGACCATATTTATTGCAAAATGTAAAAAGAAGAAACAAATACGGAAAATGCAGAAAAGGGGCAGGTGGTTTTCCTGATTTGAAGTGGAGGTGCCTGGAGGTACCTGTGTTTGCACTGGCATGGTACACACATCATCCCAGTGGTGGGTCTGGTGATTGAGACCAGCCCCAGTCCTTGGGGCCTGTGGGGTTTGGCTGTATCAGTGTTAACGAGGCCCTGCAATCAGTGCAGTCTTTAGGAAAATGAAAAGTACTTTCAAATCCCTCCCTTGGTTCCTCTGATATCTAAATAGAGGGCACAGCTCTGGGGAGAGGGAAGAATTATTTTCCCCCTGCTGCCATCTCTGTCCCCAGGCTTGTCCTCTCCCCCTTGACACAAGTTTTCATTTCACATAAAATCTAAGAAAAGATTTTGGAAAGAGGCATAATTAATCAGATGTCACAGGAAGGGAAAATACATGACAAGACATATGTTAATGCCCTGGCTTCCCACAGAGAATGAGAGTGATATTTAATCCAAAGTTAAATACCATGTGGCTTTGACCTACTGCTAATGAGCTGATGTTTGGCTGAAGGCTGAAAGGCTTCTCAGGAGAAGTTTGAAACCCAAGTGCTGATGTGGTTTTGCTACCTGGCCGTGGCCACGTGCAGTTTGCCTGGGTGGTGGCTGTGGGCTGAGGACATGTCCCCTGTCCCCCCAGTCACCCTGTTCCAGTGCCTAGCAGAAGGAGAGCTCTGCTTGGGCTTCCAGCTACTTTGGCTTCCCTTGTGCAACTGCAATCTTGGATCATGTTTTCAGGGTGGTACTGAAGTTGGAGTTCAAAGATGCCTGATCTGAACAAGTTTTCTTCCTGCTTTCTCTCTTTTGTACATTGGCAGAAGCTCAGGGTTGGTTTGTTTTCAGCTTGGCAGGAGCTGGGCTTCAACTGCGAGATGTGTGAAATGTTGTCCTCAGCAGGGACAGGAACAGGTGGACCTGGATGCAGAAGAACCACCCACAGAGGGGCTGGGGGCTCCTGGACCTGCTGTTCTGGGCACAGCAGTTTGGGTGAACTGAGAATGTACAGACCTAAGCCCCAGAGGATGAATTCCAAAGGCAAGTATTTAAAATGACTGTCAAGTAAATCTCGAGGCACTTCCTAAGTGAGTCAGGACTGACCTGGGGCCCTGTGCCACCTGCTTCCCCGTGGACCTGTGTGAAATGTGCATGATCAGCCACACATGTCACTTAAAAGTGGTTTTTGTAGTTTGCTGGAAGAAACCACCTAATCCTACAATAGGTATTACCCCTTCCTCAGCTAGTTGGGTGGTTTTGTAAAAAGAAAAATAAAGTCCTGCTGTGCCCTTCTTGGAGAAGTGAGCTCAGAGCTTTCCTGGTGCCTGCCGTGGGAAGGCTCCTGCAGCTCTGTCCTTCACTGTCCTGCAGCCCCAAGGCTGGCTGAGCAGCACCACAGGGAGAGCTGCTGGTTTGCAGCACTGCAGGAACTTTCCGCTGCCCTCAGGGTACTGCATGTCTTGGTGGGGCTAGTCTGTGGGAGAAAAAAGGGGAACAAACAAACAATCAGAAAAAAAAGACAACCTTTGTTTCCTTTTAGGTTGATAGAGGTCAGGCATAAGTTTTCTGGAGATAAAAAAAAGTAAAGAAAAAGATAAATAAGCATTTTTATTATTACATTTGATGTGTTGTTGCAAGCAATGTCATAGAATGATTTGTGTTGGAAGGGACCTTAAAGATCATCTAGTCCCAACCCCCTGCCATGGGCAGGGACACCTCCCACCAGACCAGGTTGCTCCAAGCCCCATCCAACCTGGCCTTCAACACTTCCAGGGAGGGGGCAGCCACAGCTTCACCTATTCCACTGTCTCACCATCCTCACAGCAAAGAATTTTCTTCCTAAAATCTCCTCTCAACCTCCCCTCTTTCAGCTTGAAACTGTCCCCCTCCTCCCATCATTCTCTTCCCCTGTCAAAAGCCCCCTCCCAGCTTTTCTGGAGCCCCTTTGAGTACTGAAAGGTGCTTTAGGGTCTCCCGGGAGCCTTTTATTTAAAAGTCATTAAGGAAAGCTCATGAAAGCCTCTGGTAAACTGCTTAGTCACACACTTGCACAGTTTATTTGGTGTGGTAAGGTGGTGTGTGTATTGCCCACACTCAAGTCTCTCAGAGACACCAGGTGTGGCCAGCACCGTGGTTGCTCTCCCACCCCTCTCAGCAGAGCTTTCCCCATCTTCAGGACCACGCTGACACCTGGCATGTCTGGGCTGCTTTGGTGCTCCTGCCTCTGGAGATCAGGCAGAAGAGTTATGTTCTGGAGGCAGAGGGAGGTTCAGGTCCATTTTCCAGCATTTCTGGAGATTTTGGTTTCTTACCTCCATCCAACCCCTTACGGAAAGGTCCTTTTTCTTCTTCCTTTTTTTCCCTTGGGTGTGCTCTGTGGGGGTCCAAGTCTCGTTGGACCATCTTCAGCCTCTGTTCTGAGATGTTCAGGTGCCCTACTGCCACACCTCTTCACAGCTCCCAAGTACCAACCTCTCATTAGAAATCCTGATGCAAACATTGCACATCAGGATTATTTTTTCCCCACTGTGTCTGTGATTATTTTTTTTAACACTCTCGAGGAGCTTCTCTAATTTTTTATTTTCCTTTGTTTTCTATTTCGCTGCAGATGCCTGGGGATATAGTGATGATTCAGCTTCCAATTTACCTGATTCATCATGCTAAATCCACTGACAAAATCTGCTCATTTTAAATCCTGTAATACTGCAGAGACAATTTGTTTTCCAGCCAGAATGTATTATGGCTTTTAGGACTTCTCACCATTCTGAAACTGCATCCTCAATAGCATTACACTTTTTCTGTTCTTCTTTTGTTTGTTTGTTCTGTAGGAACAAAAGTCCTAGGAAGTAGGACCTTTTTTCTTTTGTTGTGGTGTTTTTTTTTTTTTTTTTTTATGTTCCAGGGTTAAGACCTTCAAGTCTCAAAGCCTTTTTTCCAGTGAGTAGTGTTCCTACCCCTTCTGAAGCTCCATGCTTTTCTCCCCACAGGCTGTAGCATCAATGAAATTCCTTTAAATGTCAGCTCTATTGCTTCCTGTAGTACTATTATTATTATTTTTACCATTTTAGATGCCACAAACTGAACTTGCACTGTTGATGGGAGTGAAAAAGTGCACCCTGAGATCTTTGCTTGGCTGATTTTTCCCATGAAAACAGGCTGGGTATGTTTGGGAGAGATTGGTGGCAGAAGGGCAGCATTTTAGGACTAAAGTACATTGGAACAGGCTGCTCAGAGAGGTTGTGGAGTCTCCTTCTCTGGAGCCACCCCAAACCCACCTCAATGCATTCCTGTGTGACCTACTCTAGGGGATCCTGATCTGGCAGGGGGGTTGGAGTAGATGATCTTTTGAGGTCCCTTCCAACCCCAACCATTCTGTGATTCTGACACTCTAGACAGTCTGGGCTGAAAATCTGAGGGAAATCCTTTCAATACTTGGTTCTAGAACTGGCTGTGAGCTGCTGTGGGTATTTCCTTAAGCAGCAGGAGCAGAGAGAGCTGGAACCCCCTGCTTGACCCACCACTGTACTTGGACAAAGGGTGTTGGTTTTGCTTTTTCCCTGTCCGTGGTAAAGTCACCTCCCTCTGATGAGCTCACAGTCCCGAGCTGGGCTGGAGACACTGTGGCTCCCATGGGACTGGCTGGGCAATAGCACAGACACCACAGAGGTGGCACAAGTGCCCAACAGATCAAGCTCATTGTTATCAAAATTGATTAATAGCTGGAAGTACCAGGACATTAAAAAGTGGAACTATAAGCCCTTCTGTTTGCTTTCTTTTCTCTTTACTGACACAGCAACTCCAGGATGGGCTTGCAGGTGATTGGACTAAGTTCAAAAGCCTTGTGCCTTTAGTCTTTTAAAAAACTGTAGCCCCCAAACCCTTCATGAAATGTGAGATCCCATTTGGCAGTTGTGAATTGATGGCAGATGTTAATAGGATCCTGTCCTCTGCCTTCCAGCTCTGCTCATTTTGCAGTGGCAATGGCTTCCTCATTGTCCAGGGTTCTGCCCAGTGCCCTGCTGACCTCAACACCTTCCAAAATTACTTCAGTAATAATTGTTAGCTTAAGTAGCACAGAGTCAGGAATTAAAAAAAAAAAAAAAAAAGCTATAAAGAAATCTGGGGCTCTAAGAGATACTGATGCCCACAGACATGCAGACACCCCAAGAATTCCTGGGAAGGGTGTCTTTGCATGGTGTCTGCTGTAAAGGATTGGTCATGGAAAGACACAAGCAGAAAATGCAGCAGCTACAGGCAGAAATGAAATGGTGCAAGGTGAGGTCTGAGGCTTCTGTATGACATGTATTCTGTTTTATTTAAATTTCCCAGAATTAAGCGTCTGATGATGTCTGTGGGAGCATGGTACTCCTGAGGTCAGTCCTATGACAATTTCCAGGTTTTCACATGGCTGAGTAAATACACACCTGGTGGAGTGAAGCTGGGTTGTGGTAGCAAGTCTGTAACAGGAGAAAATTCCAGTGTTCACTCAGAAAAACTAACCCGTTCAAGAGCTTGCTGCTCTGTGGGATGTTGCCCCTGGCAGAGCAAGATAGCACACTGATTTCTTGTTTCAGACAATAGTTCTGCACAGGTAGTCTTTACCCTGTTGAAGAGAGAGGTTTCAAATGTACCTGCCAGGTCTAAATTTCATTTTGATCCTAAAGGAGTATTTTATCTGATGAGTTATGACTTGCAGGACAAACTCCTTTCTCAGATGGAACATGTCATTGATTGACCAGACAGGACTGGTGAAGCAGGGCTGCTGCTCTTGGAAACTTGAGAAAACGACCTGATGTCAGATGTCTCCCCAGCTGCTTCTATCAAATAATATCTAAAAACCTTCTCAGAGCTGAATTTTCCCTGCTTTCCTATTCAAAGGTTTGAGGAGAAAGGTAAGAGGAGGTACAAGTGATGCAGAGTATGCCATGAATCAGCCCAAGCTGGTGATGTTCAGAAATTAATCATTAGACTTGATCTCTTATTTAAAAATCCTTTTTCTCACCAGCATGGTGGGAGGTTTACCTTGATTAATAAAGCATAATGATTGGAGAGTAACAGAAAAGAATGGTTCTCCAATAGAAACAACACAAAATTTGTAGTTGGAAAGGGCTCAAAAGTCAGTCAAGAACCCTCCTGCTAAAAGCTATTATTAATGTAATAGCTCAATGAACACTGATGGCCACAAAGTTCTCCCCAGTGAGAATAATAACATGGGGGAAAAAGATGTGCCATGGCTTTTTGCCCAGTGCTGGTTGGAGGAGCAGGTTGCTTCCTACCCTGTGGCTGGTGCTGCTCCCCTCAGCCAACTTCAGTGTTTTTCTGGAGGCTGAACATTTCCTTTAAATAGTCCTGAATCTGGTGTATCTATCACAACCCAAAGGTATTCTTCCAGCAGGTTCATCTGGTGCTGTGAAGGCAGCTCTTAGCAGGACTGACATCTTGGTGACCACTGCAGAACCTCTGTGCCAATTTTTACTAAATAACAAGAACACTTGGATTATTTTTATTCTTCTTTTTATTATTATTATTTGAAATGCTCTCCTGTTCCACAAGGTGTGAAGTAGCAGAGGGACAGAGCCACAGCAAAGAAGGTGTTTTATCACAATAGGAGCACCTCTTGTGCAGTCACTCTCCCAGCTCTTGCCACAAGCAGCTCCTTTTTGCTCTTGCCTTCTTGCTTGTTTGGCAAGAGAGAGGAGAATATTTTTGAGAAAACTGGCAAAATAGGGAGGAGATGAAAGCACAGTGCAAGAAAGCAAAGAGAAGGAAAAGGTAAGAAAAGTGAAAGCGCAGAAGGTGGAAAAGGGAGAAAAAAATCAACATAGAAGGCAGCAAATACAGCCCCAGGTAGCATGTGTCATGCCTGCCAAGAGAAGAACTCTCAAAGAATAGGTGACTGGTCTGGTTCTGGTTTGTTGGTTTTTGGGGTATTTTTTGGTCCTGCAGATTAATAAAACAAAGGCAAACTTTGTACAAGTGTGCTTTCTTCTCTCTTTCCGTGGTCAAAAAAGTGAGAACATTTTCTTCACCACATACAAGCAGGGAAAGTTAAAGTTTGATGTCTCAATTTGACAAAGAAAATAGATATATTATTTCTGCTCAGACACACATTTATCTTTAAAGTGGTTTTCCAAGCCAATTGTATATTAAATGCTAGTACTTGTTCTGGGAAGCATTTCTGCTTGCCTTGTTGAGTATCAGCTCTTCACTCCTACTCGTTTTTTCCTGTCTTAACTGGATTCTAACCACAGCACAACTTCATTTTGCCCTCTGAAATTTTTTTTAATGAAGTTTTTCCATAATGCTCTTGAAAGAGGCTTGAAAGTCCAAAGAAATTATATTGTCTAATTCTTTCTTCTTATTGAAAAGACTGGTAGCAAATCTTTTTGGAACTTGCATAATTTTCACTAATTAAATCAGGGTTTCAACTGGTTTCCTAAAGTAAAACCTGTTAAGTTCTAATTCCTAGAGTGACATTAAACTTTCTTTATTTTTCCCCTCCCCCAGGAGAGGGCCACGGTGACTGTGACCCTGCTGCTTCATTTCTGACCTGGTGCAAGGAGGGGAAACTGCAAATCTGTCATGGAAACCTCCAATGCTTTTCTTCATTACCCCATTGCTCGCCAAGGCGATGACATTTCTTTTAAAGGGCAAAGAATACAGAGGTATGTGCTGATCAAAGAACTACTTCTTACCCTGCAAAATGTAGGAGGCTGGAGGGTTTCCCAGGGAAGTCTCCATGCACTTGCCCTGGACTTACCTCCTTCCCTAACTGGCCTCTGTCTAGGTACTTCACAGGGAGATTTAACCTGCCTGGTGCTTTGTGTAACCTTGTCTGGTAATATCATGACCCTGTTGGTAGGGGAGGATTTCTTTGGATTACATTGGAAAAAAAGAAAGTTTAAACAAGGCTTTGCTGCTTTGTTACTCTCTTTCTTTGAACAGTATGAACAGCCTTGGAATGTTCTTTGAGGCTTGATATTTTCATTTATAAGTTTCAAGTACCAGAAAGGCTCATCATTTTCACTCGGGCTTGTCATGAGAGGAAAAGGGGTGATGGATTAAAACTTGAAGAGGGGGAGATTTAGATTAGACATTGGGAAGGAAATTCTTCACTATGACGGTGGTGAGACACTGGAACAGGTTGCCCAGGGAAGCTGTGGCTGCCCCATCCCTGGAAGTGTTGAAGGGCAGGTTGGATGGGGCTTGGAGCAACCTGGTCTAGTGGGAGGTGTCCCTGCCCATGCAGGGGGGTTGAATCTAGATGATCTTTAAGGTCCCTTCCAACCCAAACCCTTCTACGATTCTATGAATAATTTAATGAGTTCTAGCTCTTTAGGTGTTTCTTTCTCCTAGGAAGCACTCAAGATGAAGGGATGAAGCTTTCAGGATCTTCTATAAACCATGTGTCAGTTGTAGAGTTAATAGAGTTCAGATCTGCTGCTTCAGAGAGAACCCTGAAAAAAAAAACAACCAAGAAATTTTCTTAAAAGGCAAAGAAATCTTGCTGTGGATAGGACAAGCTGTGTGCCAGGCCAGGCTGTTTTCCATCCTTTGGGACAGGGTGCTTCTCCCAGCCAGCACCAGCAGCTCTGGTGCTGTGCATTTAGCAGTGTTACTAATGGGATTATCTGTTAGCATTGCCCTGTTTCTGGCTGTAATTAATTCCCCTCAAATGGTTAGTTTATTAGAAGAGAGAGGATGATAAAGTGGTAGGAAAAAAATACTCATTTGCCAGCAAACATGTGGGTGCCAAGAGGGCAAACCTGTTGTTTCCCATCCCAGCTGCCAGCCCTGCTCCCGGCCGGCTCTCCTCTTCCCCTGGAGCCTCAGTGGTGCTCCCACAAAGATGAATTGGACAATCAGTCTTCAAGGCAGGAGCTCTGATGATGTGCAGAAAAACTCTCATCACTGATAGGACAGCCAATCTATCACATCGGGCTGGCTCCTTTATCCCCCATTCCATCCCTCTTTATTGCAATACTTTCACGCTCACCCTCTTGACTCTTCTCTCCCCCCAACTGCTGCTCTGTAGATTGCCTCAAAAATTGGGAAAATGGAAACATAACATAATTTAAAGCACAAAAGTGCAAGCCTGTGTGGGCAGGTATGCAGACAGTGTGCTGCATTGTGCTTCCCTCCTGCTGATGGGCAGGGTCAGCCCCGCAGTGGGTGGGATCACAACAGCCCTTGGCTCTTCTGCTATCATAGAACCCCAGACCAGTTTGGGTTGGAAGGGAGCTTAAAGATCATCTAGTTCCAACCCCCCTGCATGGGCAGGGACACCTCCCACTAGACCAGGTTGCTCCAAGCCCCATCCAACCTGCCCTTGAACACTTCCAAGGATGGGGCAGCCACAGCTTCCCTGGGAAACCTGGGCCAGGGTCTCACCACCCACACAATAAAGAATTCCTTCCTAATGTCTGACCTAAATCTCCCCTCTTCCAGTTTAAAGTAATAACCTTTTGTTTTATTGCCTCATGCCCTTACAGAAAGTCTCTTTTCTGGTCTGCAGGTATGAACCTTGCAGGACAGCCAGGCATGTGCATAGCATGAGGCTGCTGGATTGTCGCCATCTTACTCCGTGGGATGTCCAGGAGAGCCTCAGAAGCCCAGAGAACCATGTACGCTGTGTCTACCCAAGGTGACACAACAGTCTCTGCTTGCTCATGCAGCTGGTGAGGCCAAAGGTGTTTGGAAATTTGTATTCTGGTACTTCCTGATGAACCAAATAATGTCACTTTTGCACTGAAGGTAACTGGTTCTGGCTGATGAAGGATGGTGTAAGGTGAGCTGTACACAGCCATGCAAACCTGCAGCAAACTGCTGTGTCCTGAGGGGCTGCAGCAGCATCCTCTGCCCTGAGTGTCTGTCTGAGAAAACACCACTAATACCATGGCAAGGAATAAATAATGCATTGACTTAATTCTGTGAAGAATGAGTGTTCCCTCTTTAGAGGGAATCCTCGCTCACACAGTTCCTCTAATTTGCCAATCTTCAGAACAGAGGGACTCCCTGTCAGTGAAGACATTTCTGTGGGTCTCTAGCTGGATCCCTGGGGTGGGGTTTAAATGAGAAGGCTGACATGCAATTGGAGACTGGGATGGTGGTACATCAGCTGCCAGAAACACACACTGACGTGATGGGAATTGTTCCCAGCTGCTCTGGTTGGAGCTACTGTGGCATTGCTTCATTGTTTCTGGTCTGCAGACCCTGAGCATCTGCTCTGCTAACAGAAGGTTCCAAATTCAGGGTAAAATATAAACAAATTTATATAACTCGTACTAATTTTGCACCTGCCAGGTAAGATGTGGGGTATGAGGTGCTTTTTTGGGGGCAAAAAATGTTTTTGAGTGTCAATCAAGTTCATATATAGGCATTTTTCACTCTTAGATTGCAATTTTGTTATGGCTGAGATGATTTTTTTCTTTATTTTTCATGTGTATGAAGTGAATGTTTTGGCTTCTCCTTACCAGTTTTGCCTCCTACCATCAATAATAGCCCTTGGCAGAGGTTTTGCAAACTGACAAGTTGTTGGCTATGAAAGAGATTTGCCCATGGATGAATGATGTTTTTGGTCAAAACCTTCCTCCTATAAATCAGGAGAAGCACTGCTTGTTTAATGTACAAATTTTAGAACTCACCATGGAAAAATGAAGTAGCTGAAGGGTGGCAAGTTGCTTGTTCATTTGTTTTTTATTATAGAAATGGCACACAGATAGTGAGTGACTGAAACAGCCAACCAACTTTTGATTTATAATTTTGGTACAGTTGCTCAGAAGGGAAAACATATTTTGACTAATTTGTTGTTGTTCGTAATGAGCACATGCTATGACAGTAGTGATTACCTTAATGAATCAATTAAGTGCAATGCAATTTGAGTTGGATGGAGCTGGTGATGGCCAATTGTGGAACCTCTACTGGGAGGGTTACTTAGTAAGCCATCCCAGATCTCAACCAGCCTCTCGTTTGTGGCACAGGGGTGTTTTTGGGAAGTGGAGAAGACAAGCAGGTGGTGGCAGAGCAGCACAGTTTGGCAACCCGTGTGTGTCTGAACATGGTAATTATCTTTGCTGCTTAGGTCAGATTAAATCTGTTCCCTGACCCTCTGGAAAGAGCAGAGATGTTTTCTGAGGAGCAGAAATTTGTCACCGGATGCTCCTCTCTGAATCTGTTCAGAAAGGAGTGATGTGGCTCCTGTAGCAGAAGCAAGCAGGTTGGCTTGCTTGCTGTGGGCTCTTTGTGCTGTTAGCCATAACAAGTGTTTTAATATATCACTTTATTTATTTTATTTATTTAGTAGTATTTAAATTTAATACCTGCAGTGTTTCTGTGTACTACCGGTATTGCAAATGGGGTTTTGGTTTTGGGTTGGAGTCCATAAAGCTGGGGTCCCTCTTGCTTGAGCAGTGCACAATGCAGGCTGTGGGATTTCTCTGAGCTAATTCAGGTCCAATAACTCAGGATGAACTGGAACATTTCCTTCAGAGAAACACTCGTGTTAAAGACCTCTGGCAACAGAGCATCCATGAGAACCCTTGGTAATTTTCTTCAGTCATTAATTATCCACACCATTACTTCAAGAGTTTCTTTTTTCCTGTGTGATTCTGGCACTTTTCCACTTGTAACCCCTGGAAATTGATATACGCTGGTCTTGAGATTGGAGTGCTTGCTAGAGCAGATTTTCATTATCCTTTTAGCTCTTAAACTGTGAGCAAAGTTTCCCTTTCACCTTCTCTTTGATAAACTAACTACTTTGACCCCTGCAGATCTTTCTCTCTGGTCTTACTTTCTAATCCCTTCATATGTTTTTGTAGCTTCTCCCTTAACACTCTCCAGTTTTGAATGATGGAGTTCTGCTCAGAGAAATCTGTTACATGGTTGTTTTTCAAGACCTGAGAATTGTTGAGACCCTTTGTTGTTTTCAGCAATGGAAGATTAATAATTGGTCATTCTGTTTTTCTGTTCTGGACCTGTCGTTCACCTATTGAAAGATTTTCTCTTCACTCAAACTCACATCTTGTTTGTCCTTCTGCTTAGAACGGTCACATCCTTGTGCCTCACATATATATCATTTGACTTGAGTTAATTTAAGTTTGGATGTTTAAAAAGTATGTGTGTCAAAACTCTAATGTTTAGTTTAAATACTTTTGTCTCTTAGATAAGACATTTTGGACATTTTGACTTGAATTTGTGGCTAGTTTTCACCCATCAAAACTACATTAAATGCAGATTGACCAGCTTATGAAGAGGCTGCTTCCAGCCTGAGCTGGATGCCTCCACAGCACATCCCAGCTGGTGGGAGGTTTTGTAGCACCCCCATCTCCTCTAAGCTTGCTATGAAGCTTTGCTTAGTCATTTTTAATAGTTTGAGATGAATTCTAACTCCTCTGTACAAACAGGGCACCCAAGTAATGGTGTATGCAGCTGTGTCACAGTTCCTGATGTGTCTGTGTGCAACCTGTTGATGTTCACAGAGATCTGTCTGTGACATCTGGGGCTTGCCCAGCCTGAAGTAGATGTCCAGCAGCTCATTTAGGAGTGGGCTAATTCTGCAGTACCTTGTCCTTAAGCATTTTGCTGTAATGATCCAAATTGTTCCTGGGAGGAGCTTTCTACCTTGCACAGGGCAGGAAGGCAGCTACTGTCTTCCAAGTGCGGTGTCGGGTTTTATTCATCTGAGAGATGAAGGATGATCCCATTAGGAAAAAGATTTCAGTTTGGATGTCTGTAGCTTATCTCTGCATTTTTCCTTTATTCCTTGTTGGTGGTTTTTTGACTCTTTTTTTTGACTCTTCTTTCCTTCAGCAGATCACCTTTGTCTCAGATTGAGTCTCCAGTCCCTCCCAGCGTTCTCCTGAAGAGAAACTGGTTGCTCATGGCTTGGATGGGTGCACACTTTGCTAGGTGAAAAACTGGCTGGATGGTCAGGCCCAAAGAGTTGTGGTGAATGGAGTCAAATCCAGCTGGTGGCTGGTCACCAGTGGTGCTCCCCAGGGCTCAGTGCTGGGGCCAGTTCTCTTTAATACCTTTATCAGTGATCTGACAGGGGACCGAGTGCTCCCTCAGGCAGTTGGGTGGGAGTGTGAATCTGCCTGAGGGTAGAAAAGCTCTGCAGAGGGAACTGGACAGGCTGCGTTGATTAATTGAGACCAATGGTATGAAGTTCAACAAGGCCAAGTGCTGGGTCCTGCACTTGGGTCACAAGAACCCCAGGCAATGCTCCAGGCTTGGGGAAGGGCAGCTGGAAAGTTCCAAGTGGAAAAGGACCTCGAAGTTTTGGTTGACAGTGGCTGAATATGAGCCAGTGTGTGCCCAGGTGGCCAAGAAGGCCACCAGCATCCTGGCATGTGTCAGAAATAGTGTGGCCAGCAGGACCAGGGCAGGGATCAACACTGTGCTCAGAACCTTGAATCTTGGGTTCATTTTTGGGCCCCTCATGACAAGAAGGACATTGAGGGTCTGAAGTGTGTTCAGAAAAGGGCAATGGAGCTAAGGAAGGGTCTGGAGCACAAGTGTTAGGGGGAGCAGCTGAGGGAGCTGGAAGTGTTCAACCTGGAGAAAAGGAGGCTGAGGGAGACTCTCTTGTTCCCTGTAACTACCTGAGAGGAGGATGGAGAAAGATGGTGTTGGTCTCTTCTCTCAAGTGACAAGTGATAGAACAAGAGGAAATGGCCTCATGTTGTGCCAGGGGAGGTTTAGATTGGATCTTGGGAACAATTTCTCCCTGGCAAGGGTTGTCAGGCCCTGGCCCAGGCTGCCCAGGGCTGTGGTGGAGTCCCCATCCTTGGAGGGATTTCAAAGCCATGTAGATGGTGCTGAGGGACATGGGTTAGTGGTGGTCTTGGCAGTGCTGGGTTAATGGTTGGACTCAATGATCTTAAAGGTCTTTTCCAAACAAAATTATTCAATGATTCATTTTTGTTTGTTTGTTAGAAGAACCCTGCATGCACAGAGATGAGATGTTGGAGTGCTTTAATTAAAGCCATGTTTCAGACAAGTTGTTTGGTCTGCTGTGCAAAAATTGAACATCTGATGTAAAACTTAATTTGAGAGACTTGACAAACTGTACAGGAATAAAAAATTCAAGTAATGGATTGCTTGCTAGCTCAGTAAGGTATAAATACTTCCCTTGCTCCTGCTGTTGTGTACAGAGGCACCATGTGCTGTGCTGGTGCTTGATTTGCCATGGAACACGCTGGGCAGTTTGTGTATAAAATGGAGTAATTTAACAATGTAGTAGCATAGAGGAGAGGGAGGCTTGACAATTACAGGCAGTGCTTTTCCATGCAGTTCATGCTTAGCCTGGGGGAACTGTAGCCAGTGCAGGAACCACAAATGGGTTCAGAAAAAGGGGCAACTGTTAGCATGAAAAAATAAAAAGATGCACCCAGGCAAAGCAACGTGGCATGTGATTCTTGCTCTTGCAGTTGAGAGGTGTTGGCTAATGGCCACTGGCAGAGAGACAATTCCATCCTAGAAAAACCTTCCATTTATCAGATACTGCTTCTAGACAGCTTTTCCATGGAATTCAGCTTTATTTACATGTATGCTTTTAATTGTTTGGCCTCAGTCACTGAGTCCCTGGAAATGTCAACAGTGTGTGAATAATTGAGGGCTGGCTTACATAGTTATGTATGTGTTTAAGAGGATAGTTTTGTTAGAGCATGAATATTTTAATATTTATTTAGCAGAAGAAGCAAAAATACTGTGTGGGATTGAGACCGTTCCCACTTCAATGCAGAAACTCTTTTTGTCATGTTTGAATCTGAGTTGCTGCTGTGGCACTCAGGTTTCTGGGTGCTGTGGGAACACACAGGACAGCAGTACACATCTCTCTGCTTAGTTTTCATTAAGTAACTACTAGGAAGCACAGAAGGAGATTTACAATAGTCAAACTCCATACACTAGAATGTAGCATAAATTAGCTTTACTGTAATGTACTTCACTGTGTTATTTGCTCTTTGGCATCCCTACAAGACTGCTCTTCTGAACAAAAAAGAGAAATATGAATGTCTTGCAGCCAGTTCCTTCAAATTCTTTAATTTCCTCATTAACACTTTTGATTTACTTTGTCTCTGACACAAATTTATTTTTCAGAGTAGTTTGATTGCTGGTATATTCACAGGGCAAGTTTAGATTTTCATGTTGTGTGTCTGGTTACCAGCATGCTAGAGCTTCCATTCTCACTGTTGGCAGCTGAAGACAGGATTATCCCTCATTAGTGTCACAGTCTTTCTAATTTAATTCTTCACCTTTTTATTGATCTTCGAGTTAGATCTAATTTTCCTACTTCCAAAGGCATTTTTCTTGCCTTTAATGCTTTGTAATAACAGGGGTAGGCAGTTATTTCTCAGTGCCTTCTAGTGACTGCACTTCCTTTATGTATCAGTCATAGAATCACAGAACCATAGGGTGGTGAAGGTTGGAAGGGACCTTAAAGATCACCAGGTTCCAACTTCCCTGCTACAAGCAGGGACATCTCCCACCAGACCAGGCTGCACAAGCCTCATCCCACCTGGCCTTGGACACCTCCAGGGAGGGGGCATCAACAACCTCCCTGGGCAACTTACTCCAGTGCCTTCCTACCCTCAGGGTGAAGGATCAACACCCATATACTTCTCCCATGGACAAGGTGTTTTGAAGCTGTCAGTCATAACCCTTCTGATGTAGCATGGCCCATTTGCTATAATTTGATAGAGATACAGCCCACAGTTCTAAACCAACTACTTGAGCTCTGCAGAGCTCCATGCTGAGGCTAAAGGAATCCTAGTGGAGTGAGTCTCTGCACTGTGTGGTATCAAAATCATGCCCTAAGTGCTGCATTTCACTGGGTGGGTCCTGATCAGCCCAGATTGTAGAAAGCAGCAGTGCTGTTAGGAGAGTGCTGCATTTTGGGGAGTGCAGTAGTGGTGTTGCAGGGGAAGTTGCTCCACAGTTTCTGTTCAAGTGACAGTTAAATATCTCCATGTTATGTACCAGCTTTCACAAAAGCTCAGTGATCTGAGGGAGGGAAGATAGTGCAATCAAAAGTAGATCCTTGCCTGGTAAATCTGTGGGATTTCCAGGAAGTGGCAGACACCAGTCATTGGCTGGTAGATGCTCTGGGGGCTTCAAGATGCTCTGATGACAAAGCTGGAGAGACCATAGACATCTTTTGGTCACGACCAGCAGGTGAGGGCTGCATCTTCAGCCTCATCCCATCACAGAAGTATCACTCCAGCTGTTGTTCTGGTTTTAACAGGGAATTAGAAGCTATGGGTACAGTAATGAAGCCATATCTGCCAGCTGAGAAAACCCGTAGTGCTTCAATGTTTGCTTTTTCTGATAGCTCATTGCAATGTGATTGACCTAAAAAATGGTAATTTCGCAATCTCTTTTCATGAGGTTCTTTATGTTAAGCTACAAATCTTGATTATTATCATTTTTTTTATATTAAAATACATACAAGGGAGACTAAAGAGTGTTGGCCAATGCCTGAGGAGTTTTCATCAGTGTTCACAGATTCAAAGCCTGAATGAAACGGGAGCTTTCAGGGCATTCTCTCATATAGAAGTAATTTCTCATGTGTATTGAAATGTAAGTGTGCATATGGTGCTTTTTAATTTTAATGCACTCTGCTTTAATTAATCACGGAGTATTGTATATGGGAGGGATATGGAAACATTTCAAAGCTACTCTTCAGAAATAATGAGCATATCAAGCAGATCTCATTTCCATTTCCATGCTTCTCCCTCTTTTTTTTTTGGACATACGTAGTTCCCTCTCCAAAGCACTGAAGGGATGGCTTGGTGTGTGTGAGAGGCTGAATTTCCAGCTGCTGCTCATTTTGAATTGAAGAATGATAAAATCTGGGGCTGTGATACTAAAAAAGAGAAAACGGGGTTTGTTCAGCCTTGAGAAAAGAAGGCTTAGGGGAGACCTTATCACCATGTTCCAGTACTGAAAGGATGGCTACCAAGAAGATCGAGATTCCCTGTTTACAAGGAGTCCCATGGAAAAGACAAGGGGCCATGGGCACAAGTTGCTCCTGGGGAGGTTCCAATTGGACACAAGAGGTAAATTTTTACCATGAGGACAGTCAAACATTGGAATAGTCTCCCAAGGGAAGTGGTGGATTCTCCCACATTGGGCAGTTGTAAGTCTCAGCTTGTCAGGGTGCTGAGCCATCTCATGTCAACTAGAGTAGTACCTAGAAAGGTTGGACCAGGTGATCCTGGAGGTCCATTCCAACCTGGCACTCCGTGATTCTATGATATTAACAGGTCTCTTTTTCCCTCTCCCTCCCCCCTTCTCAAAACTTTTGCACTCTTGATCTTCCCAATAGCACTTAGTGAAGCACAAGATGTTTGCACCAAATCATCTACTCAGCAGATGATGGTAAATGTGTTGCATCTTCTGAAAGAAACCATTTCAATGAGAACATGAGAAAACCAGCTTGAATGTGGGTCGTGAAACTGGGGATGAAAGTGTGAAATTATAGATGAAGTAGTAAAATAGGCCTTCTGAAGTCATTGAAGCTGACTTAAGATGTGGGGGAATAATTTTACTACAATGTAAAGTAGGAGGGAAAGGAGGGAGGAAGAAGGGAGACTTGGTTCACCTGAAAAACTTGGTTCTTCCTTGGATTTAGCAACTTGGATTTACCAGTAGGAGGTAGGAAACACCATTAGCAGTGGAAGATAGCAGAGTCCTAAGAGGACTGCAGGGAGCTCTAAGCTTTCTTAGAGCTTAGAGACTCTGGTTGTCGTCCAAGTCAGGCTTGCCATCACCATGAAGTACTTCTGAAGCTTGTCCATCAGGAGGGCCATCAGCCCCATCATGGACAGTGCTCCACAGTTGTGATGGGCATCTCAGGGTGGTGGGAGCTCTCATCTGCTGCATCACCATCTCTTTGCTACCCCAGGAGCCAGCTGCACTTGCTCTTTGGTTCCTCCTTGCAAGCTTAGGGCATTTGTTTATAGGGCAGGTACCCCATGGTCACAGTGGTCTCTTAGACACATGTTTGATTAGGGCAGGTTGGCTCCCATGGTGGTGTCCTGGGCATCAGCATCCCACCACCAGGGAAGGTGGGTTAATGTTGGGGGCTGTAGAGCTGCAATGCTGTCAAGAATGTTGGTGTTAGGTGTTTTTTAAATCAGCTTACCCTCTGGGGGGGTGTAGGAGAGCTCAGCTAGGAGGAACGTTTTGAGTTACACCTCATTTAACGTTGAGGCAAAGACTAGCTAGAAGTGACTGCTTCACAGAGCTCATCTGTGAATGTGTCAGGAACCAGGACTGGGCTTCACAGCCAGTAGAAGTCCCTGGGGTAAGCCTGGCAAGAATGCTCAAGTTCTGGATACTAATACCAGAAGCATAAACAAAGCTATGAGGGGGGAAAATGGAAACAAACTGTTCTGAGCTCAGTGTGGTTGTGATGCATGGCAGCTGTGGTCAGGTACTGCTGAGAGTCACCAGGCATGAGTGCTGCCAGGTAGGACAGCAGAGCAAGGTGACTCTCCAAATAGTAAAGGATGAGAACTGCTCAAAATTACTTATTTCAGATGTGTTTAAAATAAAGACCAAGGTGTATTTTTGTTTCTGACACCTCAATTGACCAAATTAGTGGAATACTTGTCCCAGGCTTTGCCCACTGTGGTCATGTTCTGTAAAGAAAAAGGCTTTGTGTCATCAGAAGTGTCACTCAAGTGCATTTTTAAAGCACTGTGATTAGACATAGATAAAATTACAGGAGTGCTGAAGCAAACCTGAATCACTTTAAAAAACAAGGAATGCTTTAGGACAGGGAGGAAGGGACACAGATTCAGTGGCTTTTGTCTGGTGCTTTCCATATCCTCTGAACCCAACGTCCCCCTGAAGTTAGGAACTTAATGTCCCAGAGAAGCTGTGGCTGCCCCATACCTGGAAGTGTTGAAGGCCAGATTGCATGGAGCTTGGAGCAACCTGGTTTAGTGGGAGGTGTCCCTGCACATGCAGGGGATTGGGGTTGGATGGGATCTTTAAGGTCCCTTCCAACCCAGACCATTCTGTGAGTCTATGACATAGAAGTCCAAGCTTTTGATTCCAAGAATTCTTGCTGGATGGTGACCATTTTGCAGTGAAGGAATCACTTTCTTTTACATGTTGACTCTGAGCAGCGTTTCTGTTGAAGGCTCTGGAGTTGCAGTGGGTGAGCTGCTCCTGCAGAGCTGCCATCAGCACCCTCTGCTCCCTGAGCTTTGGCTGCAGCTGACCAAGCATGGCCTCACTAGGCTTTCTTAGGGATCCACAGCCTGGCTTGGGGGATGAGGTCCTGGTGGCACAGGCTTCAGTGAGCGGCGTTGACTCCTGCAGCCGTGCCTCCCTGCTCTCTCTGCTCTAGCTTGCTGCATTCAAATCAATGTCAGGACACCACTGAGCTGCTCTTGCCCTGCCTAATTGCAGTGGAGAAATGCATTGTGCTGAATTTTACAGGCCAAATTATCCATACAATTCATATTTGCTGTAAGAGAATAGCAGTCAATATCTAACTTCTCTTTAAAAAGAGTGTTGTGTGACATACACTAGAAAAAGTTCTGTGTCTGTCTTCCTGACTGACCAATTGATCTACCTGTGCCTAATCCAAAGGATGAGTCTGGTGCCATTGAAAGCAAACATTAAAGGGGAAAAAAAAATCAGGTCAGCCTTAATGATCAAGGTAGAATTACTTTCAAGTAAAACTATTTTTAGGATAAAACAGATGTTGAGGAGAGTAATTGTCATACACGGTACAGTTTTCATATTTATCTATCCATGATGTGAATGCAGAAGCTGTAAATCACCTCTAAATATCAGAAAGTCATGCAAATAGCTTTCAGTCACAGGGAAACAAACTCATTTTATTCCCAGTCAACCATACGTGCAATGAAGAAATGTTCTGCATTTCAGATGAAATACACCTTGGGATGTAGAGACAATCCTGGCTAACAGCTGTGGGGGGGCTGTACATAAACCAAAGGTCCCAATTTTACAGGCAATGCTCTCATTTGAATGCAAGAGTTGGCATTTGTTTGTCAGTATTCTAGTGTTTGCAAACAAGCCTGGGAAGCATTTCCACAAGGAGTCCATGTCCAACACACAGGGTTCTGTGGCAGGGTGTACACAGCAGCTCAGTGGAGGAGGGCTGCAGGGGGAAGCCCTCAGGGGACTGGGTCTCTGGGCAGGACAGCAGAGCCCTTGGTGTTAATGCAATGGCACTTGCTGGTGTTCACTTCCCTGCCAGGCTGTTCCTTCTGGCTTCCTTTAGCTTTTTGCAGCTGTAGGATTTCCAAGAGATTGCTCAGGGGACTCACCTCCTGCTTCTCTTGCACCTGCAATAAAGTCCAACAATGAAAAATTTAATTTGAAAATATGTAAAGGTTTTTGCTAAACAACAAGAGTGAGGAGCTTTAGATCCACAGTGGCTGGTGCCTCTCCTGTGCTGTTTGTCAATGGTTTGCATCAGCTTTTTCTTAGACTCCCTCTCCATTGGGGTGAAAACCACACGCATCTTGTCCCATTTCATTGCACTCTGCCTTCAGACAGGAAAAAGGTTTTTTCTGTGGCCTGAGGAGCAAATCCAACTGAGTCCCGAGGGAAGGTGGTGGCACTGCTGGTGGGATGGGAAATAAGACTGTCTTGTCCCCAGCCCAGCCTATGGTAAACCTGTCAGTAGTGTAAAACTGTATTTCATGGACATTTTGCAGCTATATTGGTAACATTTCCCAGTGTTGTCATAATTTTTAAAGCTTCATGTTTAGTTTGAGAAAGGAAGGCTCCAGGGAGACCTTGGAGCACCTTCCAGTGCCTGAAGGGGCTGACAGGAAAGCTGAGGAGGGACTTTTGACAAGGGCAGGGAGTGACAGGATGAGGGGGGATGGTCTCAAAATGAAACAGGGGAGATTGAGTTGGGTTCTTAGGAAGAAATTCTGTCCTGTTAGGGTGGTGAGACACTGGCCCAGGTTGCCCAGAGAAGCTGTGGCTGCCCCATGCCTGGCAGTGTTGAAGGGCAGGTTGGATGGGGCTTGGAGTAACCTGCTCTAGTGGAAGCTGTCCCTGCCCATGGCAGGGGTTTGGGACTAGATGGCATCACATCTTTAAGGTCCCTTCCAACACAAACCAGTCTGGGATTCTGTGGGTCATTGCTCTGATCAGTTACTGGCCAGTACCCCTCAGGTTCACAAGACCATTCCTTTCCCTCACGGTGTGGTTGCCTGGTAAGGGGACTCTCCAAATTGGAATGGAGATAAAGAACACCAAAACAAGATGGTTCTTTTTTTATCTGTACTTGGACTGAGATAGTTTGTACCTAGAGTACGTGTGGGAGGTCCCCTCCATAGGCTTGTTTGCTGAAAAAGCTGTTGAAGTTTTGGCCATAGAAGCTTCAGGAACAAAGATAGAAAAGCTTTTAGAGTCTCAGGAGTGCTGCCAAAGGCAGAGAGGCTTCCCCTGGCACAGAGCTGGGGGATGCACACGGGAAGGAGCACATCAATTTGTGCTGGAAAAAATAACCCCCAGTAGAACAGAAGCTTGTTACTGGTGCTTTGTATTTTCATTGCTTTAAGGAGAGGCAAAAGGTGGTCAAGCAAAATAATTAAGAATACCCATGGGGAAATTCTCAGCCCCCTATTTAGAGAAGCTATTAGACACCTGTCAGAGCAATTAGTGTGTAATGTAATTTCCATATAATTGCAGAATAATTGCAAATGTGTCAATGTGTTTTTTTGTTTTGTTAGAGCTAATGTAAGTTAATATACCACTGATGTTTCTTACGTACCTGCAGAACACTTTAATATACAATTAAAATGTATAAACATGCATTAATCTCAGTTAAGTTTCCCATGTCACTTAATGGGAAGGTGAGCATAAAATCTAAGGTTCATTTCTGCTACTCCAAGATCTAAGTCCATACTCAGGTGGCATTTGAAGTGGAGTCAGACCCTCATGAGGTGGCAGAGCACAGTGGCTGTCAGCCTGCTGCATACCCCACCCCGTAGGGAATCTGGTGGGAATTAGTTTCAGGCTTCTCAAGTTGTGTTTCAAAACTTGAATGAAAGGGGAGAATTTTCCACAGCTCCATTTGTTATCAAGCAACAGGGCTGCTGAGAATTTTAGTCTTCATAAAGGCTTATGTAAAACTCATTTTGTGGTGGTGTTTAAAGAAGGCATGTTCAACAGGATGGGAAGTCCTTGTTTAGTCACTGGAGGCTGCACTCCTGCCCCTTAGGAGATGTAGCAAAAAAAACCCTCCAGGTAAATAGTAAATGGGAAAAACTTTGCAAAAGGCAATTTTTGTTCACCTGTGTCAAAATTAAGCACAAAGCTCAAACCAAGTATCTTTCTGACTTCTCCACACTTGCTAGCTCTTTTCGCTCAGTTTCATAACATTTCAGCTCACCACTGGGTTAAACTTGCACAATTCCAAATGTTTGACTCTGGGGCCCATGGCTAAAAATCTGCTCAAAGGATAATGAGAAACGGAAATATTAAAAGTAATTGTTTTCAGAATGTAAAACAATGCTTTGGGAATGGGGGAAATAGTTTGGAAACTTTCAGTAGTTCTGGGTATGGAAATCTGCCCACCTATTGCCCAGCTGGTTGGGTTCCTTCCTGACTCCTTGGGGAGGGCTGCACAAAGCCCCAGCCATCCCCTGGGAAGTGCTTTGGCATATCCAGCTTTGCAATAAGGTTTGATCATACCTAATGTTGCTCAGTTTTGTCCTTTCAGATGTGGAGGGTGGCATCAAAAACATTGTTTTGCCCTCAAGGTACTTGATTTGCTGTAAGCAAGAGAGCCCCTTTCACAGCAGTGCAATTGCAGGACTGTCATTTGCACAACGGCAGCATTTTCTTTATTGAAGCCCTGAAAAATAAAGTAACATCACAGCTGGCTATTTAAGGTAAGTAGGCAGATAGTGATTGATTCAAATAACATAAACTCGACAAGAATACTCTCCCATCCTCCTGTGCAGTCCCACAGATCAATGTGGCTTGAAGAGCTAAAGTTTTAATGTTGTTAACATTTTTTTTGCTTGAGCTAAATTCAGAACTGTTAAAAATCACCAGTAGTCTGCATCAAGCAGAAGAAAAATTTATTGTGTGTCTGAATAGTTGTGGTGGCTGGAACATGGGAGATGAGTACATTTGTGGGGTTGGAATGGGATGACCTTTAAGGTCCCTTCCAACCAGAACAATTTGATGATGATTCCTGCTTTATACTGCAGAGCACTGTGTGAACAGGCACCTTTTTGCTTCAGTCCCCTCATACCTGGTTTTGTTCATTTGCTTTTCCAGGCCCTCACTGAAGCAGCTGGCGTTGTTTGCAGTTTACCTTCAGCTTCCACCACCATCCTGGCATCCACTGGGAAAGAATAAACCTGTGCCTTGAAAACCTTTCCTGCTCCTCTCTAGAGCACCACTGCAAGCCACCAGCACAGCTAAGCTGCTTCCCACTCATGGTGAGGGAGCTATTGGTCTTTTGCTCTCCTGCATCTTCTTCCTCCTCTTGGCAGAACAAGTCTGCACTGACCCTTCACTGGCTGCTACGTGGGCACTGCAGAAATTATGGTTTTGGCTCAAAATCCAGTGGCTGTTTCAAAGCCCCATGGGCTGCTCTAAGGTGTCAGAAACTAATTTTCTGGAAAAACTGTTCTGGGGGAATGACAGTTTTTGCTGGGGGGTGGCAAGCATGAAAATGGTCAAGAACTGTCTTTGAGAAGGAAAGGTCTTTCAGGAGCCCTTTGCTGGAGTTGGTGCTTTTCCATTCTGCTCCTCTGTTGAGGTGAGTCCTCGTTCATGCCCAGAGCTGTCCTGGGGTCACTTGTCACTTGCTATCTTGTCCTGCTCTGGGAGAAATGCACACGCTGCCTCACTCAGACTCCACATAAAGCCATCAGATCCATTGGGTACACTGGTAAAGTGCAAACTCCAGACCTTGGCAATATAGGGTCCTGCAGGCAGGAAATCCATTCTCAATGAATTTTTGTGTTAGTTGCAGTAATTGAAAGCTTAATATTTACAGTATTTTTGCATTTGCTTTCCACAAGTATTTAAATATTTGAACATAAAATATGTTCTTTCACAATGCTAATAAAGTCTAAGGACCTAATAGTCACATTCATTATAAGAGGCAGTAAATCATCTTTGGGGAGTTTACTTTTACTTCCAGTATAATACAGATTTATGAGCATTTCTGCTGTGTGATTTATTTGCCTCTTTTTTTTTTTTCTTAAAGACTATCTCCCTTTTCCTAAACATCCAGTATGAATAAAAAGGGATCAAAGGAGTGAGGAATTTTTAAAAATAAAAGAAAATCAGGTCACTGTTTCTTCCACCAGACAGCCCGGGTAAAAATTTTAGCTTTTTTTAGTGGATTTTTGTGTAGAAGGAAATGGTGGATTGTGGATTAAAGAGAGACACTTGCCAGTGGAGTTGGAGTACAGGTGTGACTTCTGCACCACAGGTAGATAAACAAAGAGCATGGAGCTCTCCAAGGCCGCAGGCAAAAGTGGCAAAACCTGCCTTTTTTTTCCCCCTGCCCCATTTCTGTGTGTGCTGCTGCTTTTCCTGCCTGGTTATGGGCCTTGTGTTGTCTTTCAAGCAGCCTCATGTTTGCAGCACTGAACCACATCCCATCAGTGAGCACTGCTGTTCACAGGTTGTGTTTGATGGAAGCAGAAGCCTGGATTTACTGATCGTTGGCTTGGACCAGTGGGATTGTGCATCATTCCACAGAGAACTATTGCAAAGCTTTTAGTTTCCAAGGCAGATCAGCCAGTCTCAGTTCCCTGTGGCTCTGGGAAGATGTACATGGGAACATCCCTGACATAGGAGATGCTTTGGAAATATTGAAAGGAGAAAAATGCATTTATAGGAACGGAAGGAGGAAAAGAACAGTGTTAAAATCCTGCTGCTAATGCACTGTATGGCATCTACTGCTTCCAAGAGTTTTTAATAGCCTTTGTGGCTCACCAAAGAGCCACCTAGCCTTAATACATCTCAGTTAGGTTGTTAAGTGAGGACAACTGCTCAAAACAAGTAGGTATTTACCAATCGATTATTGCTTCATACACTTTGCAGTACACATTGCAGTATTCTGGCTTGCAGATTGTAGCTCTTAATCTGAAACAATGAAGCTTGTCCTTTTTTCCCCCAATATTTCAGTCCACAGTGTCTTTGATTTACACCTAAAGATATTTACACTTCCATTTCGATGGTGTTTTGTTTGCTTGAATGCTTCTGATGCCATGAGTCTGCCTATTGCATTATATAAATTTTTCACTAGCCTATATGCCTTCTTTTTTGAGAAGGAGGAGGTAAAAATGGGTGAATGAATATGAAATGACTTCTCTATTTTAACTTCAAAGGCTAGTTGGACTGCTTCAAAGGATTTCTTTGCCAAAGAGAAATCATGTTTTTTGAAAATGCTATAAAAAAAGAAAAAAAAAAAAAGGAGAGAGACTTTGCACATGCTTCTACTGAAAAAATGCATCCTCAGATGACTGGAGTAATTCTGTGCAATGGTGATTTCTGTACCTTATAAGACTTATTCATTATGTAAGCTTTGATTGCCAATGGTTGATGCCTCCAGGCTCTTCATCTATATAGCTAAATTTAAATTAAAATAAGGCAAAACATTTTGCTACAACACGTCCCTTACGCTCTCTATTTAGTATTCTCCTGTTGTCACAGAGATTGCTAAGGGAAATTTTAATTTATCTATTTGCCCTCGTGGAATGTCTGTTTAAACATCCTTCAGTAGAATTCTTTTAAGAGTCTTGATTTCTCCAGTAATTCCATCCCCAGTACTTCTACTTAATGTTATTTAATTATTACAGTACAGCCACGGGTGAAATACGGTGTCATCTGCTCGTTACCTACGAGAGTCAGAGACATCGTTATCAATAAACAGTTCCTGCCTTGCTGGAAACAGGGCCTCCTGCAACACAGGCTTAAAGGTATGGTTAACATTCCTCGTGATTTAATGAGATTTGAATCAAGCAGGAAGGGAATTATAAAGAAGAATAATACTTTTCATCTCGATGCTGTCTCTAGTCGGCCACCGTGCCGACAGGAACGGAGATTCCTTGGAGGAATGTGCTTCTCCGTGGAGTCTGGGGGTGGCAGAGGCAGACACTCTGTGCTTCCTGAATAGAAAAACAAGGAATAACTGAATGTTATTTACAGCAAGAGGTGGAGTTCTGATTTTGAAGGAGGTTTGTTTTTTGTTGTTGTTTTTCCCCAGGAAACTTGCTGCCGTGTTTTGTTTTTCAGTATGACAGGGGATTGTCTCCTCCACTAGCAATCCACAGCTCAGAAATTACTTGTAATTTGTTGAGATTTTTGTGTTTCTGAATACAGGTCATCTGGATTATTTCAGTAGAAATTATGCCACCTGACACTGAAAACTTGATCCCCTGGCTTCTAAAGTAGGATGCTCTTCAAATTAGTTGGATCTGGTATCTCTATGGGATGTATCTGTATGGGACAGTACATATGCAGACATCTGTGTGTGTGTACAGATGCCCCACGTGTCCCCTTGCAACTCCAAGGGGATCATAGTGATCACAGAATGGTTTGAGTTGGAAAGGACCTTTAAAGACCATCTGATTAGACATTGGAATAGACTTCCCAGGGAAGTGGTGGAGGCACCATCCCTGGATGTGTTCAAGGCAAGGCTGGATGTGGCACTTAGTGCCATAGTCTAGATGGTGTGGTGGTGTTGGTCATAGGCTGGACTTGATGATCTTAAAGGTCTTTTCCAGCCTTGGTGATTCGGTGATTCTGTGATCTAGTCCAACCCCCCTGCAGTGAGCAGGAACATCTTCAACCAGACCAGGTTACTTGGACCCCCATCCAACCTGACCTGGAATGTTTCCAAGGATGGGGCATCTATCACCTCTCTGGGCAACCTGGGCCAGTGGCTCACTGCCCTCACTGATGTTGTTGATGAATGCTGAAATACACTTCAGCAGATACACTTCCAGATCAGACTAGAAAAAATGCACATTTTTATTTGTAGCTGTCAGTCTTTTGTTGGATTGATTTCCAACTGATCTGTGCTTTTTAGGCTGCTGGGAGGGTGCACAGCTGTGAACTCAAGCCTATAAAGCCAAGCCAATATTTCTTTGTAATGGGGAGTGTTCTATATGTAGAAACACAAGTAAAATTCCTTGAAGCTACATTTATGGCCTGTGTTCAGTCCTGAAACATGAAAAAGGTGTTGATCAGAAATGTGGACCATTGGAACAGCAAGGGAATTTTGTCTTCTGAGCTTTGTCCTTCCAGTGAATCTGTGTACAGTCCTCAAATAAAAACAGTGAAGGTGAATTTAGGAAGAAGGCAGGTGGCTCTTGGACAACGTGCCTAAGCTGCCCTTGGTCTTGGTGGTTTTGTTGCAATTTGGACAAAAAGAAAGTATTTAATCACAAACTGCCTCTTCCTTTTGCTCCCAGAGACCTTCCCAGGGAAGCACCTGAGCATTTAACGTTGGGTTGGATAAGGTCCACTTTTGACTTTGTGCCAGTAAATGGAAACATGAACTTGGTTGGAATTTCTAAATATTCCTGAAATCTGATAGGTCCCAAATGAACACTCCTGAAATCCTGGGTGTCTGGGAGAAATAGAGCAGGATTGTTGAAGACAGAGAGTTCACTTTCATGAGGAAAAACATTTTCATCTGCCTCCCTCGCTCTCCACATTGTTTCAGGTGCTGAAGAGCTATTTAACAGAGAGGAGATTTGTTTCCTCCATTTCCCTTTGCTGATCTCTCCTCTTATATCAAGATGACTTGATGACACATGAGAAAATGAAGTGCACTTGCTGAGCCTTTATGGAAAGAGAAAGCTGGACGCTGTTAAATGCTGTCTGCAGTGATGAATGGCCACTTGGCAAGTGCCTGCTCTGCTTTTCCAGGGTGTTTTTTCTCAGAGAACCTGCAGCAGCTTGGCTGTAATTGCTCATTGCTCTCCATTAGTAGATCTCCCTCCTGGCAACTCTTTAATAGTTTACGTCTCTTGGGGCTGAAAATTACTATTTTAATTAAAACAATTTGTTTCCCATGGGGTTCCCAAATCTCCATATGATGTTTTTTAGGAGCCTTGGGCAAAGAGCTGAAAATGGAGAGCTGCAGTTGTTTTTAGGGTTTAGAGAGAGGCTGAGAGTAGGAACTGAGTTTTTCACCCAGTTTCCAAGACCTGGACTTGCAGCAGGGCAGATTGACCCTCAATGTACTGAAATTGAGTAGGACTGGGGTTTTTGTTTTCCAGATGTTTCATTAATTCACTGGGGTGGAGAAAACTTCCTCATTTCAGTTTCATGTTCTCAAGCAGAGTGAGAGAAAATGATGATTTACTGGGGAAGGAATAGCAAGAGCCTCCAAAAGGTACACCTAAATGCTGCAAAAATGCACTTTGGAAGCAGGAGTGATCAGTCAGCAGCCATGGGTGCTGTGTACATGGTGAGATTCAGCCTGGACCTCCACTGGGTTGCTCTCCCTCTGCACACCAGAGGCAGGAGACCCCAAGGGGTTGTGGGGTTTCTCAGCTCTCCAGCTGCTGGATGTGCCCAGAGCTGCTCCTGTGTGGTAGAGCAAATATTTGACCTGCAACAAAGTGTAGGATTTGTGGAAGTTTTCATTTCTGCGATTGAGCTCTGAGGTCCTGATGTGGTGGGTTTGGTGCACCCCAGCAGCTTTGGGAACTGCACCAAGCTTCATTCCAATCAGTGTTTAATTTCTGTATAAATATGTCTGTTAAAAGGTATGTTTATTTTTATATTAACTTTTAATAGAATTACCATAGAATCATTGAATAATTTTGATTGGAAAGGAGCCTTAAGATAATAATAAATACAAACCATTAACCCAGCACTGCCAAGGCCACCACTAACCCATGTCCCTCAGCACCACTAACCCACGTCCCTCAGCACCACATCTACACAGCTTTGAAATCTCTCCAGGGATGGGGAGTCCAGCACTGCCCTGGGCAGCCTGTGCCAGGGCCTGACAAACCTCTACAGGAAGAAATTGTTCCCAAGATCCAACCTAAACCTCCCCTGGCACAACCTGAGGCCATTTCTTCTCATTCTATCACTTGTTCCCTCAGAGAAGAGACTGACCCCCATTACTCCAACCTCCTCCCAGGTAGTATTTTACCCACATATAATTTAGATGTGTATAAATATACAAAAATGTCACGTTCAATGGATGTTATTGTAGCTTCCCAGTGGTGAGACCACTTGCCATGAAAACAAGATGTGGGCTCGGTGATGTCTCTGGCAGGTGCAGAATGTGAGAGAAAGTCTCAGGTTGGGGAAAAAAACAATAATAGTCCTTTGTGTGAGTGTTGCAACAGCCAGGGTGCCAGGTCAGAAAGGAATTGCAGGAGATGCTGAGCATGGCTGTGTTGCCCTGGCTCAGGCTGCACTGTGACCAGTGAGCTCTGGGCTTCCCTGTCCTTCAGGCTTGTGAAGAAAAGTTAGCTGCTAAGGCAAGAAAATATGTTTTGCCTTTGGTAAAACTGGTAATATTTCTTGTTGCTCCCATGCTGATGTTATTTTATCTCCAGGTTGGGCACTCTGTCTGATTTCCTCCGACCCCGAGTGCTTTCTGCTGAGCTCATTTTGCCCCTCCTCCTCCCCACCATCACTGTAGGTATTTCTGCCCAGGGTGGTTATTTCCAAGTGCTTTACTTAAATGACCATGAGCCCATGTGCATTATTTCAAAAACATGCTGGTTTATTAGGAACACTTGGCTTTACTCTGGCTTTGTAATGATCTTTATGTGTTTATCACTTATGCTGCTTTTGGTCTTGTGGCCCCACTGCTGTCAAAACTGGGAGGTCTGAATGGTTTCTGGTGCATGCTTAAATCATATTATTTGCTTGTGAAGAGTTGCCTGTATGCCCAGAGTCTAAAAAGGCTTCCCTTTCAAGGATTTGGATAATTTAAGATCTAATTAGCTGCTGTGCAAAGGCAGGCGGATGTCCAGCCCTCTCCCATCCATTATGCAGAGACAGTTTTGTCTTTTTCCCCCAGCTCCTACCCCAGCAGGTAGTCTGTCAGGCCTGCCAGGTTATTATGAAATTGCTGACCATCTGTTATCCATGGGTGGTTGGTCTCTGCCAAGTAGTGCACTGAAGGGATGGAGACTGGCTTCTTCATTAAAATGGGCTGCTGCTTTCTTGAGCTGTCCCAAGACCAGAGACAAGCCCGTGCTGGCCCCTCTGCACCCCTCTGCACCCCTCTGCACCCCTCTGCACCCCTCTGCACCCCTCTGCACCCCTCTGCACCCCTCTGCACCCCTCTGCACCCCTCTGCACCCCTCTGCACCCCTCTGCACGGGCCCCCCAGGCTTCTTCCTGGAGCTGGTGTCTGTTCATCAGGCTGGATGTGAGCACAGTGTTTCTCCATACCTTTCTGATACATTTTTCCATTACTATTCAACACTGGGGAACAGTCTGTTGCTCTTTGCACAGCCAGACATGCTCAGGCTGTCACTGTCTGACCAAGGCATGAGTCCATGTCCAGCAGTGGAGAGGTCCTTGCTCCATCTGGCTCCCAAGCAATGCTGTGGCCTGGTAGGGTATCAGCTTCACAAGTCATGGTACTTAACCATTCCCTGTGGAATGCTCAGGGAAGTGCTGGAGTCACCATCCCTGGAGCAATTGATAAGATGTGAAGATGTGGTGCTGAGGGATGTGGTTTAGTGGTGGCCTTGGCAGCACTGGGGTAGCTGTTGGACCTGGTGATCTTAAAGGTCTTCTCCAATCAAAATGATTCTATGTTGGGTTTTTTTTGGTCAACAAAAAATCAGTAGCTACACTTTGGTTGGAATAAAAAGGCAGGCTGTGATCCATAGCACCTAATTCCCAAGGACAGCTCTGCTGCTGCTGCTACCTATGCTGGTAGATGTTTCTCCTGATACATGATGCTGCCACTTTCCTGCAGCCCTGAACAGCTTTCCCTTTCATTACACATGGAGATGTTAGTTTATTATTGGTATTTGTCACATGCTTCCAGCATATTTAGCAGGAAAAAAACAAATGCAAAACATTTGCCTTTTTTTCTTATAAGCTTTTTTACAAGCAAATACACACAAAGAGACTTACAGATGTTTCAAATCAAACTTGGTTTCACAGCATATCGTGTATTTTTATTTTCTTTAAGTACTCAGAGACAGGTTCTGGAGGCAGCCTAGAAAAAGGCAGCCTAGAGAAACAGTTTGTGCTCTGGGATGTATAATGATTTTTGCCTTGATTGATGCTATCTTTATGAAGACACAAGGAATTCTTTTGGCAATTTAAATCCCTACACGGAAGTAAGTCTTTCCGTGCTGTCAGGAATAGAGCACACCTTGACAGGATGGACAAAATAGCAAGATCTTAAAGTCTGGCTGACTAAACTGGATTGTGTGATGGTTTTATGGATGGCTTTTTTTTTTGGTGAAAATAGTGAAAAGGATATCCAAGGAAAAGCTTTGATTTCAGTTTTAGTCCTGAGTGTTTTCATGGCATCTAATGAACCAAAAGAGAATATTTTTTTCAGACACATAAATGTCTTGCAACACAGACACAGGTATGTTGCCTAGCACCATATAGGGCTCTTGTGCCTTTCTGCTTCTGGAAATATTCTTTTAACAACTGTTTTTATGAATTAAAAGTAATTATTTAGTTGACCAAAAATTCTGTCTTACTTATCAAATTGAAAGGAGCATTAATGTGTGCACTGAGCCTAGTAAATCTGGCAAGCAATGAAAAATGAGGAGAAATCATGAAACTAAATACTCCTTTTTCCTGGAGAATGTTTTAATTGGTCTTGACTTCTTGAGTGCTGATAAAGATTCAGATAAAACATGATGTCCAAGGTAGAGTGGTTGCTGCAAGGAAATAAAACCAGGCCAGGATATGAGAAGAGGTTTATTTCGAGAACTTGGCCTTCAAGGTACAGGTTACCTCCTGTAACCTCATACACGACTCTGTAGAAGTTGATTTGCCTTTGGTTTGTATCCTTTGGAATGCCATCGAGCTTGAGGAAACACAGATTTTCAGATGGTGACTGATTTAGTGACTGGCCCTGTTGGAGACTAGTTTTGTTTTGGAGGTGAACGTGTCTGTGTAAGGTAACAGCAACCTGGAGGATGGTGGATGTTTTCAGATAGCAAAAATTATTAAAGGACTAGGAAATCTTATGCTTAAACTCAGCTTTGAAAGTAAATCCAGCCCTTTGTAAGAAAAATTAAGGAATCTGTATTAATATTTTTTTCCACTTGAGTATAATGTGGGGCCAGAGGAGAGTATTTATTTAATAGTTGGAGCCTCTGATCTTGGACTGGATATACAAATGCCAGCTGGAAAGACCTCTTATTCCAGAGTTATTAGAAGCTGGAAGACAGTTATCTGTTTGCCATATTAACCCCAAACTCAAATGTACTCTCAGTAGGCCTATAATAAATGGAATAATTATCCCTTGTCCTGCCTAGCTTTCTATACAGCAGGTCACTGCTGTGCCATCACAGCTGTCACTGCTCCCAAGGCTTTCCATGCTGCAAGAAATGTTTTGTGCTTTTCCATGTTGGTTATTGTACAAAAACATACTTTGAAGCTCAAAATTTAATTTCCGTTCAAGGAAGCTGCTTTCTTTAGAGGTTAAAAGAAGCAAGCAGTCCTGTAAAATTAATGGGATTAATTAAAATGTACATTTATTTGGGAAGTATCCATAAGCATAACAGAGATTTATGCTTTCAAATCCTACTGGGTAAATTTTGATGAATTTCCTGTGAGATTTTTAAGGCATTTTATGACCTTGTTTGTAAAAGAAAACTAGGGATTTCTAGATAGTTGTAAGAAAGTACTTCAAGGAATATATTCAAGAACTCTGTAAAGCATTTCTAGTTATTAATTATCTTTCTAAATAAGTGTATTATAAGGAAGAATGTACATCTCTGGCATTTTGAATTCAAAAGAGATTATTTTTATTCTGTATTCTTTAGTAATCACAGAATTGTCAGAAGGGACCTCTAGAGACCTTTTACAGTCCAACAATGTGTGTGATATCCAGCAAAGAGTTGTCACCTCAGCTGCCTTCTCTAACTTCAGCAAGACAGTGTCATCCTGACCAAACCACCCAACACTTGGGTTTGCTGCAGCTCCAGCTGTACAGGTACAATTCCAGCTTGAGTGTGTTGGGAGGTCTTCCAAAATGGGGCTGTTGGTTTCCTGGAACTGATCAGAAATCCTGGTCACATTTTCAAAAGTTTTGGTTTGGTTTCTCTTTTTTTCAGTGGCTGGACTCAGAGTTGAGGAGGACGTGGATGTCCTCTTGGCTGACTGCTAATAGCAACTTTGCAAACGGTTAAGTTATTCTGAAATAGTTAAAACCCTGGGAAAAGTATTCATCAAAGACTACTAAATGAGCAATAAGTTATGTTTAGCAATTTCTGGAAGCTGGGAGAGTATTCTAGAGAAATTTAAGGCTTCCCCATTCTGACATTCTCTGTAGGCATCTGTTGCTTGGCCCCAGGCAAGAGAAGCCCGTGTTGTCATCTGGGGAACAGAGGGTCAGTGTTGGGGGATTTGAAACGACTCCTCCCCTCTCAGGGACCATCCCACCCACAGCATCTGTGCTCAGCTGCAGGAGATGGCCTCTCCTCTCTGTTCTGCTTCCCTTACTGCAAAGCAGCTGAGTGCCAAGAGCAATTCAACCACCTGGGGGGCTGGGGGGACACCCTTCACACTGGGGGGGAGGGACACCTGCTTTTCTTGTCTAATGGGTGGTGAAAAAACCCATGGAAACAAGAGCAGTGAGAGAAACAAGAACAACCTCCTTCCAAATACATTGGGAGGTGATGATAAAAGCCCCTCTCTCAGAGGGGCAGAGGAATCAGGGGGTTCAATACAGGTCACCTACATCTTGCCTGAAAAAAAACCTTATGGCCAGGCTGTCGGCTGAAGGACAAGAAGTGTCCCCTCACCTAGAGTTCCACTTTAATGAGAAAAACAACCAAAACCATTTTGAGTAATTTCAAATTATTTTCTTTTCCAATTTGGCTGCTGAACTGAAAAGCCAATTATTCCTACAGCTGTGCTGGAGATCTTGGGTTGAGTTCTTGGTTTGCCTGCCAAGGTTGGAGCACAAAGCATTTCTAAGGCTGTCTTAGTAAAGCAGATGTCATTGTCTTTTACATGCTGCACTCCCAGGCTCTGGACCTCATTGCACTGGTTTGCTGTGATAAAATGACCACAGAAAATGAGATCTGAATTCCAGGTGCTGGATGCTGGGTGAAGGACCCGATGGAAGAGAACAAGAATTTCACAGATTCCAGTTTGTGTTGAAATTCTTTACATGTGAGACATCAGCTGAAGACATGTAAGGTCAGGCCAGCTAAACCAGTTTTTTTCATGAGATAATTAAAAACAAGTGTTGTTAATAGGTATCAACACTTCTGATTGATGTTTCTGAGCCCATATTCTCTAGATACAGTTTAGTGAGGGCTTTCTAGCCCCCCTCTGACAAGTTAAAGACATTATTTGGGTGAGAGAAATACCTGTCAAAAGTTTTATGATAAATACTAGGAATGCTGTGAATGCTCAGAGGTCTACATGGGCTCTTGGAAACCCTCTGAGAGCTGTAGAAGCTTTTGGAGAAACCATTTGTCTCTCCTGTTTTCTGTTTTTCTGGTATTGTGTTGGAGTTGTGGAACTGGCAGGTGCTGAACACTTAAGCAATTGCATATATATACTCTTAAAGTGTCCCAAAGCAGCCCTGAAATAGCATGGTTTGTTCCCAGATAACTGTGACTGGAGTCTTCTCTGTTTGTTTAGAAGAAATAAAGGTGAAATGCTATATAGAGAAGAAAAAGTTCAGGTGTTCATGTCCAGAGGAGGACATTGAAAGAGGAAAATCAATTATCCCCTGAAATCAGGGATATGCTAAGATAGAGCTGCATAAGCCAGAGGTAAGGTCAGAGATCCAGCAGAGTCCTGAAGTCAGAGGTTCAGCTTTTCTGTTTTCTGAGGAATCCACACATTAGCTTTTCCTATGATTGCCATGTCTGAAGTGTCCTGGTGGCCTTCTGCTGCTGCTGGCTTCTTGAAGCTCTCAGCTTAGAAGATATATTCTAGGGGTGGAGCTGACCCGGGTAAACATCTGATTTAACTGAACCTTTTCTTTTGGAAAGGCAGGTGGAAGTCGGACAAGAACTTTCCTCACAGCCCCTGGGCTCTCCCCTCTGCAGCTCTGGGCAGCACTCCTCTTCTCAGGGGGGCTTCTGGGTTTGTCTGTGGCAAAGAGAGGGTGTTTCTGCTGCCAGTGGGTTGTGCTCTGCTCCAGGGGTTTCTCCCCACCCTGTTAGATTTCTATTTGTTAGCCTAGGAGGGCTTGCTGGCACTTCACTGGCAAGGTACAGAGTTCATGAGCTCAGCTGATCTTGAGTAAGTCTCGTCTTTTTGGACCATAAACTAAGCTCTGAGCTGGGAATATTTTTGTGTTTAAATATGTATTTGAAATATACATCTTTGGGATCCATGTTGGCTAACTTTTTTTTGACACCTCTTGTTTCAGAAACTGCTCTAGTTTTGTTTAGGAGTGTGAGTACATTTGTTCCCTGAAAAAAAGAATAATTGAATTCCAATATGATGGCATTTTAGGGAATTTTGCCTGTTAAGGTCTTCCTTCATGCTTGTTCACACAGATCCCAGTTACCTCCAATCAATGTATTCAATCCCATATTCAACTAAATTCCTACATAAATAAAATTATTTGCTATCTGCTTAAACTCAAAATATAAATGAGGACGAACTGCAAATTCTTGTTAAAATTAAGCTTTTTGATTTAGAATGTTTCAGCTTGGAGTGAGAGATATTAGTCATTTCTCCAAGGTTACAGGTGTCCCTTCACCTGTGCTGCTTACTAAAATGGAAATTATCTGCATGAGAAGTAATTTATGCAGCCTGACTCCTTCTGTAATGCCTGTTAGATCCCATAAAATTGCTAAAGGTTTCAAAGCCAGGGAAAAAAGCATGATAATATGGGATAACCCAGCTTGGTGCTCCTGTGAAGTTGTAATGAGGGAGATCTTAAACCATTCATCTGTAGCCTTGCTTGTGGGTTGGAATAAATCATTGGGATCCAGGATCAAGGCTCTGAATCCAGGCCTGGCTGGCACATTTCAGAGCTGCTGGGAGCTGGTGCTCAGCCAGGAGAGGGTGAGCTTGGTGTAGGGGCTGGCTTTGCTTTCACTTTGTGTAGCTGCTCTTCCAACAGACTCATTTTTCTTGGAAAAGTTGTTAGGTGAACCTGAGAAGAAAGCAGTAAGTGTCAGATCTGTTTTGATATATTGTTTATATACTTACAGTGATACAGCCTAATAATTGTGTAATGACATTTAAGACTATTTAACACATGCCTCTTTATTGGTCTATTAAACTGTTCCATTTATTTCTCTATTAACCCGTGCCTTGTGTACAGTATTTTGTACCTGAGCAGCCTGCAGGCTGGGACAGCAGAGAGCAGGACTCTATTCTGCCACTACTACAATCCATCAAAAATGTTAGTATTGATCACACTGGGTGAGCCACCTAATTTGTTACAGACTTTGCAGAATGCCTAAGAAGGTGTGTTGTGTGCCTGGGTAGTTCAGACAGAGATTTCCTGTTCCCAGCAGTTACCTTCAGAGAATAAAATTCAGAAAAGAGGAAAAAAAAAAAGGAAAAAACAAACAAAAAAAGTCCATCAACTTTCCCACGAAACACAGTCCCTTCTGCAAAATAAGCAGCCTTCTGCCTTGCCAGGGCAAGATAGCAGCAAGGGGCAGGGTAGATTGGAGACTTGTCAAGGAAACCTTTTGCATGAAGACCCCATGATTGGTCTTGCAAGCCACACAAACTCAGCACTTGATGTACACATGTTCTGCTGAGTCACTTTTTTTCCTCTCATACCTGGTGAAGGTAAGAGGAAAGAGGACGTTCATCTTACAACAAACTTTCTAGAAATTGCTTGTGCCAGTTAATGCTGCTTAGTTTGTGATCACAGCTGGCACTGAGCCCCCCTCAATGATAAAAGAGAGGAGATATTTCTCTCTACACACAACATCTGCTTCCCAGCACAGGCAGTGGTGGGATCCATGACTTTGCCAGCAGTTTTGTCTGGGTTTTACACGCTTCGTTAGAGACACTGGGCACACAGCACGGGTTTGAGCACAGCTCTGGCTGCAGCTGGTCACCCGTGGAGGAGCTGGGTTTCCCTGCTCCTCCAGACAGCCTGGAGAAAGGACTGGAGCTGGGAGCTACCTCCTGATAAGGGCAAAAGTCCCACAAAGGTCTCCCTTGGGTTCAGTGCTTCCATGGAGATAAGGCACCTGTGGCTTCATGCTCCTCATCAATCACCTTGACTCCTGTCTAGAAAGCCCTGGCTTGCGTTGTCCATCCTGGCAGAGAAGCCACTGTTCATGCTGGTGTCCACCTGGAGTGGCTTTGCTGGCACAGCAAGGAAGGATTTAATAAATCCCTCCATTGATTGAAAGAACAGGCAGTTTGCTCCTGCCCTCAGTGTTCAACTATCCCTGCTTGGTTTCTTTAAAAGCCTTCCTTTGACAAAGGACTTCAGGAAAAATTCTCCTGGTCATCCAGATAGAGTCCGTTCCCTGGATCAGCCTTTTCCACATGCCTGATGACAGCTACAGGTTTGTAAGGGAGTTTTTTCCCTTTCCAGAACTCAACTAGATCATTCTCATGCAGGTGTTCACTCCTGTTCCACTGCACTCTCTACAGCTCCCAGTCAAGAGGACATGGACAGCTATCTCTAGAGCCTCTACATTAATTGGAGAGTGCTCACAAATGAATAATTATTGGAACTTTCTTTTCTGCCAGAGAGAACAAGTTAGGACTTCATGTACATATTCATACACAGCATGATACCTGGAGAAGTAAATAGGGAAGGGGTCAGGGTAGTGTTCAGGTACTCTCAGCTCACTGGGAGATGGTTCTCTTTGGGCATCGTGAGCTTTGAACAGGACCTTTTGAACCAGAAAAGAATCACAGTTTGTTCCTCTCCTCTAGATGACAGGAGTTTTAGCCAAAGTTTAAGAGGTTCACCACAGTGTTGTGGCTGTGTCTCTATGAAATGCCAGTTTATAACCTGCTGTGCCATGAGCCCTGGTAAGATCTCTGGAGCTGCTGGTCCATGGGCAGATGGGCTGCTGGTATTCCAAACATTCAGGTTGATTTCAGAAACTGTTCCAGGAAACATGCACTGCTCTGATTTATAATTCACATTTATTCTGGGGGTCACCCCAGCCAGGCAGCAGAGAAAGCAGCAGGTGCATCAGCAGCCCCAAAGCATTCACAGAATAACCACACAGGATTGTTTGCTTTTTCTGTTTTCTCTTGACCCCCCATTCTTCTGTAGCAATCCATCCCACCTCTGAGTGTCTGAAGCATAAACCAAATGTTCTGTGTTCCTGAGTCTGCTCCAGAAGGGACTGCTGCGTTGTTTTTTTTCAGCTTCCTGGGATTTTTTTTGGTCATTTTAACCAGGGATCTGGATTGTGCTTGAGGTTGGGTCTGGGCCCCCCACAGCAGGGTTTGATTTTCTGAGTGAAAACCTGGGGACTGGGAATAAGGGAGAGAGAGCATGAGCAGACACATGTCTGTACAGAGAGAGACATGAAATTAGAAGGAGGTTCTCTAGAGTTGTAATTGTTTTTAATATTATATATATAAGTATATATAGTATATTATAAATATAAAAGAAATATATTTACTAATCTAGTAAATGCATTTCCAGGATATGAAACTGTAGCTGAGGACCCTGGAAGATGAAGGGCCCTGCAGCTGGAGGTTTGTGGGGTGATGGCCAATGTGCTGGGTCTGCTCCTGCCCAGCCCACTGCCCTCGTGGTCCTGCTGGGAGCACCTTCCTTTGCTCCATCCTGGAGCTGGCCTGATTGCACGAGAAACAAAGAGAAATTGGGAAGTGGCAGGCTGGCTATAATGATACTTTCCACAGCTAAATAATATTAAAAAAAAAAAAAAGACAAAACCAAAACAAAAAGGAAGTGATTTTGCCTGAAGGCACCTCTGAACAATACACTTGGTAAAGGACTTTAATCCTACAACTGTCCCATCTTTCAGACCCCTGGGGACTGGTTTCCCTTAGAAACAATTAAAAGCTCCACACCAGCTGTGTTTCTGCTGTGATTTCTATTCTGTACAGTTTTCTCCTTGTGTATTTTCTTTAGGTTTATTAAGGCTTGCCTTGATTCCCTCTTTTTCTCCTTCTCCTGCTCTGCTGGGCCACGTGAATGGTGAGGATGGCATGTGGTGGCCACGGACAGTGATGCCTTTTTAACTTATTTCTGATTCAAAGCCCTACAGTCATTTTTTTTTGCTGAATTTTTGTGTGGTTCCCAACATGATGTTCAGAATCAGTTCCTGAAGCACTAACTTTGATACTCTGCAGAGGCTTGTGAATGGGACAGGGAACAACTTGTGGCAAAGGAGGACTCTAGCTGTGCAAGCCAGTGAAGCATCCTCTTGGCACCAGGGGCTGCACGCTGTGCTCCTCTCTCTGAGCTGGGAAGCATCCCCTTTGCTTTTGCATAGCAACATTTTGGCATCCACATATGTGAAGAAAAACAATCTGTCAAAACAGCGGGGCAGAGGGTTAGTTCAAATCTCCACAAACATTTATAACAGCAGTTTTCCCATGCAGGAGAAAGGCTTCCAGTGTTTGCAGCATGTCAAATAACCTTGAGGACACTCCTAACTATTCTGGTAGGGATATATTTAGATAATTCAGTTCCTGAATGGAACATCCTCAGCCTTGTCAAGTTAAAGGCAGCACAGTCACAGATTTTTATTTGTCCTCAGTGTGACAGAGAAAAGAAAACCAGTAATTGTATTGTTTATCTCTTCTCAAAAGGAGAGGTGTTTGAAGCTGGCAGAGCTGCTAATGCCACTTTGTGTTTCTCCATCTGCATGTAAAATCCATCTGTTTGCAGAAATTGTATTTACACAGGCTGTAATCCTGATGAGTCTCAGATATTAGAGATTGTGGCTACAATGGCATAGGGAACCATTTTTACCAAGGATCAGAAATTGAATTAGATAATTAGATTTATTGATGGGAAATTAAATTTAACAACTGAGAATTGCCTTAAGTTAGCGTAGCAAGATTTTCATTACTCTGAATGAGAAAAGTTCTGCTTTAGTAGGTGCTCTTCAGCTGGTGAGAGACAAACCTGATTCTTTGATCACAAACCTACAGTTCATACCAGCTGGTCAGATTTCTTCGTGAATGCAGCAACAATATTTTCTATTTTAACAGCCTTTCAGTTATTCAATATCAAAACTGAACAGCAAAGATGTTTTGTGTCCAGGCCACTCTTCTCTAGGCTGCTCCATTGCTGCTATGGCCACGATATATTTCATATTCATCAGATGATTTTCTTCTTTCCCCAGCCATGTGTTCCCTTGACAAATCTCAAGTCATTTGAGCTGGTGTTTTCTATGTGAGTTGTCTGTCTGGATCTGACATCTAGGTATGGAATAAAAAATTCCTGCCCCAGTTTCCCATAGAGAGAAGGTGAGCTGGGTTGGGTGGGGAGGATGCTGGACCACAAGAGGAGCAGAGAAACGTAGAGTAGGTTGCAGAGAGGACCTGTGGGGTGTGAGGATGGAGGTTGCTGAGCCTCTGTTGGAGCCAACAACCTTCTTCAGGGCTGGGACTTGTTCCCTTGACATGAGGAATGGGGATAACCAAGATGGTGTCCTCAACAGCTCTGTGGTGGGGAAATGATGCCCTCCCCAATGACTCTAACAGCATTGTAGTGCAGTATATATAATGAGAAGCTGCAATAGAAGTACTTGAGACCTTATATTCTATAAGTGTTGATGCTGAGACCTGAAGGAGAACAGAGAAGTGGTCACTTGAAAGCCATGTCCTGTGGGGGGGGGACAGTGCTGGCGTGTGCCAGGGAGCTGCCACCGAGGGCAGGGAGGAAAAAGGAGCAAGCAGAAAAGGTGTGCTGGGACAGATGTCAGAGCAATGTGGTCAGCTTGCTGTCAGAGGCACTGCCGCAGGGGGAAGCGCCGTTCCTTTCTCCTCTTTGCGGGAAGCAGAATGCAAAGAGGTACCAGCTGGGAAAGACGTGGGGACCGTGCTGGTGGGAGGGAAGGCACAGGGGACGCCGTGATACCCAGGTACTCTTTTGCAGGCAGCCCCTGCGGGTGGTGCTGCAGAGACATTCTGGGGTTACAGCTGAAATCTCAGCGTGTTCAGATGCTGCTCAGGCCATCCCACCGGTGGGGGGAAATCCCCCCAGGGTAAAACCCGAAGAGGAACCACTGAAGATAAAATGAAAAACATGGAACAGAGATTCCTGCCAGTAACTGCGTGCTGGGGAGCATCCCCAAGAAGGAGACTTACCTGTCCTCTGTAAAAATATCCAGGTTTTCTATTCCTTCACTTTTTCCTGCATATTAGTGTTTTATCTTCTAAAGTAATGAAGAACAATTATGCTTTTGTTAATTATTTAATTCCCAATCCAGTTTATAACTTAACCTGACCTTTCCCTTTCCCTCTTCATGCTGGAAGCTACTTCACATCAGGTACATCTCCCCTTCACATGCTAACAATATACTTTTCCAATCCACAATAATCTCCTTGCTATTTCCCTACCAGCCTTTTCCTTTTTGCACTTTTTTCCTTCAGAAGAAAACGCTCCTGCAAAGATCCATCTATTCAGATACATCAAACTCATTCGTAAACTGTTCTGTTCTACCCCTGTAATTGCTTTCCAATCGTGTTGTCTTTATGGAGTTTACTTCCTCAGGTGTTATTTCAGAATTGACTATTTTATTATTTCAGTGTGTGTTTTTACATAGCTTTTGGATTGTTCAGTGATCTTTTATTGCATAATTGAATTATATCTTTTTCTCTTTCAAACTTCTGAATTGGTGGACATACCTGCTTGGCTTTTCTATTATGCTTTTTGAGGCTTTTTGATTGATTCTGGCAAGGATCTATATTTTATTTTTCTTGATAATTCCTTTTATTATCTGTATAAAAATTCCCATGTCAGCTCAATTGAACTAACTGTATTTGTACCTGGGAAAATGCAGCCATCCAGTTGATGAGAAAAGGCATTTTGTGTAAAGAGTAGCATGAACTTTCCATTCTTGAGCATTTGGAAAGTTTTCTTTATTTTTTCCAGCTGAGGTTGGCACCATTATTCTATTTTAAGACAAATGGATTTTTAGAGTTTAATTTCAAGGTCAGTGTTTCTCCTATGAGATGGGCCATCCTCAGGGAGCTGTGGTGTTCTCCATATGGGATGCTGGTGCTGCCTGTCCCAGGCCACCTTCCCTGAAGGGTGGCATTGGTCACTCTGCATGACCAAGATCTCTTTTCTGCCAGGGTTGATGCTTTTGCACAGGCTCACTGATCTGGGAGGCCTTTTTTTCTTTTTAAAAATGCTGTCCCTTACACACAGGTAGAATATTGCTGATATTTTTTGAAAAATTTATTTAATTCTCATGTAACCACCCATCTGCACCTATTTTTATTTTTTTTTTTACTTACCAAGTCTCCTTAATTCACCACCTGAGCAAATTGATGATAAGAAGAGTGATTTAAAATAATCTAATCAAGCGAATAGAATACCTGGCTTTCAGATTGGTTTTTAACTGTAAATCTCCAAGGATTTTATGGAGCAGTCATTATTGCTGCCTCCACTAACCTGATGGGGAGAGCAGAGGTGCAGTGATTTATTTAACAAAGCTGCTGAGCACAGGATAATGGCCTCCAGGTCTCCTGGGTCCAGCCCTGTCCTGTTGATGGTACATTGCACTGCTGCCTGCCTCTGTGGGCATTTTTTTTTTTTTCAACTCATTTTCACTCTGGATAATGATCCTAGGGAAAATTAAATAATAATTTTTTGAACACAATGTTTCCCACTCCGCAGTAAAACCAAGATGGTGATAATATGTGGTGGGGCAGTGGGCTGGGACTGAGAGGAGGAAGAGCCAGGGTTTCTGTTTGACTTTTCCTGTAGCAGGGAGGCCACCAGCAAGCTGATACCAGTGTCTGGGGACAGGCAGTGGTGTGACACTTTTGCCACTTAAATTTTAATAGCATGTGAGTCAAGGTATCCCCTGAGTCTGAAATGCTTTTCTACCCTTTTTTCTTTTCTTTTGGGGGAGAAAAACCACCTAAAAGATATCAGAAGTAACTTTATGCTTGAGTTTGCTGACCTGTATATCTGCTTCAGAGGGAAGAGGCAGCAGATGGAATATTTGGCCTTCAAAGGATTTTTTTCACTGTAAGTATAATTCTGGATCTTGAGAGAGACATGCAGAGGGTATCCAGTCCCAAGACACTGCCTGGAATAAAACAGATCCATGTACATTAACTGCTGAGGTTTAAAATGTGGGGCTAGTCAGAGACTCTCCCCTGATCCACATTGTTTGTAATAGGGAACAAATTCCACATTCTTTGCTGAATATTTTGTGCTGGAAAACCAATTAGCCAATCTTTTTAAAAATGGCTTGTATCCTGCCTTGTGATCTGCAAAGAACAAAAGCTCTTGCATTATTTAAATTAACACTTAAGAGAAAAAATATACTAGCAGCCAAGAGTTCAGTGACTCTTGAGCTCTGGGCTACTCACAAATATGAAGCCAGTATCACAGGTCAGAGTGTTTTCTGACTGAGGATGATTTCACTTCCCATTCCACGATGCCACCTGTTGCACCAGCCATTGCACATCTGGTTTATTTCCTCTTTTTCCAAGCAGGAAAGGCTTGAGCTGCAAAAAATGCCACTTTGTGCACAGCTAAGATTCAGAACAGTGAAGTTTCAGTTGTCATCAAGCTTAGCTACACGGCCCTGCAACCCTGTGTGAACAGCAAGTGTCTGCAGCCCTGGGTGAGAAGTGGCCACTGATGCTATGGGGAGCCTCTGCTTGCTTTGGAAGGTGTTCCTTTAGGAGTGTCCGTGGCAGCTGCCAAAAGCCAGGGAAATATTGTGGAATGGTGGGACAAATGTGCCATGGGAACTCTGAATTCTCCTGAGAAATGCATCCAGTACTGAACACAAGTAATGCCAAGGAACAGGGATGTGTGAAGGGCAGCTGGTTTTACTAGAGGGACAATGTCTGTGGCAGATGTTGGCCATAGGAACATGTTCTCATCCCCTTTCTGGCCAGCCTGGGTGCTGGTGGTTGTCAGACTGGCAGATGATGCTGAGCTGTTGCTACTTCCATGCAGTTGGCCTTCAGGTGGCTGTGGTGGGACTGGCAGTGCTGGGAAAGAGCATTGACCCCATTCTGTGTGCCTGGTCTTTGGGGTGCTGGCTCTGCTGTGGGTGTGGATGAGACCTCATTTAGCTCTGAGCCCCTAACAATGCCATTAGTCCCACTGCCAATCTCCCAGGGACCTTGTGGAAAAAGAGCTGCCCACGGGGTTTGCAGCCATGTCCTCTTGTCTGTGAGCTCAGAAATTGCCTCTGGACTCTGGTAGGAGAATAGAGAGGAGAGCATGTCTGTCTTTTCACTTTTCTTCTTTTTTTTTTTTTGCTTTTTTTATTCCATGAAATGCTCCCCAAGAAGAATTTCTGCACTTTTCTTATGGAGGGAGAAGTGCTAAAAGCTACTCCAGCCCCTGTGCCATCTAAATAAGTAATGACAGATGTCTTGTGATGAGCCCCACTGTACAACAGAGACCTTCTGAAGGGCCGTCTTTGTCCCTAAAAATGTGCCATCTCACATCTGAGACAAAAAAAAAAGGGTTCTCCATCTCTTTTGGAGTGTCTAATTGAGATATTTTTGAGTCCATCTCCCTGTTTTGCTGGAGGCTTTTAGAGAATTGAGGCTCCTTATAATCTAAGTAACATGGAAATTGTCCATAGATGGTTCCTAGAGTGATATTGCTGGATGTTCCTGGTGTCTCCATGTCACTCAGAGAGGACTACCCTTCACCTTTGTTTCTCAAGGCCCTTTCTTACAGGGTTTTATTGGCAATTTTTTTTGCTTTGGATTTGTAGTTAATATTTGACAATTGTAGTGATGAACCTCCTATGTCTTTGCAAGTCATTCACACTACAGTTGTGTTTCAGTGTGCACTGGTAAACGTGGCCCAGGTCCTGCTTGGTTTCAGAAGGTGTAAATGCTTAGAGGTGAAATGTGTTCCTTCTTGCATGCCTGAAGAGACTATATTGTTTCTTTGGCTAAGTGCTGGTAAAAATCTCCAGTAAAACTGTACATTAAAAGAAAAGGATCATTTTCTGGTTTTACAGCTTCACTGCTGAGTTGTTTTGCTAATGTTCAATAATGACTTTGCTTTGGTGTTCCATATAATGGACTTTTTAGCATGAATTAGGGCAAAGGAATGAGTTGGGTATGGACAGGTAGGATTCCTTCTCCAGGCTGTATTTGTACTTTATTTTTAATCTTACAATGGGCAAAAGTAATGTGTGATGAAAAACATATTCTGAGGAGTATTTTGGTATCAAAAAAAGTGCTGTGTGTATTTATGCTGTTAGGCCCAATCCATCATTCATCCTACGTGAAGTGACTGACCTTTTTATAGAGAACTTGGATTTCTTTCTTGAAAATAAGTTCTTACTCATAAGTTATGGTCCCTATGTCGGAATCTCTTGCTGAAACTTGTCTCCTGCGTGATGCATGAGTTTGAATAGACCATAATGTTCTCTTGTGGCTCCAAAAATATACAAATCTTTGAAAATCTCACCTAATTTAGTAAATGCAAATGTACCATGAGGATTTCACTTGGGTTCAGTGCTGCTATGGGGTTAAGTAAGAACAAAACAGCTACAGAGAGAGAAACCCCAAAATAAGCATCTTTGTCACCCTGCTGCAGCTGGGAGAAGAGGGCTGGCTGTCTTTGCTTGTTTTGATTTCTCTGCTGAAATGGTGTTTTTAAGCACTGTGAACAAAACTATGTGATGCTGAAGGAAATCTGACTCACCACATTGGCCTACGAAGCAAAGGTCAAGTGAGCTACTAATGATGCACTTTAATGTGACCTTCATGATATGAACATTTTCATCCTTTACTGATACCTTTCTCAAAATAATAATAATAGAAAAAAAGATGCTTTTCCATTTTAATGCACCCAGATCAGTCCTGCCCAAAATACCTAAATGGTGCATTTCCTTTTCCATGGGGGTGTATAACTACCACAGATTTCCAAACAGACAAAATTCCTGGATTACCCTTCCCTAACAGGTCTGCTAATGGAAATAATGTCTTCAGGTTTCTCTCTCTGTGGCCATTCAGTGTTTGCTTTGCTGCTGCAGGGCTGATCACTGAAATATGTAAAGAAGTTGGTCTTCCAAGAGAAGGTGGTTGTAATTTACCCAAGGAAATCAGCAGAACAACCAACACATTTGTAAGAAATTCTTTGATTATTGTCTAGGAGTTAACTGTCCTTCCTACCCCACCTTACTCCTCCCCCTCCCTTTCTTAACACAAAACATGTTTTCCCTGGAAAAGCAGCAATTGGCCCTGTTTGGGATGCAACTGTAAGGCCAAAGGTGCCTATAAACCACAAGCCTGATCACATTTGCCTGGTGTAATTATTCCCCCTCCCAACCCTCTGTGTCCACTGGGTTAATCAGTGGCCCCTCATGCTGACCAGCCAGGGGTGACTTTGGCAGAGGGAGGCAAAGAGGAATGTGACATGGCAAAGAAAAAACATAATTAAATCTCATGCCTTGCTCTTGCAGGTTTATATCGTTTGTCCATGTCCAAAGAGCAAACAGTTCTCACTCCAGCTCCTTTGTGTCTTACTCTGGTCTGAAACAGCTTCCTGGGAACTTATGGTTACAACCTGAAAAAAAACTTCCAAGGAAATGTAGGGGGGGAGAACCTGAGCTTTCTGAGATGTTTCTCAAAAAAAAAAAAAAAGGTGACATTTATCATAGACTCTTTGTTTCTGAGGTTGAGTCCTGAGGTCCTGATGGGGTGGGTTTGTAGAACCCCAACAACTCTGACAACTGCACCAAGCTTCATTCCAAGCAGTGTTTAATTTCTGTATAAATATGTGTCTGTTAAAAGGTATGTTTATTTTTATATTAACTTTTAATAGAATTACCAGAGAATCATTGAATAATTTTGATTGGAAAGGATCTTTAAGATAATAATAAATACAAACCATTAACCCAGCATTGCTGCCAAAGCCACCACTGACCCATGTCCCTCAGCACCACATCTACACAGCTTTGAAATCCCTCCAGGGATGGGGAGTCCAGCTCTGCCCTGGGCAGCCTGTGCCAGGGCCTGACAACCCTTTCCAGGAAGAAAGTGTTCCCAAGATCCAATCTAAACCTCCCCTGGGCAACTTGAGGCCATTTCCTCTTGTGCCACCCCTTGTTACCTGGGAGAAGAGACCCTGTGAGCAGTGCTAGGGTGCTGCTGGATGCCTAAATCACGGCGGTGGCAGAGGAAGGGAGCAGTGAAAATCACCCCAGCTGCTCCGAGACCCGTGTTCCAATTTGGAAGCACTTTTGAAGCCAATCTCCTTATTGTCTCTGCAGGCCAGTGTGCAATGCCCAGGACAACAACTGCCTCAAGAACAGGCTTTGTGATCCAGCTGCAAATTCAGTCCAGCTAATGCAAAATACAACCAAATAAAGAAATCCTGGACCTGAAATGATGACCCAGCACGGGCCGTGGTGGCAAACCCAGACCCAACTGGGAACACACAATGGTTTTCAGTGTGGCTACTCCCAAGGTCAAGTGTAAGTATGATTTAAATGCTTTGAATAACCTGAATTTTCCCTTTGGGGATTGCAAATGCAATATTTGCCTTTATTTTTTTTTTCCTTTATTTTGGACTATGCCAGTTACCCTGACCTTATGCACCTCCACAGTTTGACACAAATCCAGTTAAAATCACTGAGCTGGAGCCTGACCTTTAAAGAGCTACAGTTTTTGGTGTCAACGACCAGCTAATGCACATAATCTCCAGCAGAAATAAAGTCAGGTGTAGCCAAGTGAATTTTTTTAACCAAAGGCTTTAGGAAGAACCCAAAAATTGAAATTAAATTTTAATTTGTTATTCATTTCCATAGTTTAATTATACAGTGTTCCTCCAGCAATAAATGTTTTAGTCTGAGGTGATTGTTAATTTATGAATATATTCTGTATTGATTTTGGAGCAAAGCTATTTAAGCAACATCACCTTTCTTTCAGCATTTTATCTTTAGCAGCCTTAGGGTATTTGAATTTCTTATCTTCCAGTTCTGGTTCAAGGATTTATTAGAGCAAAGGCCAAACATAATTACATTAAAATATGAAATAAACCTAGTAATTGCAAGCAGATTTCTGTGATACAACAGTTGAAATGGTGTCATTACAGTGCAGAAGGTTTCTCTAAGAGCTGTGAGGCTTTCCAAAATGTTTTCGCTTCTGTTTTTAAAAGTAAATTGGTATTAGAGAGCTGTACCAGAATGGGGGTTTTGGGGGTAAAGAACTCTGCTCTGGGTTAGAATTGCTGGAAGAGCAATATGTTTTGCATGTTACTTTTTTTTTTTTTTTTAATAGATAGTACTATTTAGGCTTGTGAAGCAGGAGTTCCAGCCTTCATAGCTAAATGTGCACCATGGTCTCTCTTACTCAGACAAAGCCATGAAAAGGCTCCTCTGACAACCTGGAAAGCACTTACTGGTTCTTGGCTGTGAGATTTTCTTGGCCTGAAGCTACTGCCCTGTCCAGCTTGTATTTAGTTCAGCTTCAAGTGGCTTCTCTCCACTGATTTTACAGTGTAAAAATAAAGTGGTAAACTTAACACCACTAGTTCCAGGAGGTAACCTGGATTGTAAAAGGGATGAAGGCTCTTTTGGGGACCAGGGCTGGCTCTTGGCCATGAATTTAATGTGGTTGTTTTGTGGGGTTTTTCTTCTTTCTGTAACCCTGGAAAGAATCATGGCTTGTGGGGAAGCTGACAACACAAAGTGGAACAACTCTGCCAAAAAGGCAGAAGATGTGTTTGTTTAGCAACACTTCATTCCAAGAGTTGCCCAAAAAAAGTGAGTTACAGGAGGAGGGTTTGCTGCAATATCTGCAGAAGATTAAATTCACACAAGGCTGATTTTCTATGACAGAGTGACCTTGGTAACCAGCAGGAAACAACCCCCCCAGTTTTATGTTCTTTTCCAGCCACAGACAGGATCTCACACCCGGGTGGTGTTTCACAGAACTATAAAGCACCCATCCATGCAGGGAGGACAACCCTCAAGCCCTACAGCTGTGGGTGGTTCTGGGGGCATCTTCATGCGGGTGAATCCTTCTTGTGCTGGTCCTAGATTTGCATTGTGCTCTTTGGTGCATTTTTTGATGACATAATTTCCCAAATCAGGGTTGCTATTTGTTTTGTTATATTTAACAGCTTGTTGAGAAGACAGCTCTGTTTGATTACAGTGCAGCAATAAACAGGGTAAGTAATTAACTCAAGGCACATTTCCTAAACCATTTATTAGCTACAACTTTCCCTTGTCTCAAAAGCCAAAAAGCAAATCTTGTCTGGCAGATCATCTGGGGCACTTTCCCAAGGAGCCTCCATGGTATTTTTCTCCCTTCTCCATCCTCCCCCATCTGTGCTTTTGAGTCAAATTTATTTCCTGCATAGTAAAACTACTGGACAAGGTCGGAGGCAACAGATAAACCAGTTTATATCATTAGAAAACATACCAAAGACCAGGCCTAATTGTGACTATAATAACGAGTGTTTTCTGTGTTATTATTATTCAAATGTAGAAACTTTGAACTTAGGAAAAATAGAGAGCAGTTCTGCCATGAGAGGAAAAAGACTCTCCCTGTGTTCAGAGCATCACCTGCCTCTTGGTACCTGTGTGCCAAGGATGCTTGGGAAGCAGGTGGCCTGTTCATACCACCTTTGGGAGTGGTTTGGTATCCACAGTGACCTCTTCTGCCTTCATTTAATTTTTTTGGTACTTGTTTTTTCTGTAGCAATTTGAGAATTATGAAGATTAACAGCAAAGCCAATGGCTTTGGAGCATTGAAGGCTGAAACGAAGTGCATTTCGCAGACAGATGGCAAGACTTGCTTCATTTTACAGAATGGGAATAATTCCAGGGAAAAGTGTGAAAAATCCTGCTGCAATTGCAGCTTCCTCCTCATTAAATTATATATCTTTATGCTATAAACCAAACAAATCTACCTGGCAGTAAAGTTTTATGTAGTCAAACTGTTTCACAGTGAGAACAGTCATAGTGTGATCTTAAATGGGACAAACGAGGTGAGTCTAATTGCTCATTTCAGAGGACTCCTCCATAGATTTCTTGAAAAAAAAGGAAAGCAAACCTCCAGGTATGGCAGAGAGAAGAAAGTTTCATAGTGCAGGAAAAAAAATCCTTTTGTTGCAATATTTATTTTGCCATCCAGCACATGAATAGTACATGAGCAAGGGAGAGCACTCCCTGCCTTTTAACAGAGTGACCCAGCAAACAATGCTTCTGTTGGGTTTTGGGGTTTGCAATTCCCAAAGCTGTTACATCATTTATTACTCTGTTGTTACTTGTCACACCTGGTTACTGCAGGTTTTATCAGCTGAGTTGTGTGATGCATCATGGAAATTGGCTACGGCTGGGGAAATGTTAAATAAATACAGACAAATGTTGTTAATGGCTGGATTTCAAAGCCTGTGGAATTGGATATTCCACTTTGGTTCCTAAAATCAGAGGGGGCTCATCTGGAGGTGAGCGGGGAGACCACAGCATCCCCAGCCCCCTTGGAATGGATGTAGGTGGGTACATCTGGAGCGTGAGGAATGGAAATGTGTCTTGCCTGGAGACTGGCAACGTGGCAGGAGCTCTGGGCTGGAGGGTGTGGTGTCCTGCTGTGTCAGCTATTGTAGAAAAACACCCTCAAAACTTCCCCAAAAGCAAACTCAAAATTCCCCAAAGCAAACGAAACTAGAAAGAATGAGAGCAACAAGACTCGTGAAAGGACTAGAGGGGAAGTCTTATAGGGAGAGTTTGAGGATGTTGGGGTTCTTTAGCCTGGAGAAGAGGAGACTCAGGGGGGACCTCATCACTCTCTTCAACTACCTGAAGGGAGGTTGTAGTCAGGTGGGGGCTGGGCTCTTTTTCCAGGCAACCAGTGACAGGACAAGAGGGCACAGCCTGAAGTTGCTCCAAGGGAGGTTTAGGTTGGATATTAGGAAGCACTTCCTCACGGAGAGGGTGATTAGACATTGGAATGGACTGCCCAGGGAAGTGGTGGAGGCACCGTCCCTGGAGGTGTTCAAGGCAAGGCTGGATGTGGCACTTAGTGCCATGATCTAGATGGTGTGGTGATGTTGGTCATAGGCTGGACTTGATGATCTTAAAGGTCTTTTCCAGCCTTGGTGATTCTGTGATTCTGTGATTTTAAATAAACATCTAAGAGCCTAAACCACGTGTGATGTGGGGTGGTTTAGGGAGGCCAGGTCTCTGTAGGTATTTATACGGGCACGTAAATCTTGCAGAAGCCAACCCTGTGTCCTTACAAAGGGAAGATTCCTGCAGTTACATAATTTTTATTGTGATCCTGATTTGCCTTCAAAAATGAGCTCCTCTGCAAGTGTGGTTTAATGCCTTGCTCTTCTCCCACCCCCCAGTTTCAGTGCTGGTTTTTCACCCTGGTGGTTTCTCTTCCCTCTTCACCACAAGTTTGTTGGTGACCTGTGTTGCAGTAGGTGAATTTTGGCAGCACTGCTTCATGGCTGGGGCAGTCTCTGGGGAACTGCATCAAGATCTCCTTCTCTCCATGGTGGACACCCAGCACACCAGCCCTGGCCCCAGAACACCCTCCATGCCATGACACATTCCCTTTTGTTGTCACTGCCAAAGGTGGGTGCTCTGAAACCCATGATAATTCATCAAAAGGCAGCATTAACCTTAGCAACTTACTTTGTTCCACTTCCCTAGGCAATTAAATTTTAAACAAATCCATTTTTCTCTGTGTTGACCCTTCTGTTTGACTGTTGGAAGAAGCATTGCTGCAAATAAAACTACACTGAGATTATAATGAAGCTGGCCTAAAATTCATTTAAAATTCAGATGATAAAAGGTCACCTGTTAAGCAAGCTAGTATTTTTTTTTTATGCCTCAATGAAAAATGGTATATTTCTGCTATGAAATGCATATCTCACCTCACCTGAAACCTGAGAGTTTTGAAATAGATTTTTCCACCATTATTCCAGAGCAGTTAAACGTGTTCAAACATGAACTATAATCTAAAGAAGCCCAATTTCTCCACCCTCCAGACACTTGCAATGAGGTGTGAGCACACCAGCCCTCCCATGGAGTCCTAGGTGTGATTTAGTGGTTGTCAGTGGTAACCTGCACTGCAACCATTACTGGAGCTATGCTGCATGACCTGCTGCGAGTTGGGCTGCAGGATCTACCACAAGGGTAACTAGCCACGTAGACAATGTGGATGGAGGTGCTGGAGGTGACTTTCAGTTGTCAAAACCCCGTGAAGGGCTGGGCTGGGATTTCCAGCCCAGGGTCTGCACGAGATGTTTGCTTCCTTCTCCTCCTCTTTGTGGGACCAGCCTTGTGTACAGTGAGTTGTCCTTTCCAGCTCGGTAGTTTCCTCTTGTAGTTATCCAAGGCTTTTGAGAATGCACCTGTGCTTGGTATTTGGATGTGCTTCTTCTCGGGTAAAAATTATTTATTACAGAATTTAATATGGCAAGGAGTTATTCAGAGGCCAGCTTTAGCTCTACAGCAAATCCATTGGGGCACGTCCCTCCCACAACAGCCCTTATTTCAAAACTCAGCCCTTTAAAATGTTTTTTGCTAGCATTGCTGCAATTTCAGCAAACACAGAGCCCACAGATAAGGTGTCCATGTCTTGCTGCTGAGGAGTCACCACTTCACTGTGGTTAAACACAGATAAAGCAGAAGGGAGCGAGGCTGTCCTGCAGGCACTGCCAGGTCCTCTGCCCAGGGGGGATGGACACCTGCACCTGCTGTCTCTGCTAACAGTGGAAAGTTACCCTGGGAAGGATCTTGAACAAAGGTCCCCACATGGAAACCCCACATTTTATCTTCCCAAAATGCAGGAGCAGCTGCAGTGCCAGCGAGGAGAGGAGCCAAGGGCTGGGGTTTGGGAAGCTCTGGGCTTCCACAAAAGAGACTTGCTTCCACATCCCAGCTCCTTGGACTTGGATTTGAGGTAGGATCTATGCTCAGAAAACTGCTGATTCTTGACCTGAAACACTGTGAAAAGCCCATGGGTTTGTGGATGAAGGCACTTTGCTATGCTCTCAACAACCACAGGACTGAAGCTAACACCCTGGTTCCCCTGTAAAGCTTCCCATCATTTTTTAATCTGGAGTTTAATATTGGACCACCATGGATTTTTTCATATGAAGAATAGATGCTGCTCCTAACACTTTTCCATTGTTTTTCCCTACCAATGTGTACAAATTCAGACTGTTTCTAGGCCAGCAGGAATCTCAGACCTTCCATGACGTGCTGTGTGGAGCCAAGCACACACCCCGGGGGTCAGCACAATGCTGCTCTTGACACTTCTGTAAAACACAGCCATGGAAAAACCTCTCCAACAACTTTATTAGCATGAATATGAGATACTATGGCTAACATCATTATTTCCTTGTTTTTTTTTAATATCTGAAAACGAACTTGATACATCTCCCTTGAAGCTTCAAATCAATAACCTAAGGTAATTGCTTCTCATAAATGAGTTTCTGGACTAATGCTAATATTTCAAAGTGTGACTCCTCTTCTCTTGCTAAATAGAATAATATTATAGCAAAAACAATTACAAGCAGGGTCCAAGCTTCTGTGACTTCCTTTTTAAGGGAGAAGACTAAGGCTTGGGGCTTACATGTTCTGTTTCAGATGATTTTAAATTATTTGCATACCAATGGAAAAGTTTAATTTCTCTTTTTTACTTGAATTTAACTCTACATTGAAGAGAGGTAGTGTGTGCCTTGCCTGTGAGCTGAAACATTTGCTAAATGGTTACAAATTACTTTGAAAATTCAGCAGTAAAAGCTTTGGTTGTGCCACTTTATAGTTACTGGTTGCTTTTAGAGTGTGTAGCAGTGAGATCTGCTTTTCCTGAGCCTTCAGGAGTTTCTCCCTCCTTGCTAGTCCTGCTATGAGTGAATTGAAAAATTCTGTGATTTAGATACTATATATAGTCAAGTCACGGGATTTATTTATATATAAATTATTATATCATTACAAAATTATGTATTTTTCCTCCTTCTATTTCATTAGTGGACTTTACGATCTTAAAGGTTTTTTTCCAACCAAACTGGTTCTATGATTCTTGTGCTGATGTGTGAGCCTGGCAGAGTAGCACAAGTGCAGAGAAGAATGAATCCTGATGGAGGCAGGGCTGGCTGGTACTTTCCCTTCCTCCCCCTTGGCAGTTCCAGGGATGGGGTAAGGATGTCACTTGGAGTGACCCCCACACTGCCTGGATCCTGGCTTACAAATTCTCCACACCAGTTCTTCTTGATTCATGTGTTACATTGTATTCCACTTTAATGAAAGCTTAATCAAAATATTTTTCAGTTAAAGGGAAGCAGGTAAAACCACACTAACTGTTTTTTGTATTCTAGGCACATATTTTTCTCATTCTCAGGGTTCCTTTTTTTTTCGTTTATTTGCATTTTTAATGGACGTTGTTTTAGTTCATTGTTTATGTTTGGTGCCATGTATTTTTCGGTTAGGAAATCACTCTTCACATTTTGATGCCAAAATTCATTCTTTCCAAGTGATACCAACAAGGCCATATCCAGAATTTAACTTTGCTGATTATCTAACGTTTGAAAATAATTTTTTGTTTGCTTATGGGAGTTTTTTGTTTCCAACACCTCAGGTTTATATGTTTCATGAAGTTCATTAAGCTACCTAATACATGGAAATGAACAGAAATACTTCAGGTTTTCAATGTTGGAGTGACAATGAAGCAGAGCCCATTGTTTCAGTGAGTGAAGCTACCCAGAAATGCTGAGATACATCTTTTCAAAAGTAGCAAGCCAGTAACTTTTCTTATCTGTCAGTACAACATGGAATAGGTGAATTTTGTCTGTAGGTCTGAAACAAGAGGGAGAATCTTTCAAACAAGCAAAGAATGTTTGGCTTTGGTGTTTATACAGCATGTCTAGACCCTGTTTGCTAAACTGTCTCTTCTTAGGTACTTTTATACACTGGATAAGATGTCCCTAAGATCCAAGAGGAGGCACTTGGGCCTGTTCCCCTTGTTCTCCTTTGTCTGGAGTGCGGGTGGGTAGCTGGCAGTGAGGGGTCACTGAGATCTGGTCCTGGCACTGGTAGGGAGTGGATGCCCATGAAAACAGAGTAGATTTAATCACAGGAGGTTATTTCCAGCACAAGAAATTTTCCTTGCTAACAGAGCCTGCGATCGAGTCGCTCAGGTTGGTGTCACTAAAAAATAGTTGTTAATGAAGGTAATTTTCTGAATCCAGGGAGGGTTTCTGCAGAGCTCTCATGAGGAGTTTTGTTGTCTCCTGCTGGGATGAGTGACATCCTTGTAGGTTCTTAGCTGTGGCCTTGGGTCGTCCAGACTAAACTTAAGGTGTGTTCCTGATCTCCTGTCCTAAACCTTGTGCAGGTGTTGCTCCTTGACCATTCCCAAGGTCTTTTCCTGAAAGCTGAGACCTGCTGTTGCCGTTGCCTCCCTTGGGCAGGTTCCTCTGGTCTTTGCAGTTCTCTCAGGAATGGTCTCTTTAGACCTCAGTGGCAGGTGACGACTGAAGCAAACAGGTTTCTGCTTCATAGACAGATTTTGGGACAAGTGGCATAAAGAAATACAGATAGAAGGAGATTGTAAAACCTGCCTTGGTTATTTCTTAACTCAGATTTTCAGCAAGTGTGAAGGTTTGTTGCTGTTTGGTTGGAGTTTCCACGGCAGGAGGTCTCACACCTCTCCCCTCGCTGCCTCACACGCTTCTGAGCAGGTAATACAAGGTGAGGCAAAGGCACAAATATCAGAACGTTTCAGAGCAGATACCCTTTTTTGACTCTTAATTAATTTTCCTTGTAAATGGATGAAGAACTAATTTGTGAACAGAAGTGTCACTTCTGACAGCTGGAAACTCAGAACAGACCCCAACCCCCTGTCACGCAGGCACTGCAGAGCTGGTCATGCTCACATAATTATTACTATGGCACATTTTATTTTCTTTTAAGCTCTGCTTAAATGGTCAGGAATGAGGATTCATTTTTCTAGGCAGCCTGTGAAGTACACTGTGATGTGCTAATGGTGTGACCCCTCGAGTAATTTAATTATCTCTCAAGCCCATTCTTCTGTACAGCTAATTGACCATCTCAGCAGTCTGCATGAGGGCAGCTTGGGCAGAATTATCTCTGTGCCACTGCCTGAGGTCCTCTTTCTTATGCCATGTGTGTTCTGGGTCTTCATCCAGGGAACCCACATCCACCTGATGAAGGTCAGGAGCACAGGGAAGGTGAGGTGGGGCCAACAGCCATGATTTCAAAAGCTGCTCTACAGGGCAGATTGGCTTCCACCTCCAGAGAGGTGGCAGATCAGGAACCAGGAGTCTTCCTTTCTTTAAAAGGCATAAGGGACAACCAATTCTTTTGTAAAACACCACCCTGCCTTTCATGAACAAGCATTGCTGAGATCTGAAGCTGCCAGAGTGAAGGGACCTGAGCTAATGGTGGGTCTTTGATTGGGCTGGCTCCCTGAACCATGAAAACTGCTTCAGCTGGCCACATGTCTGTAGTCCCGTCAGCTGAAATTAGTGACCTTGCTGTCTCTTAAAAACCTCATTCCATCAGTAAACATTAAGCTTGCAGCACTCCAGCCTCCTGCCACCACCAGCTGCACAGAGTTGTCATTAATCTTGACAAACAGAGTTTGGCTCCTTTAATCTCAGCAGGAAAGCTGCTTCAGCACCAAATCCCTTCACAAGACATCAGAGCATCTCACGCCCAACTGTTAACACCACAGAGATATCTGCAGGACATGGGCAGTGGTGGTCATTAGTCCCCCAGCTGAGGTGATGTGCCCTGTCTCACAGCAACTGTCCTACAGTAGCACCCACATGTACATGATCCCTGTGATCCTGTATCTATTTCTCTGCTATCCAAGTCTGTGGCAGAGACTAAACACAGCTCTGAGCTGGGCTTTCTGCTTCCTGCCTCAAAAGGGAAGGCAAGAAAGAAAGAGGGTAAGAGTGGTTATAGGCTGTGCTTATTCCCCACTAATAGATGGTTTTCATGGTAAAAAATAGTTCATAGAAAAATGCTTCAGTGTTGACAACCTGTCTTCAGGAACAGGTGGATGCTGGATTTGATGTGTCCATGCTGCATGTGCAACCATCACGTGGCCTTTACTTCTGCATGTGTGTGTATTGTTTCTAGACTCCAGTTAGAAGGCTGCTGGATGTTAAAAATGTGTTTGTCCTTTTCCATTTTCACATGTTAAAACATCATTGTGTAAATCTCTGACAATTCAACAATGATCAGATACTTTTAAACAGTGCAGCTGGAACCTTCAGAGTTGGATAATGTCTGTAGGATAAGCCTGCACAATTATCTCTTTAATGAACTGCATATTCTGAGCACAATCATTTAAATAATTATCTTCATAACTGTATTCCGCTGTCAGATTGGCTTTGATCCTCATTTTAATTTGGTGGTGCCCCATCAGGGGTTACCCATATGCCCTGCTATTCCTCAGCTTCAGGATCATTCCCATTCCCTTGATTTAAGTGGGAATTGCTTGGAACTGTGTTTCCCAAGCAGGATATTACAGAAAGTCTTGTGTACCTCTTGCTCCCTGGTCTGGTTTGTGCTGCAGTAATTTGAACCTGTCGTGTTCTCTGCCATGTTCTTTTCCTAGAGAAATCTCATTACATTTGTGCCTTGCAGGGTGTTATCAACATGGCTCCTTTCATGGTGGGTGGAGAAGCAGTGAGCCTGGCACTCCAGGAGGCTTCCTTTGGAGGAGCTTTTCCTCATCTGGTGGTGAGAATGGGACTTGGTGCATATATTCCTGAGTTTGTTAATAAACCTACATAATGATTCAATTCAGCACTAAAGCTGATTGAATGCCTTTTTATTAGCTCTTGTAGAATATTCAGAGTTTCCTCGTGGAACTCTGGCAGTTTGTTGTGGTTTTTTTTTATTTCTTAACCACCTTAAGACCATTTTAGTATGCATGTTTTGTCAGGTGTGTTATGAATTTCAAAAGTAGCTGTCAGTCAACAAAAATGCTCTCGTCATACCCCTCTCTTCATTCTCTCCTTTAGCTGTGCAATCCTCCAGCTTTATTGGGAAGTTTTCCATAGTTTTTATTTTAGGACTGATCTGAGTATAATTACTGACCATGTTCTGAGCAGGGTAGCATGATAGTTCACATGCTGCATTGGTTTAACACACGTGAAAATGCTTAATTATTCTACTGGTGGAAAACTAAAGCAGCTACCATTACAGATCTGCATTTTGAATGACCTAAATGTTTTCCCCACATCATTAAAAGAGGATGTGGTTGTGCATGGATGGTGTCAATGGAATGGGATGTGTCTGGGCAATGCCAGAACTTCTCCTCTGACCTCCTGCCCAGAGTGGGGTCTTCTCCACAGCCAGGACCTGCCTGGGTCAGCAAAGCCCCTGGGACTGAGCCAGCACAGCCCCTCTGAGCAGCTCCTCCCACTGCCCTTCTCTTAGAGACAAGTTGAACAGATAAAATAGGATGCATGGATCAAATGGACCTTTTGTCTTTATCTCCTTATGTCACCAGAGTCATATCATGCACTGGATGAAGCAGAGCCCTTGTTTGCTTCCTGAGGCTTTGAGGAACATTTACAAGCAATGAAAACGTGTTCAGAAAGATAAATTCATTTTTTATTATCTTGATTTTTTTGGTCACTGTTTTAAATTCCTGTATTAAAATCTGTTTATTTAAAAGTGTATTATGGAACCTTCAGGGATGAAAGCTGGTTTTGCAGCATGCTGTAATTAAGCCTACATGATAAATAACTGCACAAAAGGGAAAGACTGGAATGCTGGATACTTTTGGACCTGAATAAACCCTTAATTCATCAAAAATACAGAAATATACTCTACAGGTGGTATGCCTGTTAGGTGTTCTTGCTATGACTTCATTAAAAAAGATACAAAAAGATACAAAAAGATTGAATCATTCGTTTTTAGCAGCAGTCTTGAGAGACCCTTTCACCAAAGAAATTCTTTCATGAGAGATTAGCAGTTCTGATTGAGATAGTTTATATCCAGCACATGACAGTTTAAGAGCCTTTTTTAGTTAGAAAAGCTTTTAGGATGTTGGAAAATGATGGGACTTCAATAATGCTAAGCCAAATTGCCCTTCCTTCAAATGAACATCTATATTGTCTTGCTTACTGCTATAGAGACTTGCCAGCATAATGTTTCTCTGTACTGTCTTTATGGGGTCCACTTTTTCTATCGTTAGCTATAAAAAGTTCTTGGCAGGATAGTTCTAAAGGTCACTGCTGCACTACATTAATTTTTGCTAAATCAAATCTTCGTTTTGTTCTTGGTTAGGCAGCGTGGTTTTTATCATTCTGCCACTTGCTGTATTTTTAGGAGATGAGTTATATGAAATAGAGATGTGTTGAACTCCTTATTCACAGGCTCTCCCATAATGACATATATTTTCCGGAGGGAAAGTAATATGCTTTGATTACTGCCTGGTGCCTGGGATAGGGGAAGGGGAGAGAAACCAGCTGAAAACGCCAGGCAAAATTCCAAGCTTATTACACATTCTCTTTAGTGCTCAGAGCCTTTTAGAAATCTTTAGAACCTTCTGATGAAAATCCATTTCGTCATTAAGTCTATGCCTGTGTTACAAATGAAGAGCTTTTCACCCTCCCTGAGTAAATGGATTAGTTGAGACCTTCTGTAGAAAATGCAGTTCTGTGCTTCTGCCCCGTGTACTCCTGCAAAGATGCTGTGTCTCAAGGAGGACAATCTAAGCTCATGTCCCTTCCCTGTGACATAGGAATTCACCTGGTGATGATGACAGTGTAGTTAGGGTTTTTATCAGCTTTGCCATTGGCTGCCCAAGTGATTTGGGTAACTGTGTCTTCCAGCACTCGTCAAACAGCACCAATAGATTTTGTTCCTAACATGCTCTTGCATCTATGCATTTTAAAGAGAATGTGTTCTGTGTATTATAAATGTTAATTATCCTGGAGTTTTAGGCTGCTTTCCAGTGTTTGGTACCAGAGTGCTTCTCCAAAACCAGCTCACTAGGAGCTGGCTGGGAGCCAGAGGAGAAAAGTGAGCAGAAGGTGGGATGAGCCCTGGTAGCAGCTCTTGCAGCCTCTGTCAAGTTCAGCCTCTCTGTCAGTTTGGTGTTTGGCTTCAGATCAGGTAAAATATAAGTGCTTTTCCCACAAAATGCAATACAAGACTCATTGCCAAAAATTTCTGTGGAGGCCTAAAGCAAGAGTTAGAGCAATGAAGGAGGTGTTTGCCTGTGGTTATCAAGTGCAAGAGCCTCAGCTCCAGGTCACTGGGCCCTGCAATGTCTCTGACAGCCACCAACCCCTCTGCACAGGTTTTGTTTCTTCTTTCCCTGAGTACCTGCTGCTGTGTCTGGCACCCCTGAGGAACAGATCCTGGGAGTGATGGATATCCTTGGAGTAAGCCCATGAGAATTCCTGGGCTGGTCTGAAGCGGCCTATCCCCAGCATCTGGGGAGAAGTTTGATATCATGTCCTCTGAGCACCCACATACATATATATATATTTATATATATATATATATATATATTTATTCTCCTCCAGAATGTAACTCAAGCATGTAAAGCAATTAACAGAATTTCTCAGCAATATCTGTGCAACACATTCTTGGGTCACACAACTTTTGTCATCTTGCAAATCTTTACCTTTTTTACAGAAGGAGTTTAAAAGTAAGCTTGGTAGAGCTCGAAACTGTGCCTGTGGCCGTCGCAACACTCCCTTCCCTGAATACCTGACAGAAGCTGGCCAGTGGGAGATGAGAGGCCACCAAAGAACACTTCTCACCTGTGAGCAGCTGCCTGACAGATGAAATGTGGTAGGGGAAGCTGCTGGCCCATCTGAGGGCACAGTCAGCTTGGCCAGTCTAAGCCAACGTTGCTGTTGCCTGGCTGAATTCAGCCTAACTCATCTGTTTCTTTGTTGGTGTCAGACGTGGTGCTGGTGGTCCTCACTGAGCACCAGAACACATTCAGATACCTGCTGTGTCCTGCATGGACTGTTGAAATGCTGCTGTCTGCTCACCAAGTGATATGGCCTTTCCTGATACGACCTTCTGGAAGTCTGTGTACGTTTAAGGCTCAGCAGATTTTGGCTGTGAACTTTTGTAGGCAATTGGAGGGACTTTTAACTAATTAACTGTGTCCTGTAACTCTCCTGCTTGGCTCTGAGATTGCTTCCTTGAAGCAAACGGACTTTTATTTTGATTTTTACTCTCAGTTTACTTGGGAAAGAGATATGAGACCAAAAAAACAAAGCAGAAAGAATAACACTGAGTGTGTTGTGTGGAACACCAAATCCCTTCTGACTGAACGCATGCTAGGATAATCAGATTAGCAAAATGATTTCAACATCCTGTTCCCCATGTAAGAAGCATTCAGTCAAATTTGCCCTGATTATATAGCAATGCATTACTAATAGGACTTCATATAAGCTTTTGAATCCCAGAGGGTATTGTTAGAAAAACAGATTTCAGGCACTGCATTTGTAGGCAAAATTCCCCTCAACGTAAAGTAGTCAAAGGAGATCATGTGGTACTTGGTTCTGGAGTCAGTATTTCACTTGGATACAAATTCTTGTCCAAAACTCATCAAGTTCAATGAGCTCCTCTCTATGATTTTAGAATTATAAAGTCCAAGGAGTTTTGTTGAAGACCACGTAATGATGGATGATATTGAGCTCATTTCAAAAAAGCAACGTTAAGAATGAGATGAAAAACTGTAAAACCTCTTAATGCCTTTACAGATGTTTTGTAAAAAGCCTTAATGCACCAGGCAGAAATATTCTTGCCCATTTGCAACCATTTGCACATCATTTGCTGTGTTTCAAGCCTGCCAAATTAAGGGAGATGTGCCTATTAAGACTCACCCTGTGCTGTCTTCTTTGCATTTATATATAAAAGGAGTTGGGCTTTGAGTTCATATTTGCTAATTGATAGAGGGATGTTTGAATCAAATTTCTATGTTGTGTGCAACACGGAATAAACAACTTGAAGAAGAAATTTGATCAAATTTCGGTGATCAAATCAACAAAATGTTGACAGCTGATGCTACACAACAGGCTGTGCTGAAGTGTGCTTCAGAGGAGTGAGCAATCACGGCTGTTATGCTGTTTGCTGTAGTGGCAGAAGTTCCCAGAAATGAGAGTATATGAAAAAGATGCACCAAAACTTTATATATCTGGTCTTTGCAGTGATAGCCACTGCTCCTGGTGGCTCTTAGGTTATGGTCACAGGTAGTTCAGGAGGTCCTGCATGCTATGCATTGAGAATCATAGGCGTGATACCTCTTCATAGGTATTTGGGGTCTATGGGTTTCTTTTTCCTTTCCCCCCCCTGTGTGTAACTGTGAAAGCAAAATGTGACCTGACCTGTAGCTGCTGGGAGGGCTGCCAGCTTGAGCTCCTGCATGCAAAGGAATGTTTGGCTCTCAGATGTGCTGTTTTGTTATTCATACATGCCCCCTTTGGGACAGAGAGCCTGAGTAAGAGGATTTATTCCTGCTTCTGGCCTTGGGTTGAGAGGGATCCTGAGCCAAGGCTCCCTGTGGGGCTGGGTGCTGGGCTGGAGCCCTGGCAGCTGGTGCCTACAGATGTCCACAGCATTAACTCAAATTAGTTATTTCAGCCCATTATCTTCTCACATTAAGAGAGATAAAGGATCTTCATCACTGAAAGGCATCAGGCTCCTTGACCCTCAAGTCATCTCTCTTTCTCACACCTTCATTTCCTCACAAGCTGCAGAGACCCCAGGGCTGAGCTCCTGTATATCCACACGCAGACATGTTTGCCCTTCTCTACATTATTCATCAACATGGAAATGAGATTAGCCTTGACATTTCACAAGTGCCAGGATCAGGGCAGAGCGTGGCTGTTGGCTCCGTGAACTCAAAGGTTAGCTCTGATTTCCTGACAGCCAAAAGGAGCTGAATTCTCTGCCAGGCACAAAGAGCAGATGTCTCTTACTGGGGAGCTCTTTTGCTTGGAGACTTTCAATTTTTTTTTCTGCTTGCACATTATATGTTTGAATGAGCACTAAGCAAATGCTTTATATTCTCATGTTGTTCAAAAGACAGATCCAGTAAGTTTTTTAGAGCAGTGCAGGGTTTCATTAACCTGTCCAGGGGAAATTTTCTTGCTTATATCACGATGGCCAAAGTGAAAAGCAAGATGTGCCTAAGGAGAATGGAGACATTATAAATATGAACTTCTATAAGTAGATTGCTTGCAGCTATTATATTACACTTATAATGTATCTGAGAGGAGTTTAGACTGGTGGTCAAGGCTGGGTAAAATGTTTGTGTGATGGGGTTTGATGAAAAGATTTATTTTCAAGGTCACTACCATTTATGAATGAATAAGAATGGCAACCAGTAATGCTAGGAAAATAACTCTCCCAGCTCACAGTACAGGTTCCAGCTAAGCTCTAGAGGGAGAGCAAATCCCACATTCTGAGCCCTGCAGCACATCTTGGTCAGCAATACCTTATTTCTTTGGGATGGGAGCGTGCTGGGTTTGGCATTTTAATTTTTTGAACTTGAAGTTTACTAGTGCCTTACGACTTGAATTTAGAAATATTAGTAGAAAGCAAACCAACTTCCTTGCTGCCCTGCTACAGGTGTGTGTGTGACTATGTAACTTCACCCCTCCTATTGAAAGTTCCTCTTTAAACATGAAGAGTTGGAGTCTCAGGGCAATAAATCTATGTGTAAAAAATATAATGAACAGTCCTTTTCTTAGCCATGGTCAGACAGCTGCAAATCTGTTTGGTTTTGTATCCTAGCCTAGTAACTGTGCAGCTCTTGCTCTGGAGGCACTGTTCAGTGATGATTTGTCTGGAAATGATGATTTTGGAAAGTAGAAAAAAAAAAAAATCATGTGGATTTTGGCAGACAATCTGTATCATTTGCATAGATATTTGAAATGCCCTGGCTTTAAAGATGTGTCCTGCTGTGCGAGGCATAAAACAAATACAGAAATGAAAGGGATGCGTGTTGCCAGTTTTAACTACCCTGGCTCTGAGAACAGTGGGACTGAGATGTGAGGAAGATGTTATTTAATAAAATTAAATTCAAGGGAAAAAATTCACACTGACATGAAGCAAATGCTGGAGTATTTAATTTCTCACTGATTTAAAAATTAATAATAATATGCACCTTCAGTGAAGTGCATTAAACATAACAGACTGGTTTGGGTTGGAAGGGACCTTAAAGACCACCCAGTCCCAACTCCCTGCATGGGCAGGGACACTTCCCACCAGACCAGGTTGCTCCAAGCCCCATCCAACCTGGCCTTGAACACTTCCAGGGATGGGGCAGTCACAGCTTCCCTGGGCCAGTGTCTCACCACCCTCACAGTGAAGAATTTCCTCCTAATGTCTAACCTAAATCTTCCCTCTTTCAGTTTGAAACCCTTCCCCTCATCCTATCACTCCTTGCCCTTGTAAAAAGTCCTTTCCCAGCTTTCTTGTAGTCCCTTCAGGTACTGGAAGGCTGCTATGAGGTCTCCCCAGGCCTTCTCTTCTCCAGGCTGAACAACCCCAGCTCTCCCAGCCTGTCTCCAGAGCAGAGCTGCTCCTGACCTCTGAGAAGGGGTGAGTCCATTGGTGCTGCTCCTCAGTAGTGTCACAGGTCCTGTGAAATGCAAGGACACCTATTGTGGTGACTTTGGTGGTTTTGGGGAAGGCCCTTAGCAGAACAGACCATCTCTCAGAGTGTTCTCCCTGATGTCCCTCAACTGGTGATTGCCACACACCTCAGAAGGGCACTGAAAAAAGTGCAGCCAAAGAGATATCTTAAAAAATAGTTTGATTTAACTCTATAATAACTTTTTAGCATGTCTCAGCTCTTGCATTTGCAAATGAAGTTGGCTTTGGAGTAAGAAATTCTAAGCGTATGCTGTAAAAAAGGCAGGGAAAAGAAGCTGGATACTTAAGATTTTTTTGCATTTAAGCCTTGATCCAATTCTGTAAGTTTTATGATGCAGTTTTCTTGTACAAGCTGCTGTTCAACGATACACTGTGCCTATGGAAACAATATTGGTTTTAACTTCAGTCATATATTCCACATGTCAAGAAAGGAACATCTATATTCATACCCTACAGAAGTGGGTCTTAAATTTTATTGCTTGCTTTGCAATAGGGCCCGTTTAATTGTGTGAATTCCTTTTCTCTTTCTGCTTTCCTGCAAATCTGTGCAAGTTGAACAGGGTCATCACCTGGTGAGGTCAGATTGAGCTCAGACTGGTGTGTGAGGTAACCTCGCTGGTAGAAGTGCACAAGGTGACCAGGGGCTTCTATCAGCTATTTATTCAACCTGAGACACTGATGATCTAGATAGGTGTTGCTATTCCAGGAAACCAACTACTTACCTTGTTTTAATGATAGAAAGGAGAGGAGAAGGAGCCCTGCTAACCTTTCAGTGGTTAAATTTGGGTTAAACTTGATTCCAGACATGATGGCCAATGCACTAAGTGCAAGTGCCTGTGCTGGGGTGTAGACATCTCCCTCTGCTCCCTGTGCAGCAGCATTTTCTACCCATGTACATCAAACTTGGTTTAAACTATTAAGCATAAGTGTGTTAAACCCTTACAGTTCAAATGCACCAGAGGGTTGGACCAAGGCTGGAGCAACTCCTGGTTTTCAGGGCTTGATTTGTCACATTTGTAAAATCCATTTGGAGTAGCTTCTGCTGTGAGGACAGACAATATGTGTGCAGCTACACACTGTTGTTGTTAAATTCTGTATTCTGTTGTGCACACTGTGCCATATCATAGAGCACAACTGAGCTGAAATTTGGGGGAAAGGTTTTTTTTTTGTATTTTCTATTGGTTAATCAGAAGAAAATGAATAAAGAACAGACTAGTCCTCCAAAATACTTACAAATATTTCATCTCTTAGCATAAAAGCCATGTAAATAATAATTTTTCATGCCAGCAATTCTAAATAATGTCTTTATTTCATGTGTGTTGAGTCTGTAGGTTCACATACTGCTCTTCCTAACTTTATGTGATGGGAATGAAGTTGCTGGTCCCATGATAATTTCAGTATAGTCATTTAACCTCTTCCACAGATTTGTTGAATTCATCAGGTTACAGAAGCCACAACCCAAAACTGTGTTTCTCAAACACTTCTTGATTCCTGAAGTTCTTAATTGCATGGTTATTTTGTGCTGATACTCCTGGCATTGGGGTAATTGGAGCAGTGACAGGTTTATCTTCATTTAGTGCCCAAAGATGAAACACTAAAGCCCTGTGGGGGCAGATTATTGCAAACACAATCGGATGCTGGAGAAATTGGTCAAAGATGAGATCTATGGTGCCCAGCATTGCTTCAGGGGTCCAGAAATCTTGAATAGGAAATTAATCCTTTTGCTTAATTCACATGATACTTTTTAGATAGTGTGCAATGTCTTGAAATATATGTATATATGTGTATCTAATTTACCAACACTGTTTACATTACACACTGCTTCTGGGATTTCAGTTTTCTAATGCTTAAACACTTGATTGCTGATGTTTGTGGTTTCCAGATTTTGAGACTCCAGATGCATGTTTTTTCCCTTTACTGATAGTTTCAGTAGTACGATTTTCCAAGAAAAAATATTTTGGAAAAACTGCTCTAGCTTGCCTGCCTGAGCTTCCAGAGGTTTTTGAGGAAGGTTGTTATTATGGAGAGGTCTAGAAGAGCCCTGGTTTGCAGAAGGTGGATCCAGCTGAGCTGCTGGACTTACACATGTCTGTAGTTACCCTCACTCTGCTTTCTTGCAGTTTTTAAGTTGACTACAGGATTGTAAAACCTAAAAACTTCTGTAAGAATGTTATTAATTTACTTTCTAGTTTACTTAATTAAAATTATTGGGACTAAAATGTTGGTGAGTAATCTTTGAATAGTTTTAAAAGACAATTCTCTGTAAACTTTTATAAAACCCATGTTGGTGTTGATTGCTGTGTGAACTACAGCCTGAATCTGACTTTGGCAGCAAAATCAATCTTGAGACGAGGTGGTTCTCATAACAGCTGTGTAGAGAAGTCATAAGTCCTTTCCTTCAAACTAAATCACTCCCCATGTCTGATTATAAGGTATTCATTTTTTTAGAGGTATCCATTTCATGGGTTTTATGCATAGTGTAAAATAATTTTCCATTCCTATAGTAAAGACCAATCTGATTTTTTTTCTCTAGAAATGGCTGAGTCTTCAGCCTTAACATTGTCATTGCTGTTGTCACACCTGAGAACCTGAATAATGTATTTTGTACATGGCAGTTCATTGTCTAATGCTCTGGTAGAAGCAGCTTTTACTGCTGTATCAGTATAAGCAAGTACCTTGCATTATCTCAAGACTTTGAACACATAACCAACAGTCAACATTTAGGTTGATTAATTGGACATTATTTCTTTTAAAAGCATTAATGCAAGTTCAATGCATTTGAAATTTCACTGGGTAATTTTGTAGCATTTTCTCTTCTCTCCAGTAACTCAGATGTTTGCTCAGTGTTACTAAATGAAAACCAGTGCCTGATATTTCTCATTTGATACTTGCCTGTGCAGATGTAGGGTGAGTCCAGAACACTGGAGATGTCCAGTGAATCGTCCTTGCCTGGGTAGTCCAACCAGAGTTGGAACCAGCCCAATGCAGAAGATGCACAGTGGTGAGGACAACATGAGAACCTGCCCGTTCTTCATCTCCTGGACTTCTAGACTCTTGGGCAGGTGGGCCTGACTCTTTAAACAAAATGACACCCTTTTAAATAGAAGAATCGATTAATAACAGATAGCTATGTCACAGATAGCTATGTCACAGCTTCCTGAATTCTCTCTCCTTCCCATGACTTGAACCACATTTCTTTCTTGTGCTCCTTACTTCGTCCTTCCAGGACTGGCAGCCTCTCCCTGCCTTTTCTCTCTGACTCTTCTATCTCTGGTGTTTAAATTGATGAAGCCACAACCAAAGTTAAAAGACAGGCTTTTGCACCAGCAAATAAAATTCCAAAGAGGCTCCTAGAGTAGGAGCCCAGATTCACGATTATATTAATGAAAACCTAAAGAAAAAGGCTACTGCAGTATGTCCTAGTTGCTCTGAATTTCAGGGTGAAAAGCTGTCATTTCCTTGAAATATGCTTATATAGAGGGGCTGAGAAAACTGAGAATGTTTAGTAAGGAATGGGGACAATGTTCTTGTTCAGTCTGCCAGGTAAGGCAAGGTTTCCAAAACACCCTGTTCTGCAGAATTTGTGGGCAGGGATCTTGGCTGGGCTGCCAGACTTCAGTCCCTTCCCTGTCCTGTGGAGCACAGTGTGTGTCAGGCCCAAAGCACAACCACATTCCCAGTCATTTCACACCTTTGCAGCTGAGGAAGGAGTCAGCAATCCCTGGAAAACAGGCTTGTATCCTGTTTTGTTCCCCTGAGTGAAGACAGAGGCTGCTTGGATAGACTGGAAAATAAACCGTCCTGGGAAAAAAGAGGATGTGAAATTCCTGCAGCTGAGCAGCTCAGGGACTTGTGTTCTAAAGGCAGGACCTTCTCTCAGGCCCTGAAGACTCCTGCTCTGCAAATGTGACTACTTCAAAACTGGTAAGATTTTGTAGCTATTGAATGCCAAGATAAAAAACATGAAGTGATTTTTAAATTGACCTCTCAAAAAGAGTTTTACCAGAGTCAAGAGAGCGGGCATTAGTTTTCCAGTGCTGTGCTGTACCATAAATGTTGGGTTTCAAAGAGGTTCCATCTGGACATCAGTCACAAAGACTGTTTTTGTACTTTAGACAGAACACAGATGTGCTGCAAAGTGAGGAACAGTTCCATTTCACCCTTTTTTCCCCCTGGAATTTGTGGGAAAATGTAACAAATTCATATGAAACCTGGTTTTTATGCAGAAGTGATGTGCTAATCCATTTTGGATGGGCAAGTTCTAACATCTGCTTGTGAAAACCACTGTGGGATGCACCCGTTGGGACCTGCTGTGTGTGGGCTGGGCCTTGGAAGCTTGTCCTTAAATGTCTTTGAAAATCTGCTTCACTCTATGTGTGAGATTTACAGACTTTTCAGCGTGGAAGAAAATTGAATTTCGCAATAATTTATTGGTGGTTTTATAAAATTGTATTGTGAAAACATTAAAAATACCTAGGATAACAAGTGAAATATCTTTTGCACATGAAGAGGGTGAGTTATTTTCTTGGTGCTTCAAGCAAATGTTCTGCCCATGAGCAGCCTGAGCTGGAATCTGCCCTTGGGTGTCCTCACAACCAACCTTTGCTGAGGGGTGTGCTATGGACATGGAAGAGAGCTCTTCTCTTCCTGAGATGCTCTTGTGACATAGGATTTGTTGGAAAGAACAAGCCAAATTCCTCCAGGATTGGCCTGGAAAGGACCTAGCAATAGATTTGGGGCAGCTATAGCCAATTCTGAACTGGTTTTGTTGGTGAAGAGGGGGGGTGAATCCAGCTGAGGCTTATTGGAAGGGCTGGAGCTGGGATGGATGTGCTGGAAAGCCTGTACTCCCACCCAAGGTTTTCAGTGCAGAAGTGAATTGAAGGAAAGCAAATAGGTTAATGTTTTTCAACACATTAATTTTCCATGTACATACACTTCATCTGTGCCACACAGAGGCGAGAGATTTAAAATACGTGTGGAACAGATGCCTAGGAGCAGACTGCACATCACATGGAGTTCTGGTAGTGGGGCTGAATCATTATTCTTCGTTATCCTGCTTTCCTGTGACATCAAATGTAAATCGACATGAAAGGTGTAATTTCCCTGGAGACTGAAATAATACTTTTGTCAAGTTTGGCCCTGCATCCTGTCATTCTGTTTCCTCCTCAGCCTGATTTTGTCATGTATCTGTCTGAGCTTTCCATTGGTATTTGCACAATTACCCGAAGCTCTACTAATTAATAATTAGCCTTTACTTTTCTCTCCTGCTTCTTGAACCAGTTTAATTTGGATGGACTGTGGCAGAGCTGCAGCCTGTACAGGTGCTGAGCTTTCATAGAGCAGAGCTGTCACCACTCATTAAAGGATGTTCCTTTGGGCCATCCTTGAAATAAGAGTTGGTGCCTTGGCTCCTCTCTGCAAGGGATCCCACAGAAAGACATTCTCCTTTCCTTTCCTTTCCTCCCCAGCTCTACAAGACAATAATGTCCAAAAAATGGCCCTGGCAGGTCATTTTCCTAAGGGGAGTGAAGTCTGTGTCCTGGGATATTGCTTTCATTTCCTTAGGAAGGTCAAGTACAAGTAATCAAAACGTTGCTCTCTCTTTTTGTTGCCTTGTTCAGGCATCACCCCAAAGAATTTTGTGTCATACAAATCTCTTGTAATAAAATATATCTTTAAATATATCTATTATTATATTTTCAGAGCAAATAGATTCAGAGAAATTCTAAATCTTTTCTGAAACTGCTTTGGGGCAGAATTTTTGCACTTTATCTGCATTGAATTGAGGCTATTTTTATTTTCCATGTGAGGGAGATTCTGTGAAGAATGCTAATGAAATATTAAAATGATACAAGCTGAATGATTTTCTCTTTCCCAAGTAGGTCTGCTGGTGAACCTCTGCTAAGTATGATTCCTGTTCATTAAAGGTAATGACACAATATTAGAAGTTAAAATAAGTGCTCTGCAGAAGGCCCTGAGAGACCTGGCCTCTGAGTTCATTTACTGAATTTCACTTTAAGCACATTCAAATTCTTACTATTTGTTTGATCTGCAGTTTCTTGCTCTGTTCAAGGGAGGTGGATAGAGCCTTCTGAAGTTAAGGTAAAGGTCCTGCTGGCCTCAGAGATTTTGGAACAGACCCTAAATAAAGGAGCATTAATCCTAAACTGTGGGTCTGCATTACAGCTATGAAAGGATGTTATTTATTTATTCACTTACTGGTGGGGTTTTTATTTGCTGTTGCCTGAGCTGCCACTAATCACAGCTGTTCAGAACAGTACACTTTTTCATGACTCTAGACTCACTTCAGTTGTGAAATTTGCATTATGCTTTCTTAGTGAAGGTTCAGAGAGTCCATTGTCACTGCACTAAACTGAAAATCCTGGTAATGACAAAGCTTTCCTGCCACTAAGGCTGTGCAATCTGGTCTAATTCCCCACCTTGGGATTTATTCTGCTCCGCCGATGGAGCAGCTGACATCTCCAGCCACTTGGCAAGTTGTGTCAGCAGTGCTGTGAAAATAAGAGCAAGGAGAGCATCTGCTTTTGGGAGAGCTGATTGAGTTTTCAAGGAAGACTTCCAGAAGTTCAGTTTCTTGGGGCAGGTGAGCCTCTCTAGATGTTAGTTGTGGCCAAGAGGGAGAGTTCTCGAGGAGTCAACACCTGCAGCATCCTGTTCTTGCCTTGCAATGATGCTACAGTGTGATGACCCAAGGAGCTAATTCAAGGAGCTGGGCTGGCAAAAAGTCTGCTGATTTTGGAGGACACTTTTTTCTGAACCAGCCGGTGGTGGGATCAGACAGGCCCAAGTGCTGGTGACCTCTGGTTGCATTGGCTCAGATGTTCCTCCAGGGAAGTCTAAGCCATGGCTCAGGGTGTTCAGTCGTGGGTATTTTATCTTCAAGAAATGAGCTGAAGAAGTACCCTGCTCCTGAAAGTGAGTGTTTTAGTAACTGAGACCAAGCTGTGAGGAGCAAACTGTTCCAGCCTCTGGAGGTGCCAAGGCCCTTTCTCCAAAGGCAGGGAGCCTGGGCAGAGGTTCTCACTGCTCTCGTTGCACTATGGTGGTGAGAGGCATGGCAGTCACTCTGTCTCTGGGGAGAAGGACCAGCTGTCTTCTGTGCTATGAAATGTCCCATTTTGCAGCAGGAACAACTGCAAGAGATTTAGGGGGAAAAATTATCTTGATACGCAGTTTGTGCAGTCTGTAAAGTTCATCTAGCATTCTGTGACCTCATATTTTAACTTTTATTTATATATATACGTGTGGGGGTCATTATCACCATAGTACATATTATATAAAAAGTGTTACACTGTTTTTCAGAAGCCTGTCAGAAATTTTTGTGACATATTCTGGCTGTCTGTTTTCAATGATTCATTTTTTTAAAGTCAGTTGGCTGCAGCCATCCCTGCTCTTGAGCTGTTCCCTCTTTAAAGAAGGATGTTTCAGTGAAGGTTTCACTCCATATACAAATGAGGTGCCACTGTCAGGAGAAAAAACCCATGTATTTAACCTAGTAAAATACCTTTCACTTTTGAGGATGTCTGTTTGCAGGGACAGAGTAAATCTGGTGGGTATGTTTGTTAGAAACAAAACTTTTCTCTACCTCGTCTGTCTTCCAAAGGCAAAGCCACACACGAGAGGCCAGGGCCAGCAAGAACTTGCTGCTTTCTTTTCCATTTCTCTTTTTTCACTTCACTTGTTCTCTCAGGAGGTGATCCTGCTCTGGCAGGGTGGTTGGACTAGATGATCTTCATAGGTCCCTTCCATCCACGATGACTCTGTGACTCAGATCTTTTCCAGCTCTTTCTTCCAAATACTTTAAGTATGAAACGAGATTGAAGTACCTTTTGCCTTTAGTAGGAATAGGATTGATCCTCTGCTTCCTTTCCTGTGCCTCTGCCTCCCTGTTTGTTTTTTTTTTATTAATTTATATTGACAGTTTTATTATGCAGATCAGAGATGGACAAGCTGGAATGGGACTGGCTTGAAGTTCCTAGGCAATCAGATCCAGTCAGGCCTAGGCTCACATTACTGATGATTAAGTTCTCTTCACAGCCTTGGTGTCCTCTACTATCTGTCTTTTATAATGAAGTGGCTCAGATCTTTGCAGTGCACTGGAAAACCACTTAAAGTCATTACAGGTGGTGTTAATCATGGGCAGCATCTTCGATGGCCCCATATGCTGCTCCTGGGCTTGCAAGCCCACCACCACTCTTCAGTGGCTGTTCAAATGGTAAGGCTTGTCTTTATTTGTAAATTAGATCTGTTCAGCCCATCCCTCCCAGCTGAGAGCAATAACCTTTAATTGAGCTGTGATTAGCTTCTGAAACTACCTGAATGTGATGGCAGGAATACACTGTGCCTTTTGGTAACTAGGGAGTGGATTGCTTGGCTGTGCATCCCTGCTCCTCAACATGGTAACCTTTGCCATGGCACTGGATCTATAGTTCAGGGGTTTGATTTCTTTGTTTAAAAGCAATCGGAGGTAACTGTGCCTTCTGCCCTCTCCCCCCCCCCTTCCAAAAAAAACCCCAAAACAAAAAACAAAAGACAAAAAGGAAAAAAAAAGAGGTTTGAGGAGATGTGGGAGTTCCACACAGGCACTGCTGCTTTGTATCCCTTCCTAGTGCTTCTGAGTCTGTACACTGGGATGGTGAAAATCAAAGTATAAGGCAGAAATTATAACTTCTGCTTATAAACTTCTTTTTTAATACTGTCTTCTGTCTTCTTTTTGCCTTCAGGAGATGCTGACAGATGTCTATGTCTTTGGAAAGACCAGAATTTGATACCTACAGCAGAGTTACCTCAGGCAGCTGTAAATGACCCCTCCAGCTACCCCTGCCATCTGCATTTCAACTTAGTGAGTTCTGTTCTTTTTGTTTCCACTGACTCTGCACTCACTTGTCTGAAATGCACCAAGCTGTGTTGCCTTGAGCTGTTCTGGAGTGTTTGATGTGCCTTTGTGCTAAGAGCAGATTGAGAAAGTGAAGGGAGCTTGTCACTGAAGAGCTGATCATCCTGTGCTGGGTCAAATACCCCCTGCACCAGCTCTCATGCTGTGACCTGTTGTGAGCAACATTCCGATCATGTCCTCTTCTGTCATGGATCAAAGCCATGCAAGGCTGCTGCCTTTCTGCCCTGTCTTTATAAGGAAACTGTTAAATCACCACCAATCTGTTGGAAGCACATGTTCAGTCCTGTGTTCCCGAGTTGCTTGGCTGATATACCTTTCCATGTGTCCTAGTCTGAGCCAGGGTGACTTTGCTGATTTTTTCTTTTGCCTAATTTTTCAGCAAAAATAATAACAAACAAAAGGTGATAATGCACTTGGTCTAGATGCTTCTGTCCTCAATGTGAAGTTGCTGAAGGTAAGATATCCCTAAATGAGTTTAACAGCAACTCGATGACTTACTAAACAGTCATTGTTAGAAATGTCTCTATGCAGAGCTTCAAAACTTGTGTCTGGCAGCAGACGGTTGTTTGTTTTTCGGTAAACTTAACTTCCATAGCTCATTTTTAAAACCAGGCTTATTCTAGTTCCTCAGAGCACCTGGTACTTTGGGGCTGAGCAATGTGGAGACAAGGCTGATTCTGCCTATTAAGTCTGTGCTCCTCACAGTGGATTGAGGTCTCCTCAATATTTTACAGGGAGGAGTTCCTCAGAGACCTGGCCTCTCAGAAGAGCAGGCTGAATTTAAGGGCAAGGAGCACAGTAATACAAACTCAGATGACCTCTTTCCAGCCAATTTGAACTTTTCAGTTCAAGTGGAAGTATGTTTCTGTTGAGACTGGTAATGTTTTGTCCTTCTTCCTATAAATCAGCCCTGAATTATGCAGCAGGATGTTCAGGAATCTCAATGTCTGAAAGGGGTGAGAATGACAGTGACCAATTACTGTTAAACTATCAGCTGTAAAAAACCTGTCTATATTCAGCTTTTTTTCCAGACCAAAGCCATTACTGTTTTACAGCAGACCAAGCCTTTAATGTCCATTACACAAAAACAGTTCCAGTCCAATTCTTAGGTATCTTCAGCAGAGCTGTCACATTAACAGCCTTAGGTGTGGATGAGAATGTGCTGACTCCAACCAGCCCAGGAGATGCTCTTCATTCCTGCAGAAAGACTGCTGCTCTGATCAGTCACTTAAAATGCCTAAGGGCTACCTAGAAGCATATAAAAATGTGTGTATTAGCTCAATAAAATCGGACATTTTGCTCGCATCAAGCTGTGTCCCCGTCTCTCAATCGCGGCAAGATCCCAAGTTATTTATGTGCCACTCTAGGTATGTGTGTATTTCATAATTTCTACTTCATTTTGAGCATTAGAGTCACTTCTGGAAAGGCAAAGTTTGAATCCACAGGTATTGGTGTGGAAAAAATCCCAGATGGAGAACTGAAGGTCTGATAAAGCAGAACAAAACCTGCCTCCTCTCTGCAGCCTTTGAAGGTAGGATGAGCTTCCTTCATGGAAATGGGAATATAAAAACTTTCTACATGTTGGCAATTTAAAAATCTTATTAGCTGCAAAGAATTAAGTCATAACATTTGAAATGAGCAGCCTGCAGAGTAGATGAAATGTGAATTTATGAATGGGAAGTGGTCCCTGATGGGATGCCTGCCAGGGGAGCCCGGGGTGAGCTGGGGTTCTGCAAAGTCTGCTGAGCTGTTTGCCAGCAAAGCAATCAGAGAGTGCAGGGCCTTTTCAGGTGGCTTTCCTCTCTTGCACCTGCTAGCAGTGGCAGAGATGACATCTACTTGTAGGTAAACTGGTTTACTGGTATGGGGGAGATGGTCTGTCTTTCACAAAAATCATAGACAACCATCTCTGGTCATCCACTACTGACAGAGTATACAGCAACATATTTTTTTAACACAATCCAGTTTCTAGATGTTTCTTCATGCTCCCAAAGATCCATTTCAGTGGTCACTTATTGCTTTTAATTACAGCTCTGTAATAAGATACAATAATTCCCTGCTGTTGGAGGCGTAGTTCTGCTGATGAAAGGGTAGGAGACTTTGAAGTAAAATAAGCACTGACAATATGATTAGGAGGAAAATAAATGAGATCCCATAGGAGATGAAAAATTGTCACTTTATATGTTTAACTCTTGGAGTCCTGTGGGTTTTGTGATCAGCAGTGAAGGAAAGATTTCATTTGAGCCTCAGGTCCAGCATGATGGGTCAAAGCAGACCAGTAGAGATGCTGTAGACATGATGTTAGCTCAGCATCAAAGTGGTCAGACACCACCAGTGCTTTGAGGCTGGATTTGTCTTTGCACTGGTCTTACCAAATAGGATCTTGGTCCATGTGATACACAAGGTGTTTTATATACAACTGCTGAGCCTCGTTTAGTCGATGTTTGTAAAATTGCTTATTATTTGGTACAGTTAAGAGTAACTGTTCAGATCTGATGCCTTCCAGATATTAACAGTTCACCTGCATTCAGGGCCACTCAAAGAGCACTGCAGTTTGAAATAGTTTCATTCATATCTTCTCCAAAGACTTAGATGAAACTCCATCAGCATCTTGAAACCCAACAGAATTTGGAGCATATTACATGATTGAATTACAACCTAATACCTCGTAATTTTTCCCACTTGTCAGAAAAGGTCATACAATGCTGTAAACAATCAATAGTTTTCACGTCTGAAACGAAGTAGTTTAAACAGTTTTTCACCAGCTGTGAAGGTTAAATGAGGCACTTGCCAAGATCTATTGAGAGTCACCCAGGCTTTACATATTTTTTAGCATGCTTAGTGGCACGCTCATTACCATTACCATTAATGGCTCATGATTAATCAAAAGAATTTGGTTTAGATCCCACACTTGGAAAGAATATAATTTATCTCATCTTCAGGGGATTATCCTGAAGAAACTGCTATATTGATGATCTTGTAGCCCAAATGATTCTGTGTTTCTATATAAATTATCTTAATGTGCACTGGAGTTCATATGGTATGGCATGGGCAGCTCTGCCAACCATCATAATCTGAGAAAGAAAAATCCCTTATTTGTGTATAATATCACAGCACAAAGCTTTGGTTAAGCAGTTCTTGATATCTTACAACAACAGACATTGTTACAGGCATCTAGAGAACATTACAGATGGAAACTGGGCAGTTGCCTTGTCGTGACTGAGGGAGAAATGAGATTTGGGGAGATCCTGGTGTGGTTGTGCACTTGTATGTGCACACATCTATACTGACACTAGCCATGCTCACAAAGGCCCATAAGGATGTGGGGGTGTCTGAAGTAGGAAATGGCAGATGGGGACCTTGCAGCTGGTTCAAAATGGGTTGTACAGAAGGTCTTCAAAAGGAGCAGTGAGCAAGGGAACAAAAAAACCATGCAGGGAATAATGACTGTCTTCAGAGCAGTCCATGTTAGACCCTTTTGCCAAATTCAGGACTGGGTGGCAATTGGGGACTTGGAGCCATCTTTCACCAGGTAGACTGCAAAGTCAGGGTGCAAGGAGAAGGGCTCTGGTAGAGGCAGAGGACAAGTCTGCAAGCAGACCACCTGGACGCCAGCATCTCCTGCTTTTCCAAGTGGCACTGGCCTCCAGCATTTCCCAGACTGGGATTTTGGCAGGAGAAAAGAGCCAGGAGCTGCTTTGCACAGGGAGAGATGTAATCAGGTAGCAGCTCACAGAGGAGATGAGTCTTGGTCATAGAGTCAGAATGATTTGGGTTGGAAGGGGCCTGTAAAGGCCATCTGGTCCAACCCTCTGCAGTAAGCAGGTACATTTTCAACTAGATCAGGTTGCTCAGAGACCTGTCCAACCTGACGAATGTTTCCAGGGATGGGGCATCTACCACCTCTCTGGGAAACCTGGGTCAGTGACTGACTATCTCCAGTGTAAAAAATGTCTTCCTAATATCTAGTCTAAATCTCCCCTCTTTCAGGTTTAAACTATCACCCCTTGTCCTGTTGCAACAGGCCCTGGTAAAAGGTTTGTCCCCACCTTTCATGTAGGCCCGTTTAAGTGTTGAAAGGCTGCAATAAGGTCTCTATCCCACCCTGCTCTGGGCTGAGTGCCCAGAGGTGTGCTGGATACAGCCTTTCCCCCAAAGGTCAGCATGCAGTGCTTAGGAAGTGGACAACTGACATGATGTTGTGTGCTACTTCACTCCAGAGTGGGCAGCAGCTGGAGAGGAGGTAGTGGCAGGGAACAAGAGCAGTGCTGCTCCTCAGCTTTTAACTAGAGCAGGTTTAGTCATTACATTTGATAGGTATCACCCAAGAACGTTTTAGGAAGCATTTCACACAATACCAGGTTGGAAGGGACCTCAAGGATAATCTGGTCCAACCTTTTGGAACACCTGGGGCTGCAGGTTCCTGGAGATGCCAGAGCCAACCCTGGCACCAGGGTCAGGACCATGCTGGTGAAGCTGGGCACCTCGGCTGCAGCCTTTCTGCTGTTTGGCTGGCCAGTTTGTGTCATTGAGGGGAGGAATTAATGCCCCTTCTGGTGACAGCAACACCCACTCCACAGCTCTGTACCTGCCTTTTGAAATAAAGCTTAAAATATTGCCAGCAACCTAAATCTTAGACGGAGCAGGGATGATAAAGGATTAGTAAATAAAGCAGGGCATCAGTTTGGCCACAGGGTCAGCTTATTGCCTAATCCCTGCTATCTCGATTTCACTCTCCACAGATAGGGAAGTTAGTAGCTATTTATGGATCTCCTGGGGTCTTTGGGAGGATTAATCACTGAGTGTTCACAGCCTATTTTTAAAGTGTTAAGTATTATAAGTGATTTGTGGGGACAGCATGAAGTCACAAGCCTCGTGGCAAAGCTGCAGTCTGACATGTTCACTCCCTCTTTCCTTCAGAAGGGTTCAAGAAATTAGATTGGACGGGCTTTATTTTACTGCTTAGGATTTGTATGGTGGCCAAGCAGCAGCACAAAGTTATAGATAATCAAAAGCTGTGTAGGCTTGGTCCTTCAGGATATGTTCTAGTGGCCAAGGTTGTATGATGTGTGTGTTCTGTTTGGGTTGGTTTTTTTTATGTGTTAATGGCTGGACTCGGTGATCTTAGGCAGCCTTTCCAACCATGACAATTCTGTGATGCTGTGATTTACTCTGGGCCTGCTGAGCTGATGTGGTACATATCTAGGTTCTGGTTTCCAGAACTGAAAACTCCTGCAGTGCCAGTTGGTAGCACAGGACTCCATCCTGAGCCACTAGTTCCCATTTGCTTCTCCCACCTGCAGAGTTATGAGATTCCCAAGTGCCCTATAACATTACCAGGGGATATTATTTCTCTAATTCTGAAAAAGAGAGAGAAACAATTGAGGAAATGCAAACCATTCACAGCTTAATACAAACTCTGCCTCCTCCAAGTCTAGAAGGTTGAGTTGCTCTTTGAGCCTTGGAGGCTGCAGAAAGCCCAGGGACCTGGCTACCCAAGCTGCCAAGGAACATCAGCTCGATTCTGTTCTCAAATTGTCACTGCACAGGGGCAGTCTTTATTCTTAAAAACCCAGGAATTAACTGCTTACAGCAGTTAATTTCAATATCAAAGGCTTGTGATAGTAGAATATGTTTGAAGATCATAATATTATGAGGCCTTTGTAGTGCTGTGCAGAGAAGTGGTTATGAAGGCGTTTTATTAGGAAAAGGACACTGAGAGGCAGCACTGGTGTGAGTCAAGGGGCCCTGGGCTCCCTGCTGCCATACTCCCCAGGCTACTGGTGCCAACCCAGCCTGCACACCCTGCAGCTTGCAGGGCCTAGATACTGTGTGCAACACTTCAGGAAAATCAAGAAACCAGGGAAACCACAATCATGGTGGGGCTGGGGCTTCATCCTTAGGGATCTGGGCTTTGCACAGTTGCCTAACCAAACAACAGCCTGTCTTACTGTGACAAAAGCAGTACTGGTGTTTGCTTATAAATGAGACGAAATATTTATTTTCATGAGAGGTGTGGGAAAGCAGTTTAGGGAGCAGAGAGAAGATGAGTGGGAAGGCAGAAAGTTCATATCTCAAAGTCGATGCTGCTCAGATAGGAGACAATGGTCTTAAATCAGTCTCACAAGTTGTTAAATTTGCTGATCCAGTTTTTCAGTGAGGAAGAAATCTTGATTAATAACATTGGGATTCATGAACAACCACTAAAGCTATGAAAGCTGGATATGGAGTTTAAAGGAAGAGCCCATGTGGGTAATAAGCCTGTGCCATTTAAACTGTGTTGGGCAGCAAAGTAAATGGCCTTTGAACTGCTGGTAAAGTCATGGAACAGCTCATTACTGTGGGTGAGTTTTCTCCTTAGCCAGGTTACTCAGGGTGATGAAAAACTTAGATATTTCCCTGCTGGCTGGCCAAAAGGCCACAGTTGATGTTCTTATGGGCATGGGAGCTGTGTGGGATGTGGGACATTCGCAGAGAACTTTCTGATGCCTCTTGGAAGTGGAATCCATGGAAACTTTCCCACCTGCAGGTGCTCTGACTTCTCTATGACCTGGAAATACTGTGAATTTGGAGACTTGTGTGTGGTTTGTTTTCTGCTGTTCTTTGGATTTGTTTTCAATTATTCATTTTTTTGTTTGTTTTCTTTCTCTGCAAGTGTACAGTGGCAAAGGAGGTGGCCGAGCAGGCATTAGGAGAAGGGAATTACTTTATTGGACTGTTTGCATATTGTAATGTTAATTCTGCTGCCAAGGATGGCAGTGTAAATCTCAGAGAAAACAGATTCATTTCAGAAAGGTTATGTACATGGAGATTATTTGCATCCTAACCCCTCTGTGTGCCTCCCCTGCCCCAATAAACAAACAGCTTTTTGTACAACCACAGTCTCTGAGGGTGTTTGCAGAGATAAACTTGTGCTCAGGTCCTCACAGGGTGGAGCACTGAGTGGGAAGCACAACAAAGCAAGCATACTGCCACCATCTTTCCTAGTTGAAAAGAACAGGCACTGAAGTCTCCCTGTTGAGTCAGAAATACCCTCTTGGGCCACATCTTGGCTCTGCACTGACTAGTTTGTCCTACTGAGGAGCAGTACACATTTTTGGGGGCCTTTCAGGTGAAATCAGACTGTGCTTGGAAAAAAAAATGCAGAACCTTCCCTTTTGTAAATGCCTACCAGGAAGACTGAGAGAGTTGTTTTCAGAAGAGATGCCTCCCCTCTTCCTCCTCAGCTGGGGAAAATAATCCCCCATCTCAAATCCCAAGGTGGTGGTGTGTCATACCAACCAACAAAACCCCAAAAAATAATGACAGATTTATTCCCAGCAGTAGCTCCTCTATTGATACAGGAGCTCCAAGGAGGCCCTTAGAGGTTTTGTTTTATTCTTCCTTATGAGGCAGGAGATCAGGCACAGTGGAGAACAGCACCTGCTCAAAAGTCTCTAAAATAAATGATAAGGATTTACTCTCCCAATTTAAACCCTGGGCAGCTGGGTGGGGTTGGCCGTGGAGTGGAAACCCAATGTGGGGACAACCTGTGAGCCCCAGGGAGCCTGTGGATGGGTCTGGAGTTCATAGCATGCCCGAGTGGGCACGGGGTGGGTATCAGCATGATGGGGGTCCCCAACTCCCCATGAGGTGGGGCACAGGCTGGCTCAAGGGCAGCATTGCCTTTAACTCTGCACTTGCACATAGAACTATAGAACCTTTTTTGTTGGAAAAGACCTTTAAAGACCATCAAGTCCACCCATTAAATACCTCAGGCTGCAATTTAATGTTGTCCTTTACAGCACAGATTTGAGTGTATTTTCTGCTGTTACAACATACCACGTTATTAACAACAACTAGACATAAATATTTTTATGGAGCAGTAGTCTAAAGTTAGACATAAGTAGTTCATTTAGCAAGAATCTGTGCTCTGTGCCTATAGCTTCATTATCCTCATCTTTTATCCTAGTGTAAACTGCAACTCTGGGCACCTTTTGCATCTGGTTTCACCAAAATTCAAGCCCTTGTCAGGTTATCTATCTTGGGAGAAAGTGATGTTGTGACTTGGTATTTCTTTGACAGAGTTCTGCTTGCTTCTAAAATATTTTTCCTTCTTAGGACAGAAGGAACAGGAGGTATTTTGTGTCTTTGGAAGTGTATGGCCAATGAATGCAACTTGTGAAGGAAAGGTTTATATTTGCCATAGAATTTTAGAATCATTTTGGCTGGAAAAGATCTTTAAGATCCTCATGTCCAACTGTTAACTCAGCATGGCCAAGTCCTCCACTAAACCATGTCCCTGAGGACCACATTTACATGTCTTTGTCTCCAATGATCTTTCAGACAAGGTTTTCCCTTCTTGCCCCTCACTGCAGCCTCGTGCAGCTGCAGCCCATCCAAAACCTCCTTCCTGTTGCATTTGCTGACAGAGCCCCCAGCCCTTGCCACTGAGCTTCCCATTTGGCCCATCAGGTTCCTCCACCACATCATCAATGGGGACAAAAAAATTCATTTTATTCATTACACTATAACAAAAGAGGGCTCAGACAGTAATGAGTAGCTGATGGTAAACTTTGATCCGTCCCTTTATACCAGCACTGTGATGAGATTCAGTCATGGATTCATTAAGTCCCTCCATCTTTGTTTGAAAAAGATCACTTTCCATTGGTGGGTGACAGATCTTCCATGTCCTGTAATGCCATCCACCTTTTCCTGGCTCAGCTGCCCAGGCTGTCTCACTGCTGAAGGCTGATGTCTGACAAGATCTGAGGGTTGTGCATGTTCCTACTTCCATGACTGAGCTGTCTGCTGTTCCACACAGTGCTGTGAGCCAGGAAGGAGCTCACTGGGAACCCTGTCCTTCTGGGAATGAGCTTTTGGTACCAGAAGGTAGATAACTAATGCAGTATCTCTGGTCTTTCTAACAATCCTCTGGTGTTTCTGCCAAAAATGAGTGGTATCTTCAGCTATGCAGACATATGTGGTTACACTTAGCTCATCAAATCTGCTGAGGCTCCTGAATCTGCTTTTAGGGGTGTGCATTTCCCATGGCACAGGTGAAACACAAGTTATAAATACTTAGCACCCCTGAAAATGGAGTTTTTTCTAGGGGACTTGCATATCTGTACGAAATCAGAGGAATGGTTTCTGGCACATTTGCTGGGAATGCAGTCATCTGTAGCACAGGCTGGGTTAGATTTCTCCTCTTTCATCTAGACCTTTCCTGAGAAACTCCCAAAAAATTGTCACTTGGCATTCAACGTGTCGTGGTTTTAAAATGCTTCTGATTTCCAGAAACAATAAAATAAAAGGAAAGGGCTTTTGGAGGCAGAGGAGGGCAACTCTGGCTGATGGAGCCCATCGTGCTCTACCTGGCTCTGGGCTGCAGATGACTTCATTTCTTTGCACATCGGGCTGGGGTGGTCAGGGTGGCTGAGATTGACTTTCCCAAGGAGGAATGGGAGCAATAAATAAAGACTCAGGTAACTCAGATAGGACACTTTCAATGTTCTATTATTTTTCTGCAGCAGAACAGGGAGAGATTTGAAATGGATGCTACAGCTGATAAATGTCAAGGTGGTTTCTCCAGATGAACTTTGTGCCAAGCAGTGCTGTGCATCCACCCGGATGGGAAGCAGGGATATTTATGGAGTTGCAGTAGCAACTGCTTCTCTTTCAGTAATAAATAGTTGATCTCAAAAGGTCATGATCATATATAACATCATTCTTCTAGTAATGGATGCTCAATAAATACATGCAGTTTGCTGTTGCTGAACTCATCAGTGCAGGACTCTGGTCATGCTGAGGAGCTCGTAAGATCAGGATCTAACACTGTGTGAGGGAGGGTTTTTTTGGTCTGCTGCTAGAGTGGCTGTTGGTGGTTGTTGGGGGCTGCTCATATGGATCTGCAGTCAATCACTAAAACACCCAACAGCCTCTGCCAGCAGATTACATGAAGAGCCTATTTAAGATGACCACGGCTGTAAATGTTTGTCATTTCCACAGCTGTTACTGTGGAAAGCTTCAGAAAATTTCTGTGCTTGCAGCTGCATCTCACAGAGGTCCTCACATGTAGTGACATGATACAAGAATTGAAGACATTTAACTTATTTTAGCTGAGAAAACGTGCTCCTGTATTTGGATTATTTAGCTTTTCATTTTCACTTTTTTCCTTCATTTCCTCTCTCCAATCACTAACAATATCCATGCTGCTGCTGTGCCCCAGGAAATAATTTTAGCTTCTATTATAATAATGATGAGTTCACAAACACTTGTGAGCAGGTATAGAGTTTACTGTGTGGTTAATTCCTGCATACAGCACGTCTTTTTGTGAACAAGACAAAACTTAGCAACAATTAACCCTTTGAACACTTTCAAGTGAGACAGAGAGAGCGAAGGGCTGTGGTTTACACACAGAGCCAAGGTTTTTAATCGGGGGCGCTCATGGAGCAGTGCTGGACGTGCTCTCTGCCCCACTGACCACTCATGGATTTCTGGAAGGAAAAACTCTGCAGCAGTTCTGAGTCCTAGGGGAGTGCTGGTTCTGGGCAGGGTCCAGTTCTATTTTATTTCCAAGCAGCCGTCCTGGAATCAGGGGCCAGAGGCTGCTGTGGCTCCTCTCTGTCCTGCCCTATCTGCTGCTCTCTCCTGGGGTTTGCTCGTGGTGCTGCTCCAGGCAGGGACACGCTGGGTTTTTGGAGCCAGGCTGGGACATCCTCCCCACACCTGGGCCCAAGGTCCCATGCATGGCTAGGAGGACCACTACCAGCCCTAACACCACATGTTCTTATGAAACACAGTCCTTGGAGTTGTTGCTTCTTGTTTTCCCTAATTGATGCTCGTTACCAGAGATGTGTGTTCTTCACCGCACTGCTCCAGGGGGTTTGCAATTGGCTGTAACAAAACAAATAGCCATTAAAGCCACAATAACCATTTGTTTCTTTTGTTTTGCCTTCCACGAGGAGTAACACCAGGAGCCCTGAGAAAACATCCGTGACAGTAACCTGAGCAAAGGCAGAACATCCTGGAGAAGCCAGCACCTCATGATGCCAGTGACTGCCCGTGGAGGGACCGAGAGTGAAAAGGGCTTCACTTCACCCCTCCTGGCCTCCCCCCCTCTCACACGGAGAGGTGTCTTTTCACACCCAGTTCGAGAAGGCCACAGGACTGCAATACAACAAGGTGAGGCTGGGTGAGGGGCTCGGGGTGCCCCATGGAAGCCCCTCTCTGCCTGGCTGGTGTGGCGATGGGTGGCCCAGCGGTGATGCCACCCACTCCCCTGCCACCACAGGAGGGACCCTCTGCTGACAAACAGCCCTGCCTGGGTTTGCCTTTGCTGTCTGCACTCCCCCCTCAGCCTCTCACATCTACTATCGACCTGCTTTTGGTCACACTTATGTGAAAACTGATTAAATTTAATCTAGAGTCAATGACTACAATGTGGGAATTAATGCTTTAATTAAAGGAACTGAAGTTCTGTGTTTACCTGTCGGTGTTAAGAACTCCAGACACCCACAGCTTCCATCGACAGAGGAACTCCAGTGTTTTCTGCTCAGGAAACTCCCCATTGGCATTAGCCAGACACTTGCTAATCTTTTTAATGGCAGCGGTCAAAAGAATTTGTGCATCTGTTCTGCCAGTAAATTGAATTTAATTGAGGTAGAAAAAAATAATAAATCATCATCATGAATGGTACTCAGTCCTGTTAACTCTCTTATGTTCTCATATGTAAAATGTCATTTGTCTTAAATACATTTTTGCAGGAAATGGGGTTTTCTGGCCCTGGCTGTTAGATCACAAGGGATCAGTCATGTTCAAAGGGCTGCTCTCTACCTGTGATGCAGTGGCTGGCAGTGCTGCTCCAGCCTCCTGTTGTGCTGCTGTTCCCCTCTCAGAGTTAGGAACAGATCCCATGGGCAAGAGACCTTTCCTTGAGGGAATGAACCCTCCTCCTGCTTTTTTTGTTCCAGAGGTCCAAAGGCTGGCATGGACCACTTGTGGAAATCCCAATTTCTATTAGCTTTTTTACAGACATAAAGCTACACCATCTAATGAGCTGTACACTTTAATTATGTCCTGATAATGGAAGAAGAGATTATATATATTTTTTTTTTTAATGTACAATAAGCTGAGAGTAATGATGTGTGGAAGGATAAACTGGGTGGAGTATCATGAACTTCTGAGTCAAGTAGCAGGACTACTTAAAAAAAGATTGGATATTTCCCATAGTGACATTCCCTGTAATTTAAGAAGTTCATTATACCCTCTCTTAATTTTAACCCACGTGGTTATGGTTAATGCATATCTTAAACAACTTCTGTCCCAGATGATCTGCAATAAGTGAGATCCAGTGGCACAAAGTAATTCTAGGCCTCCTAATGACACCCAGGTGATGTTAACCATTTTATCTATTGATTATATTACTGACCTAACTGTATACTGAATCCAAGAAGGAAAACACAGTCTGCATGGAGCTGTCAGTGAGTGGATTGAAATAAAGTGGACTGAAAAGCTGAGTTTAAAGCAAATTACTTACCTTGTTTAGTTCAGAGAAAAAACCCAAAGATTATTGTTTTCTTCCTTTGCATTCTCACAGCTCAGTGCTGGGAACTGCTGGCAGAGGTTTGGATTGGAACTCTTTTATATACATAATGTAGATATCTATGAACAACAGCAAATTCTGCCCCCAGCCCTCCAGAGGCAGTGGCCAGACACTTGGACCAGGTCTAGCAGGCTTGGACAGAGCAGACAGTTTTGCTGCTGTGACTCTTCTATTTGTGACAATTCTAAGGTGAAACTGGTTTTTTTTTGTTCAGACATACATTCAGATCTTTGCTTTCAGAGGAGCTAGGTACCTTGGTATTGTTTTTTCCCCTGTATTTCTTCCCTGTCCAGGGAGGTTAAAAGGCTGCGACAGCCCCTTTGTGTGGTCCCCCCACTGTGAGCAGCCAGGGAACAGAGCAGGGCCCTACACCTCAGTCAAGTCTTTTGGCAAAAAATATAAATAAGATATTTTTGTAATTTTAAAAATTTATTTAATGCATGCAGATCTCCTAATAGGTGAAGAGCTCAGAGGAAAGCACAGTCTTACACATCCACAAGGCACCGTGAGACTTTGCAGCACTTTTCATTGCTGTTAGAAGTGCAGCACAAAACTCCAGTGAAAGGTAAGGATCAAACTACCAAATTATTCCATTGGACTGAGAATGTTCAAATTAATTTTCTAACATTTTAAATCTCATAGGAATTTATCAGCTGTCAGTATAAATTACTAATGTTGCTTTTTTAAATTGTTATTGTTGTTATTAATTTTTTTTTTCCCACCAAAAAACTTTGATTTTCCTGAGACTTGCAAATGCTCCCCCCATTTCCCTTGGGGCTCTGGAGCTCCCTGTGCAGCCACCCCAGTGTTCTGCCAGGCAGGCACACAAACTGAAGGGAAAAGGTTTGCATGATGCCTCTATTTCACCTGCATAACCAAAAACTAATCTGCATGTAGCAGAGTCCTGCCTGAATTCACTGGGGGTTAGGTTTTAGTGGCCTCCAAACAGAGAAGTGCTCCCCAGAAGTGTGGGGCAGCAGAATGCTTGCCAAGCACTCAGACCAGGACAATGGGATTCAATTTCTCCTAATTCAGCTTTATATTAAGTAAATTATTTTCTGTAGGAGAGCAGACCTGGCTGAGGCAATGTTTTCTCACTCTCTTTTTGTTGGTAGAGAACATCGTGTGTGTGAGGACCTGCTGGGAGGGCAGAGCAGGGACAGAGGGGACCTGTAGAGCATGGCAGGAGGGAAACACTTAACACAGCTCTTTAACCTGGACCTTTATTCCCTCTCCAGGATCCCTCACCACCATTTATACAAGTGTGGTGCAGCAGTGCCAGATCTGCATGAATGATTCTAGGATCAGAAAAAAACCTTTCCCACGTGCTTGTCACAAAGCTCGTGTCATTTTTAGCTGTTTAAAAAGATATTTTATTCATGAAGAACCATGTATTTTCTGCAGGTTTAACATAAATATTTATAACCCCTGCATATCTTTGATGTGAAAGAAATTTGATTCTCAATCAGGAAATTCCAGCCTTCTCAGTAGACTTGAGGGAAGTCCTTGCTCCTTGTCTCCCTTCTTGCCCCAGCCTTGTGTAGAGGAAGTGTTTCTTTGGTCCCTTCTGAGGGTGACAAAGCCCATTAGTCATTAGCACTAAATGCTGGGTTGGGTTTCATGGATTTTGATCACATTTTAACTTCCTGTTAGTGTTTCAAAATCCCTGTGCCATGCAAGCAAAGGGCCAGCCCCTGCAATCAGTCCTTCAGGGGCACATCCTTTAAATTGTGGAGCCACCTATTTACTTCACCCAATAATTGTTTTAGGAATTATTCATAGTCTGTGCTTGGCAAGATGCATGGAGGTTTCCTTGGGAAAATGCAGATCTTCAGGGACTCAGCTAGTTTATATTCACAGAGCTCATTTTTCAGAAATACCCATTTTTTAACTATTCTTTAAAAAAAGAAGGATTCTTTCCTTGTCTGAGCTAGAAACACATTTCTCCCACAGAAAACATGTTTTCCTTTGCATTCTGGCAACTGCCCTGTAAAGCAGAATGACAACAACAGACAAGTGATTCCACAAGCTGAAAACCTCACCCCCAAATCTGTCCAAAGCTGGTGCATGGGCTGCTTGTTGCATGGTGATGTTTCTCATGACAGTTAGAATAATCCAATTGTTTTGGTTGGAAAAAACCTTTAAGACCATCAAATCCAACAATTAACCCAGCATTGCTGCCAAGGCCACCACTAAACCATGTCCCTCAGCACCATATCTACATGGCTTTGAAATCCCTCTGGGAATGGGGGCTCCACCACTGCCCTGGGCAGCCTGTTCCTGTGGCTTGGAAATTGGCTGGGGGATTTAAGCTATTTTATGAGTCTTGGGGATTCTTGTGAGCAACGTATGTCGGGCAGATGCCACCAGGACAAAACGTTGATGAGATGTTGAAAGGAGCCCAGGTCAGCTGGGTTGTTGTACTTGCTGGCAGTCACGTTTTGTGGGCCTGCTCAACACTCATGTTTCATTTTGACTTCAGTTATTGTGGTGACATGAGTTTTTGGGAAAAAAAGCTGTCTGTCCCCAGAGTGAGGCAGCATCTCTGTGGGCACGAAATATCACAGTTTCATTCAAAGGAGCTTCTGACAGCTCATCCCAGCTGAGGATCTGACCACATGTGTGATGCAAAATGTCTGCTCTTTTCCACCTAACACTGAGTCCCAGGGTGCTCCTTGCACACTTAATGTTTGCTGGTAGCTTTAAAAACATAGGATGAGTTTTCAAATTGGTATTTAATTTTGTGGGAAGGGACATGCAAGTTTCCTTTCCCGTCATGTCATCTCCTGCAGAGAGGGTTCCTTATGGTGTGCCCAGCCTGGCCTGATGCCTATAACTTATACCTTGACAGTTAATTACTTACTAATTCACTAAATTGCCTTCTACTTTTTTTGCAAATAACACAATTGCTGCTCAGAACCAGTTATCAATAGGAGGTTAAGCTTACAAGTGTATCATTAACACAAATTTTCCTCTAAATCTCCTCTGTCTCCTGCAGGAATATGGTATTTCAAAGAAATACAAAAAAAGGGTGGGTAACATAAAGTAATGGTCCAAAATTGTTCTTTCTGAGGGTGCATTTTTCAGTCTCAGCAACTTGGAGCAGGACCGGGTAAGATGCGGGACCAATGTCCCAAGCTGACAAAAGCCTGGATTCAAAACCCAAAATGGTTTTGAGGGTATTAGTCCCACTGCAGCAGTTGTGTTGTTTATGTTTTCCTATCTCCTCCTTTCATCCCTGTGAAGACAGCTAATTAGCATGGAAACACTGTGGTCTTCCCAGGCAGGAAAGACCAGTTCCTAGCACTGAACTTGCTTGATCCATGTGGTGTTTACACGAGCGTGTCTTCTAACCACATTGTTGGGGATGTGGATGTGATTGATTTGGGTTGTTTAGGACAGATTCACATGGCTTGGCCAGGAAAGAGTTGGTATTTCTGGGATCATATACAAACATGCTCAGTCTTGAATGTCATCAAACTTCCTTTGGAAAGTTAAATGAGAGATGAGGTCAAGAGTTCTGTTATGATCAATAGTTGAGTGGAATTGCTTGGTCACCACTGAGTGAAAGATATTCTTCACTTTACCCTTGCCCAATGTCAGTGCTGTTCTGTTCAGAAGCTTTTTCTCTGTCAAGCACTCTGCCCCAGTGTGGGGTAACTGATGCTGTCAGCTGCTCTTGGGCCTTTGTTACTATCTGAAGCAGCACCAAAGAAGTGGAGAGAAATCCTCACTAGAAGCCTTTATTTGTTTGTTTATTTGGTCACTTCCATACTAAGGAAGACAATCTTAGCTACGAAGAACTAGCAAAATTCTGGTGCTCACGTGAGCAGCCAAAGGCTGCAGTCTCTGAACAGCCCCAGAAATTGTCTCCTAGAGGAGACCTTGAGCTTCCATTCTTCCTGACCCAAACTCAGGTTCTGAGAAGCAAGTTGCTATAAGTTGTTTGCCAGTAGGTTTTACTTTGTTTGCAGACTCAACTAGTGTTCCTTTGACATAATTACACCTAATATACTAATGGGGAAGTCAGTGGGGATCTATGCTGGTATAATGACAAGGGTTTAACTACCTGCAAGTTGTCCTGTAGATCTCTCTGATGCAGCTCACGTCTCTGACTCTTTGGGATGCAAGTTGTGGCTATTTGGTCTCCTTCACATATCGACAGAATGGAAGTGGCTGCACATGGGGCATGTTCCAAAGCAGGCTTCACTTAAAGAGGATGCTTCATGCGTTGTCTGAAGGCTCATGGAGAAGGTAATTGGATTCACTGGTGCTTCAGTGAGACAAGAGTGTTTGGTACCACTGCGGGAAGGAGCCCGGGGAAAGGGACAGGGATGGGGCTGCTGTCCACAGAGAAAATCTGTCATCCTCAGTAAGACAAACCCTGTGAAAGGGGGAGGACAGAACTGGTGCATGGCACTGCAAGCCTTTTGATTTATCACTCTCAGAGGTGTTATTTTAATTTCAATGTGGTCACGGATCTGGGTGTTGAAATAGGAACATACACAGTGAAATGTCAAAAATGTGTTGTGTTTCTTGGCGAAGGTGGTCCTGGATGATGTGACCAGCCAGGAGCTGAGGCAGGGAGTACCTGATGGGTAATTTTTGTAAGTGGAGCTTTTGTCAAAACTGCAGAGCAAAGAGAAAAACGTATTTTGAAGCCTTCAGTTGCTGCATGTTAAGCTGATGCATCCTGTCAGATTGCATCTCTCATGTCAAGCTCCAATCTGACTTCAGATGTCACAACCCAGTGCATCAGCCATGGGCTGCCAGGCTTGGTCTTCATGGGAGAGTTCTTCAAAGACAGAACTTACAGGAAGAGCTTTTATTTTTGGATCCACTTCTCACTGAATGTTTCAGAACAAGGTATTTCTTCTAAAAGCTTTCCTAGATGAAAATGATTGTCATGTGTACATACCTGCGTGAGGCAAGGCTGTTCAAGTACAAGACTAACGTCTGGGATTTTTAGCTCTTGTTTGTCTCAGCTGTCATTTCCTCCTGTGCCAGCTTTCAGGTGCCATGTCCCCTACACGAGACTGTGTTTATGCTTGTGGGACACGTTGGCTTGAGTAGATCTGCAGGTGTGAAGATCAGGTTTTCTTTTGGAATGAAAGCATTTGGCATGTTCTTTCCAGACTGTATCTTCAGGGTAAGTAAACCCACCATTTTCAGCTCAGGGAGGCTGCTTATATTGCCCAAGGTCCTGTCCCAAAGCTCCTCTTGAAGCTGAGTTGTCTGCTATTCCTGTAGATAATGCACTGGGGCAAGTTTATGTGAGGGAAAAATGCTGATTTGGCAAGCCAAGTGAGCTGTACTGGCAGAGTATTTTTGTGCTGCTGCCCACAATGGGAGGGTGTGTTGGCCTTGTCTCAACACAGAAACATCTCCTGACTGTGCTGGAAAGGCTGTAGTGCCATTTAGGCTCAGTGGTTCTCTGAGCTCTGCTTTGCACTGATAAAGCACATCTCTCACCTTATATCATGGTAGCTTTATGATGTGCGTTCACATCATGGCACAGGAACTAAGAAAATAGAATTGTACTTGAATGACAGAGCAGGTTTGTGCTGCCATTTGGATCTTGGTTCTTACAGATGCTAAAATAAACATTCTGTGCTAATTACAGATGCATATATTAGATGAATACCCAATAATTACTTTTTTTTTTTCTTTAGCTAACTACACTAAAAGAGAGTCTGTAGTTGAACTCATAGTGATTACCCCATTATTCTGTGGGCACAAAAGGACAAATGGGAGAGCCCAATTCTACATTTACATTATCCAGCTGAGATCTATCTTGCAATGAAATTCCCTGCTGGTTAAGTCACCTCCTCATCTTTCTTCTTCCCTTTTTTTCATGTCCTGTTTGAGATGTTTATGACAGGTTCCAGATGGGCCCCAGAAGGAGACTGGGAAGGGCCACTGCAGGAGGCTGCAGCCACAGGGAATGCCAAAGGCTGCACATCTGCTGCCACTTGGTTCCTCACGTCTGGTTGATGCAGCCTGGTTCATCTCACCTGGTTGAATGGAAAAGGCTAATTTCACCCTAAGGATCATGGGCATGGGAAAAAGAGGGTAGGAATGATACAGGAGGCATTTTCACAGCACTGTGACTGTAGGTCTCTGCTGTCCCACTTCTGTCACCAAGGATCAGACCCTTCCAGAGGTGAAAATATCTTTAAAAACCTCTTTCTCTTCACACTTTCTACTTGTGCCTGTCCCCAGTGACAAGTCCATAATGTGTTCCCGTTATGTCTTCAGCCCAGAGATCAGAGCCCCTCCGGATCATAGGAAAACATCTCCTCTTTGCCCAGCTCCAGCATCGGCCCTGAGAGCAAATAGTGAGTTAGCTGAAAGTAACACTTTTCACAACCTATTTCCTGCACAGTTAATTAACCTTAGAAACCAGCAGCTCATGCAGTTTGCTGGGCAGAAGTAGTCTTTCAGGACTATGACTTAATTAACATGACTAAAGGGAGGTGGTTGGCAGAGCAAGGTGTTTGTATTGTCTGACCAGCTCTGGGCACTCAGAGTTTAACACGAGTAAATAATTGTATTTGGCACCTGCTTAGCATTGCATTTCATCTGCCTTTTCTCCAGACCTCCTTCTAGGAATTAAAATAATCACGTTATGTTTTACAATATTTTTTATGTATTATTGATGGCACCTTATAAAATTAAACTGCATCCCATTCATTGTAAGGCAATGGGAAATTTTCAGTCTATTAACATTTTATTGCTGGAGGGGACAGTAGCTGGTTGTTTGAGCTACACAATATATCCCAAAAGGCACAAGAACTTGCTGAGAATATGGAAAATTTAGCTGTCAATAAATGGATTAAATTGTTACAACATGCTCATGATAGTTGTTCACTTGCACTATAATATTATTTTCTTTACCCTTTTGGGGGCTGTGCTGCCTCCTCTGGTTGTCTGTGTGCTGCAGATGCCACAATACAAGAGGACATTTGTTTAAACCTCTTAATATTTCTCAATCAGCAGTGTGGGAGGTTTTCTTGAGAGAAAGACCTTTTCTTACACTGCATCTCCATGTGAAAGTATCCACAGGACAGGGAGGCTCCATCTTCCTGAGGCTTGTCTGGAGCTGCTCCCAGCCAAAGGCAGGAACCCACATCTGCTGTACCATGAGCTGCTTCTCATGGTGAATTTCCCATGAATTACTGACATTTTCTTCCCCTTAACACCCAGGTGAGGGACAGCAGGAGGGGTGCAGGACATGCACTGTGTAAGGACCACATTCTCACGGCTGTTTTCTCAACTCTCCTGGCAGGAATAGAACACTCTGCAATTCTCCACTTTCTAGAATGATGACCCCAAGTCTCCTGCTGAACCCCTTCCCACCAAGAGCCAGGAAGTTGGATGTGGATGTGGGCTGTTGGCTCAGCAAACATCTGCCTGCTGAGAGAGGTTTCCTGCATGAGGTGAAGAGACCATGCACAAAAATCCTGCCCTTGAGTAGGAGAAAGGCTGGTTCCATGGAGAAAGGAGGCTCCAGCCCAACTTTATTGCCAGTGGAGCTGCTGGTTTAGCCAGAGACTTTGCTACAACTGGCAAACTTGATAAACTGAAAGAAAAACTTTATTTTGAGCTAAACATGATTTTTTTTAATTAAAATGGGAAAAATTATTTTTAAATTAAGTAATTAGGTGGAATGAGAATTTTCTCATCCAAACCTAGTGGAAAGCCACTGCAGAACGTTAATGTCACTAAAAGGAGGATGCGTTGGTATTACAGCAATGCAGTTACACATGTGAAGTACAACTAAATAAATGAATATTTATACCATGGAATCACAGAAAGGTCAGAGTTGGAAGGGACCTCTAGAGATCAAGTCCAACTGCCCTGCTAAAGCAGGATCCTCTGGAGCACATTACTCAGGACTGTATCCAGGGGGGTCTTTAACATCTCCAGAGAAGGGGACTCCACAGCCTCCCTGGGCAGCCTGTCCCAGGGCTCTGTCACCCTCACTGCAAAGAAGTTTTTCCTCATATTTCAATGGCACTTCCCATGTTCCAGCTTGTGCCTGTTGCCCCTTGTCCTGTCCCTGGGAACTACTGAGAAGAGTCTGGCTCCATCCTTCTTGCACCCACCCTTGAGATACTTAGACAAGTAAGAAAGCATTTGTGGGAGAGCAAGTCTCTTTTTGTCTGAGCAAAGTGGAACACAGCAGAGAAGCAGATGCTGCCTTGTGGGTCAGCACTGCACATGCCTTTCATCATCCTCTGTCTGTCACATGCTTTTTTTATTTCTGAATGAGTCAGAACTTGAACCGTAACAGCATAAAACCTGAAGTGTGGGGTAACACACCCAGTGACCTCGTGTGACAAATATCCGTGTTATTCCTTTTGCAGGAGCAAGTGCATCTCTAAAGCTGTCAGGCAAATGGGGGAAGCTGCTGGTGCACAGACCAAGCAGTTTTTGAGGCCACATTCCAGACTCTGTTCTCTCTCAGTTGGCATTATGAAATAGTGATGATCCTGAGCACTGCTTGTTCCTCTTTCAGGACTGCAGTTATCCTGCTCAGGTGGAAATTTAGGTGTGCAATGGAAGCAGAGGTTTTTGTATCTTTAATAAATAAAATAATTTCTTGGAAAACTGTGGGCATGTCAAGCATTGATTTAGAGGTTGGTTTCTATTCCCTCTTTGGATTTTATCCTCCTTCCCAAGCAAGCAAAGCAACAATGAGCCCCAGAGTAAACACACTGTGAGGAAGCAGGAAAAAAGACTTCTCACTTGAGCTCAGCCTAAAGCTGGGCTCCAGAAGGCCTAGAGAAAAGTGGATATTATAAAGGAATCCCACCAGACTTTTGTATTCACAGGAGCATGTATTCCCCTCCTGGTCCCTGCAATCCAGTTGGGAATGTTGAACAAGGGCCTGGAAGTGTTCAGATGAAAACATCCTGAAGGCTGCACAGCTGTGGTTTTAGGCTTGGCCTCCAAACCTTCTTTGATTAAGTTTCCTCATTCAGGTAAATATTGAATAATTACAATTTATGATATTACTGAAATAGGAAAATGTGGTTCTTTTTCTCATTTTTCTTTTTTTTAAAAATTATTTTTCAGAAAAGAACCAAACCCAGTTTGCTTGGCTTTCTACTTCTTTCCTTCAGGGCTGCTGATGGTGCACCTGAGTGCTCAGCAGAGATTCCCCTTGCAGAAGAGGACTGTAGCTTGGGGGAAGCCTCTTCTGCAGAGCTGTGGCCCCACACTGCAGAAGCAACTGGTCCTGGGCCCTTTTCCTCTTGTTCCTTGCTGGGAGAGGGCTGGCACTGCTGTGTTCCTGCAGCACTGAGCACAGTGTGGCCCTGGGCTTCCCTGGAGCAGCCCTAACACAAATAATAACGAGGTACTTGGGCCGAGAGCAGCTGCCATGCAGCTCTGCATGGCTGAGCTTCCATAGTTAATATATTCCCACAAGGATCCTCTAACAGCAGAATAAATTAGAGCAGCCTTGAAGCTGTTGTAATTCCTGCTCTCCCTGGCAGCCACTGCCCACCAGAGCTGGGAGCAGGGAGCACCCCCAGTGCACTCTGCTGAGGAGAGCCCAGCAGCAGGATGTGCTCAGCCCACACTCTGCTTTTCCACTCCTTGTGAATGTGGAAAAGGAAGACACAAACCTTTCTAGGTTGGAGGTTTTTTCCCCCCTTTATATGTAGCTGCTTCTCTTTTTTTCAGGTGCAACTTCACTGGTTGAATCCAAGGCAACATGTGGCCCTTCTGGAACAGGGTGTGGAACCCACTCGTGTTTCTGTTCTCAGGCTTGCAGGATCAACAGTCAAATGGAGGGAAGGGGCTGCTCTCTTTATTCTGGAGGAATGAACATTTGAAGATCTCTCTGGAGAGATCGGAGTGAAAAGGTAAGAAGAAAAAAGTAAAAGCAAAAGCGAGAAGGGGCCACACATAGAAGATCATAGACCTTTACTTTGGTTAGTATTTTAGACACAAGTAGGAGGAAACATTGTTTCAAACTTCCCTCAGAAATCACTAAATAAGTAATTATCTCACTTCCTGTTGTTTTGAGGAAATGTGCTGTCTATGTCTTTGGAAAGTTTAATGTCCATGTTAAATAACGCAAGAAAAATCCCTCAATCCCAAAGAAAATGAGGGCATCAGTTCCTTCTTCCCACCCCTGCAAAATTCCTGTTGACTTCTGACTCCAGACTCCATTTTTCCAAAATTCAAACTGCTTGAAGTTGGTGTCAAAATGGATTCTGCCAGAATACTAGAAGTGTGTTTGGTATTACTCAAGTACAAGTTTCTATTAAAGATCTGAATATATTAATGAGGTGCTTTAGACCGAGTGGAGTTCAGTGGAGTTTGAGGATGAATCCCATTTGCTGCAGGAGCCTTTGCTTTCCACTCAGGATGGCTCCAGAGTGCTTTAATCACCAGCATGGAAAGGTTTGCAGAAATGAGGGAGCTTCTTTGCTCTGTTGTAAAATTACAAAGTTTGGAAAACAAATTTAGAATAGCAGTTGTGAAGAAAAATGCTGCCGCAAAGGGAATGAAAACTAACAAACCCCTTTAATTTATAGTTTTAATAGTTATTATTTTTGCAGTTTACTTGCTGGCATCAGACTTTCTGAGTGCTCCATCCCTCTGGCAGCAGGAGGGGGGTGATCTGGGGAGTGGTGGGATCTCCATCACGGTGGGGGGGTGAGCTGGGCAGGAATCTGGTGGAAATCCTGTTGGTCCTTCCCTGGGGAAGGTCCCTCCACTTTATGTTCCTGCACCTGCAGCTCACTGCTCTGCTCCACCACCCCTGCTGGGAAGGGCTTTAGGAAGCACATCTGCAGCCAACAAATCTTTTCTGGTTTCCTAGTCCAATTTGCCAAGGACATAAAGATTCTCTCTTCAGCAAGAAATATATTTATAAAGTTTGAAAGGATTATCTAGGCATCTTTTAGCAATTCAATACATATTTTATGATCAATTTTATCTAACACCAGTGTTTCTGCAGGCAATTGGTCTCTGGTTCTGACAGCACCTTTGCTGGGTTCCACAGATGGAGATGGGAGCTGAAGGGCCTCACCACCTGATGGGGATTATATCTCTGAAAACATCAATCAATTCCTGAAACCCACCACTTCTGAGCAAATTCTCAGGGCATAAACAGCAATGTATTCAGCTGTCATAAATTGGAGAAGTTCCACTAGGTTTAGCAAAGCTAGCTTACATCACTGGAAGGTGTCAGCTTTTCTTCAGAAGCTTTTGAGAAAACAGCAAAGGGTTTTTGCGTGTGCATGTTTCTGAGCCTTTTGGATTACCAGCAGAACAGGCCAGCCATGAAGGAAAATGCAAAATCATCCAGAAAGCCTCTCTGATTCACTCTGGTGAAAACTGGCTCTTATCAACATTGTAATTAAACACGCTCCCAGCTCCCACCTAATTTAAATAGGCTTAATTTCTTACAGTTCAAGGGTGCCTGTCAAGATTCCTCATGTTAGCTTTTGTTTAAAAAAAATTTCTGCTTCGTTGCATGAAAAGATGAAGCTCTTGCTCCCCACAGCATGTCAGGTGATGCTGAGGTTGGACTGCAGCAGGAATGGGCAGAGGTTGCTCACTCCTAAAGCTTCAGCCACTCCCAGCTCCATGTTTGGGTCTGCAGAATGCAGAAGTACAACTTGATCAAAGAATTAAAACAAAAAGGAGCAGTTGTAGTGACATAAAAAAATATATATTACTATAGCAGTGTCTGTGGTGTTGCCTCCCTATGAGATGGGTTAGCTGCTGCCTTGCATGTATGCTTCCCAGTCTGGAGACTACAAATGTCTCATATGAAAGGTGGTATCAAAGCTATCCTTCTGGCTTTTGAATTTTCTTGTCTTGTTGGATATTGGAATGGGGTGTGCGTGTTGCATTGGTAGTTCAGTTTCCTCTCTGAAGGAAGGGTGTTTCAGCAACATACACGTACTAAAAACCTTAACTATTCCTTAACTATTCCAGCTGTCAGAGTCTCTATGGCACAGGGTGTCCAGACCAGAGAGCTTTATTTTGCTTATGGGAGGCTCTTTAGGAAGCAATTCTGATGGGTTACTCAACAAAGTACTTCTTATTAGTGTAGATGATGTTTTGTCTTTTGCACAGTGGGTCTTTCTGAAAAGCAAAATGTATGAACTGCTCCAGGTATAGGTTCTTTTAAGAGAAAAGTAAAAGAGAGCAACAAGAAAAAAATGACAAGGTGTTTCTATTGCAGCAGAGAAATGGGCACTTTTAGCTCATCCTGAGCATCTCCTTCATGAGATATAACACAGTTCAACTTTCAAATCAAGTCCGCTCGTACAATTTCATGGTGGCCAAATTGGAGAGTCCTTTCCTGCAGCGTGGAGGATTAGCAGTGGGTGAATGACAGGCTTTTCTCTTCCAGAAAAAAAGAGAGAAAATTGAAAGTGGTTTGTTTTTCCAGTAAGGGACAGATCTGTGGTTTGGTTTTGCTCTTCTTATTTTTTTCCTGATGGAATTGGGATGGTTTGAAAAAGCAAGAGAAGATTTGGCTCAGGTTTGAGAGCCCCCTCTGGATGGGGACTTTGGTGGGCTCTGTGGTCCTGTGCTCTGTCTGGGAAGACTCTTCAGAAATTCATTTCTATGGGAGAGGGGAAAAAGCACCTTCACCCCCAGGGCCCAGCTTGCAGCCTGGCAAGGCAGGGCACTGATCTGTGAGCCCTGCTGCAGGGGCTGGGGCAGTGGGGCATGGCAGGACCAGGCAGATGGCCTTCCCCTTTCTCCTTCAGTACTGCCTGGTTTTGCATTTGGATTGTTTTCTCTCAGAAACCAAAGAATAAGTGATTCTTGCAAGTTCAATAAATGTAAAATATCAATTTCCTTCCTTTTGAACAGATACTTAGAGACTAACTTCAGTCAAGCCAGAGTGGGAAAGCATCTTTTCAAAGAGACAGACAATATTAAAGTACATTTCCTGAATGACAAAGTTTTTGTGATAGCAGCAATTACTGTTCAACCTAAGGGCTGGTTTGAATTTAACTCTTGTTTTTGATAAAAGAAATGCAGTATTTTGTGTGGTGAGATATAGAGAATCCTGGTTTTTACCTCCTGGTTTTCTAGCTTGTTTCAAGGCCACAGGGTTACCCAATGGCACTGGCTAGCCCCGGGACAACACATCTACTTGCTTCCCTACTCCCATGTCTGGTAGATGAGATGTTGTGTTCACCTCGCTCATGCTACCAGTGCAATCATCTTCACAAAACAGCTGATTTGATTTTGGGGGGAAATTTTAATTCTTCCTCCTACCACTACAAAGGCAGGGACTGGGTTCAGTGGCAGCTCTGCCTTCCCTTCAGTTCATCCCTCTCCACCACAGGCACAACCAAAACCAACTGCTCTTAGATTAATGCAACTGTTTTTTACTCTTAGTGTGGTTTCAAAGCAGTCTTGCATTTCCACAGATAATGCCTTGGGAGTTGGTTCTCTGCTGAGTGCCATGCTAACATCTTCAAGGAAAAATATTGTTTCTTCCCTGTTAAACAATAATACTTCAGCTATTGGAGTCACTTCTGGTATTCAGGAGAAAACATCTTGTCTGTACAGTAAGTAGATAAGAATGTATCTGCCTCTGTTGCCTCCAATTCCCTTAAACATTAAGAAAAGAGATTGGAAAAGAATGCTTTGAGAATATTTCCTGAATCCGTGGTTGTAAGGGTGGAATTCTTTTGCTCTTAGAAAGAATGGAAGTGGCTCACAAATGAAAAGAGAATAAGCAAGTTGTAAGACTAGATACAAAAACCAGAGCCATGCAGAGATCTACAGATACATTTATTTTATGTATCTAAGTAATTTCTCTTTCAAGAGCCATTTTTTCAAGAGGGGAAACTATTATGAGAGGTGAGGACAGCCTGGGTCAAGGCACAGGGTGCAGCAGCCCCCCAGGGGAGGGGGCACCCTCGGTACAAGAAGCTGGCCAAAGCCTTTTGGTGCTAGGTTTTGCTGGGCAACACGTGCTCTGTTCATGCAGCCATGGATTTGTTAAACTGTCTGATAATGCTTCTTTAGCTTTATTTCTCTGGACAGGCAGAATTTGTTCTCATGTTTTATGGAAATGTTTTTAGCACTTCAGTGTTACTATGCATTAAGATCAGTTATGGATTTTGATCCACGTGTGGTGCCTGTAATTAATTCCGCTGCAGAATTTGTGCTGTTTATCCAAAGAGCAGTTGAAATGTGAGGGCTGTGGATATGGGCCTCAGCAGTGGCAAGGATTTAATTTCTTCTTCCAATATGATGTCTTGATATGGTGATGCTGAGTGCAGTAGAAGTACTTGTCACTGTGATTAAACCAGCAAAAGATAGTGGGGAAAAAAAGGATACTGGAACATTACACTCCAACCATTCTCCTGCTGATGTGAGGTGGGAACATTCCTGTGCAGGAACTCTGCAGGTCTGCCTGACAACATGAAGGATTTGTGGTCATTCCAGCTTCTGAATGTGCTCCTTACCTTGCCTGTGTTGTCACCCACTTTTTGTGCATGTACGCTATTCATTCCTTCCCTTTAAAGTGTGTTTGTTACTATGGAGACAGGAAAATAGTTCATGAGGGGGGAACTTCTCAGCAGGGATGGGGCATAGCAACAAATTGGTTTATAGAGTGGCTGGAAAATTGTATGTCGGCTAGTGGATAGACAGGTATTTTATGTAGGAATTATATATTTGCAATATAATAGGATGCTGGATTCATGTCTTCTTTTGGAGATTTATTAGTGCCTGAAGAAGAGAGAAACAAGCAGCCTTAATTGAAGACCTTAGAGGATAACAGCATTACAAACAGCCCTTCCAAATATTGCACTTTTTACAGAAAGTAATAGTTTATGCTTCTGTGAGATTTTATTGATATAAGTTGTCTTCATCCTAATGCTTGCAATATATTAATTTGCTGGTGTGAGTGCTTGGAGAAAGAGAAACGTCCCTGAAACTGGAGTAGTTTCATGCTAGATAAAACTGAACACAAATGAAAAGGTCCTTATCAGAGAAGTGGAAAGGGGAGCATGAGGGGTCTCATCAGAACCCAAATCTGCATTTTGATTTCTGAGGCTGCTTTGGATACAGGGTTTCTGTCTATGGCAGAATTCAATGCAGGGGATCAGGCTCATACACTCAGGCACATATTTAAGTGTCATTATTAAACTGAATCCAGCTTCTAATTACAGGGGCTAAAAGGGAGATAAGATTATATTAAAAAAAAAAAAATGTGTCTTTTAGCTCAATATATCTACCCAAACCCAGCCTTTTTTATTTCCTGTTGTTCCATAACTCCAAACTGCTTACTGTGTTTGATCCTTTGTCTCCTGCACTGATAGGATCATCAATGTTATGCTGGTTTGATGATGGATAAAGAGGAGCAAGGCTGAGGAGACGCTTTTTGAATTGTTCTGTATTCTAGTAGTATTGATCTTGGGGCCCATGGTGGCTGTACTCCATTTGGCCTTTCCTTGCCAGGTTCTTTTTAGGACAGGTTGTTTATAGATTTGCTAAGGAAAAGCTAAGGTGAGATGGACATTTTAGGATGCCTGATGTTTTGCAAATGTTAGCTCTTTTGATGAGTTGCTAGCAGTGAAAGTTCTCTGGACAATCTCCAAAGATGAGATTTCCAGTTTCAGCATAGTAGGTCTGTGTGCTTGCAGAGTGAGCTGGGTGTGGAACAGCAGGTTGAACATTAGGAAATCATCCACTCCAGCACTGGACACCATGCTCATCTCCAGCACCATCCCTGGCAGCTTCAGCTTCTACCAACCAATGCCTTCCCATGCTACCTCCCGTGGGATTCAGTCCCAAATAATGTCCAGAAGGCAGCACGTACTGGGAACTGTTAATAAATGCAGTATGGATGAGAACAACACACTTTGGAAGAGAACAAGGAGGACAAGCAGGTATATACGAGCTGGGTCACTTGCCAGAAGGCCCAGAGAAGAGACCATGGCCTGCTCAGTGACTAGTACAGCCACAGCTCAGTGCTTGTTTCTCTTGAGTGGCATTAAATATTTAGTGGTAAGTATGTTCACAACACATTACTGTAATTAACAGCACTCTACTCATGTGTCCCCATCAGTCCTAGCCTGCAGTGAGGGAGCCACGACCAGGCACTGACCCTGGGATAGGCTCATTTTATCTCCACCCTGACCAGGACCTCACTGCCCTGAGCTCTGCACAGCCTTGGACAGGGATCTGTGGTTATACAAGAGTTTTCTGGCTTTCCCTGGCCTTGCTTGTCTAATACTTCAAGGGAAAACAAAGAGAAGCTGTTTTTCCTGCAACCTTGGAGTGCTTCTGGGGCTATTTCTGGGCAGGAGCCCTGCAGCCTGGGTTGCAGCAGCCACCCTGGGAAGGGATGGGCGAGTTGCACACAAATAGGCAAATAAACCCTCAAAGGCAGCTGTGGGTCATGAGGAACCCCACAGATTCTTGCAGGGAAACCTCTAAGTAGCACTGGCTGTTCTTTAGGCTCACGCTGTCGGGTGTTAAAAAGGAAAATATAAAATAGGGAAAAAAAAAAAAGGGAAAAAAAAAAAAGGAAAATATAAAATGCTCACCTAAAATAGTGAGCACTTGTAAAAATGCTGGCCTGAAGGCACACTGGGACATGCTTGAGAATGCTTGATCTCAAACATACATATGATTTTGATTAGTGCAGAAAAGCCCCCCAGAAGGCATGGCTTGTGATGACAAATATCCAGAAAAGGGAAAATATCAGCATTAACTCTACATAAAATCCAGGGGTTGTCTTGCGGTGGGGAGATGAGTGCTCGTGAGCAGTGATGTTGGGAGATGGGAGGGAATTGCCTGGAAGGAATTTGTGTAAAGTATCCAGAAATTTGGCTTTTTTGCTGGTAACCAGGGTGATATGAAAGGTTCATGTGCTGGGGGATGGACCTTTGGATGAAACAGACAGGGACTGAGCTGACCAGCCCTCTGGTGCAAAGCGTGGTGAGCCATGGTGCTCTTCTGAGTGTAGAGAAAGGCATGGTGATGGTGGTGACCTCAACAGATCAAGTCTCCACTAAATTCAGTGAGAATCTGCCATCCAAAACCTTCTTCTGGTTTTGCAAATCTTACCCCAGCTCGCTGTGAAATCTCCATCATGTCTGAAGGACTCTGGGGACTGCCAAAGGTCAGGGTGCTGAGGAGGGTTTAGTTGAGGTTTCCCTCTATTCTAGACAGCTTTGTTTAATTTGCTATAGCCTAATTTACAGGTTTTCTAATTATGGACCCACTCTTGCTTGTACAGTGAAGGGTATCATACGATGTCTTTACATTTTGTTCTGTCTTGCACGTTTTGATTTTTGTCTGCAGTCTTGTTTCTTTGCATCAGTTTAAAATTAGGAAAGAAAAGAGTGTTTTTCTCACCTTTTTTCTTTATTTTGTAATAATACTTCAGTCAAGAAAACTGGGCTCTACTTCCCCAGTGTATAATTATGTGACCACGTATCATGTGTCCTGGGGAGCCCTTCCCTCCTTCAGGAGTGAGAAAAGGCTGAGAGTGGTAAAACCTGGAGGTGTTTCTCTGTGTGTGTTACTGGGGGTGGGGGAGAGCCCAAGCCCAGACATGGCTCTGCCCCAGCTCTCACACTGAGCACACAAGATGCTGCTGCTCTGGATCTCCAAGGGAAGCAACAAAACCTCAGAGGCAATTTTGATTCTGGCATGTTTAATATTTTCACAGGTTCTTGTTTCCTGCAGGCCTGGTAAGTTGAGTCATACGCTTGGTTTCTTTTTCCTATGAAAATTCCCTTTTCTGTGGCCAGAAAAGACTGTATCATACAAGAATTTCTGCATATAAATTTGAAAATCCTTTTATCTGCAGCTGAAGGTGCTACAAATCTGTGCAAAGATCTAGGCACTGGGAGTCTAGCAGTGTTCTCCATCCCTGCATTGATCTATTTTGTCTTTCAAAAAGTCAATCGATCAGCGCAGAATATCACCAGGTGGGTTGCAGAGGGAAGAAGCTGCAGTCCTGGGCTGGAGTGATACTGCAGATACCAGAGTTTGTCTTGGTGGTGCTTCACCTGTCAAGTTATGAAAAGACTGAAATTACATTGGAAAAATGATGGATTTGAATTTTTTGGGCACGGTCCTGACTCCCTCCAGAAAGCAGGAGCCCCTGGGAGGAGGGTGCAGAGGGATGTGCCTACCTGGGGGCTATTGAGTGGTTCCTGAAGCTGTTCACAGCTCGTTGGCCGGGGCAGGTGTGCAGCTCCTGCACACCCCACGGAGCTGGGAAGGGCTTTACTGAGCTTCCCTGGCAGAGGGACTGCCCTGACCCAGGGCTGCTCCCTGCTCTTTAGTTCATTGAGGAAAACAGTAGGTATTTGCAAACAAAATCATTAGCACGGGGCTCTTAAAATGTGTGTATTCCCAATATGCAGCAGTGTAATTTGTTGCAGTTTCTTGTTTTCTAATGATATTTGTTGCCTGAAGAAGTGGGGGGAAGAAAAAAAAAAAGCAATCCATTGTTTGACCATGAGCCATTTCTGTGCAATAAAACTGATCCAACAGTAAAAATGTTGCCAGAATAAGTCCCTCGGGCTGTGCCAGTGGTGCAAAGAGGCAGAGGGGACCAGGCCCCGGGGAGTCCCGTGGGATGCTTGGCTTTGGTGTGCAGAGGATGGGAAGGGGTCGGGAGCAGCTGATGAATGGCAGGGCTGAGTCCTTGCTTTCAGAGGTAACAGTAAATAGGATTTGTCTGCAGATCTGTGCATAGTTGTGGCAGAGTTTTGTGAAACCCAAGATGAGTCCTGGTACTTTAATTGGAGCAGAAATAAACCGAAGTGTTTGCAATGCACATCGGTGCCGGGCAGAGCAGCTGCTAGGCAGTGACTGGCCAAAAGGCCTTCTTTTAACTTGGACCCTTGGTGAACTGCAGCATTTGCCAAATCACGAGCAAGACAGACACTTATCCCGAGTCCTCCAGCAGTCACTTTGGGGTCCAAGACCTGCTGTGTAAAGGGCAAGTGAAGCACTGTGCTCAGTGACCCAAAGTGTGCTCCCCCTCGCCCTGTCAGTGTGACAGACCAGTGCTAACCCTGCTTGAGCAGGATGGCACCAGAACTGTTGGGACATGTTTATTCATGGCTTTTAGGGCAAAAGACAGGTCATATAATTGAAAGGCTTGATGGGTCACCAACTTCTGTAGAAACAGATGAGGGCAATTTACAGCTGAGTAATGGGGACAAAGGAAAGGCAATTACTTTGGGTAACTTAGAGTTTGTTGGGTTTTTTTTGATAACTGGTGGAAATTAGTTAACAAGTTATCATGTATTTGTTCACCTCAGGAGACCATCAGGTCCAGCTCTGCAGGAGCAATTGTTGTGACCCAAGGGAAGGTGTGTGGCTGGATGCAGAGAGAGAGGAGGTGGGACTGGCTCTGCTGTGCTGGCACCAGCTCTGTTGGAACCAACATTTGGAAAACGTAGAGGAAATCCAGTGACAAACCCAGAGCAGCAGCAGGTGATTAAAAAAAACAAACAAACACTTTTTGGACTCTTTGGTACTTCTTCCTTCTCCGCAGTAGCTCTCCCCCATTCCCTTCCATTTCAGCTGCCACGGCCTGGGCAAAGAAAGTAGCTTGTAAAGGAGCCAAGAGCTCTGATTTTTGGTGAGTACCTGGCTTGGGGAAAGCAGCTGCTCATGCCCTCGGCAGGTTGGTAGGAAGCTCCTTGCAGACTTAGCATCATCAGGCATGAAGATTTCCAAACCCTCTACAAATTTTTTGCCCGGGCAAACCCAGGCTTGAGAAAATCTGTTCTCCCTGAGGATTTTTTGGGATTGCCTTTAAAGCACAATTACAAAGTCAGAGCTTTCCGGTTGTTTGCACCATTCATCCCAATGAATGACGAGCATGCTGTGTTTGTGAGCTGCAAATTGCTCCATGAGCTGCCGGATAATGAATTCAGGGCGTGTTTTTAATGTGGTGCCACCGCCCACAGGGCTGCAAAATGTTATTGTGGTAGAGTGCTTCTGGCAGTGTGCTGCCGTCGTCATGGACCTTCATGTAGAGATTTTAAAGACCACATTATTAGTGGTATTACAGTGATAACACTGTCCCAGTCTGTACCATGACAGTGGAACACTGTCCCCCAGAGTGCTGACCCTGGGCTGCAAGCGATTTACTTTTGCATTAAAGTGATACGTGGGTTTTAAGACTTGTGAACACTGTACATTTCCCTGTAAAACATCCTATGAAAATTAAAAATTGATCTTACTTTCATGGGAGGAAAATATTTACTCAGAGACTTACCTAAAAATAGCAATATTAATTCCTGATTGTCACAGGAAGGTGCATGCATTTTTGTTTGTATGTAACCAACATTCTCTGAGCAGGGGATTTTTCAGGAAGGCAGCAAAGCTTTAAATAGCTTGGTTCCACTATTGCAAATACAAGGCTGGGGAAGAAATTTTTTTCAAAAAAGAAAAATTCTGTGGCTAGATATCCCACACCTACAGCTGAAGGTGGGTTTTGAAAGGGCTCCCTGTGCCTCAGTACTTACAAAAAGCTCAGCATGAAGCAGTGGGCTGTGGAAACCCCAGGCCAGATGTTTCATCTTCCTTAGAAGTCCCCTGACCTGCCTCAGGTTGCTCAAATTCGGGGCTAAATAATAACATTAAACACTGAAGGCATCTTTAAATAGAGAGTAATGCCTACGGGTGGTGGGATCAAAGGCTGTACAACCAGCAAAGAGGAAGTAGGAACCATCTTACAAGACTTCTTGCTTCATAACTTCATCTGAGAAAGTCTTGCTCTTCTAATTGTTCAACAATTGTAAAAGCTGCAACAAGAGTGAGCAGCTCAGCGAAGGAATGGGCATTTAAACAGGCTGAGGATAACTGCTGATATGCCTGTCCAAAATACAGAATATTGATTTAAAACACGTTTTCACTTGGGTGCAGTGAAAATTGGTGCTGAAGCTTGCTTGAAAAAAAAATATTTATCACCCACAGAAAGGCAGGCATTTATGGTTACTGACCAGCTTGCCCTGAACTTTAACTCAATCAGGAGCTCTTGTAAATATGTTACCTCCTAAATAAAAGCCTTTATTAGTTAGAGCTGGTGAAAGGATGGGCCAGCACTGTGGGATGGAAGCAACACGGGCAGTCCCACCAGGCCTGGGATCCGTGGCAGGGGGGATTCCTGCAGACACCCTGCTGACATCACCTTCCAGCAGCTGGGATGGAGAGAGGGGAGGTGGCTGAAGGGTGGCTGTTGGGAGTGGGAATGTTCTGCTGTGCCTACTAAAGGCGCAATGGTGCGTTGCTGCCTGGTGGGGGATTCTTTGAACTTGTTCAATGGATTCTATGAATTTTGTATTTGGACCCTGGTCACTCCTTTAATGAAAACACTGTTAAATGTGCCAGGACAAGAAGCACATGCCACATTTAGGGTTGTGTTGGCTGCCCGTGGCCTGCCCCAGCAGCAGATGCTCCTGCCCAGGCAGCACTGGTGGCATGGAGCATCTCCAGCACGAGGATACATGTTCCCCATTGCAGATGGGCTCTGACCAAAGCATCAGCTGCAGACAGCAGGTGCCAGTGACACAGCAGGTGAGCTGTGTGGCTCCTCAGTTAGCTGCAAGCTTCCCAAGAACAAGCCCTGTTCAAAAATCACTGCAGCACCTGGCTCAAGGAGTGCCTGCCAAGTGCATCCTGAGGTGACTGCGCAGGAGTGTTTCCCTGGGGGTGGAGGGGGTGAGGCTGGGACTGGGTTTCACAGTCACTTGCCTTAACAAGAACCAGCTCTCACTTCTGCTCTCTGACTGTTTCAGGCATCCTGTGGACAAACCACGTGGAAAGGATCTGCATTCCCTGAAAGCGATTAGAGTTACAAGAGTGACTGTATAAAAATGCTGTTTCCTTGAGCAGACTCACTCAGCTAAACACTCCAGCTCTTTGGCCTTACCTCACTGCAGTTGCTTTTACTTTTTTCTTCCCCTGTGCTTGATTCTGTAGGTTCTGCAGAATACTTTATAGGCAGTTGGTGCAGGGAGTAGCAGACCTGTGCTTTCCAGAGGAACGGATCATCTTGTGCTGCCTCTGGACTCAACAGTTTTGTCAGAAACATCAAAAAGATCCTCTGAAAAATCTTCACTTTAGTTATCTCACCACCATGGATGATTGAGGTGATGAGTCACTCCTGAAAGCCCAGGCACAGTGTGTGTGGTTTTTTTAAATGAAAACTGCCCTGCATGTCTTTGTGAGCTGCCAGAGAACCTGGATATTGGCACATTCCCTCTTGGGTAAGGCTTCAACAGCCAAGGGAAGACTAGCAGCTGGCTTCCAACCTGCTGCAAAGCACTGCAATTATTTGTCTGTAGGAAACATTGCAATGCTTGCAGGTTTCTGTATGGTGTAAGGAGGCATCATTGCAAGAAACCATGAGGGTTATCCATCAGCTCTGCCCTGCTCCAAAGAAAGGTGAATGGGTCTGGGCAGGAGGTGAGGTTCTTGGGGTTGTGAGGAGGAAGAGACCAGGACTTTGGCACGGTGCAAGGGGCAGCTGGGGGACTACAAAGCTCCCATGGGTGCAGGACAAGGGCTAGAGACAGACCAGCTCCAGGCAGGGCTGCTAAGGAGGAGGATCAACCCTTCAGTCCATGGTGGTGGCAGATGCCTGGGACCAAGATGAGCTGGTTTTGGGGAGCTGCAGGCTGGGATTTCATGGTTCCTGATGGCTGCTGGAGGTCCTCACCAAAAGTGTGATGCACAGCACAATGTGGAAGAAGCTGGAGCTAACGAGGCCCTTGGAGGTTCCCTGGGGTGGGAAAGGCCAGGATCTGCTGGAGGTGACCAGAGACCTTGCTCCTCACAGCCAGTTTGTAACTGCACACACTGATGGCTGTACCCTATGCAGTGACACCTTCCTCAACATGCTCCCTGAAATACAATCCCAGTGAAAAATACATTTAAAGTTCACTGAAACTGACATTTCTGCAAAGCATTTCTTTTCAGCCGTGTCAAACTATTTCAAGTTCCTTGCTAGTTTTTCATTTCATCTTCAATATTAGCGTTTTCCACACAAGGTGTTTTATTGCAGGGAATTTTCTTGAATGCATTCAAATTGCAATCCAGTGGATACTTGTAAAAGTCACCTTCCTCTACAAATTACTGAGGACTTTAAAACAGTATTTTTGGGGTTGCAAGGAAATAGTTTCTGTGAAAAAAAATGTTGAGACTGGTATGAATTTCACCATCTCTATAATTCGATATTTTATGAATCCTTTGGCTGATGTGGCTGCTGCACGGATCTCATGCTGGCCCAGGTAAGGGAGTGGTAGAGCTTTATAAGTTGGAGTTCTTCCACCCCTGCTGTGAATGTCGTGGTGTTGGTTTCTTCATGCCTCATTGATTCTGTCTGTAGTACCAGGACACTCTGCCTGGCAGGTTTCTTCTTTCATTATTGCTTAACGGTACGTCTCTGCTGGAGTTGTGGGATGTTGCTAAAGCATGTGCAGGAGGCAAAACATCACTTGAAAAGATATTTAAGGTTTAATTCTTAAAATCAATTTAATTCTTTGTTTTGTCCATCCTGATAAAGCGACTATCTCTGCCAGGCAGCCCTGTGCCCTCTGCTCAGTCTTGGATCAGGGCTGAAGGAAGGGCTTGGAGGTAGAAATGGGCCTCAGGAATAAAATTTAGATCTTGAGCCTATTTGTCTCCAGCAGTTCAAAGGTCTGTGCTCATTAGTTGATTTAAATCCATATCTGGTTAGATGGAAAAAAAAAAAAAAGTGAAATCAACTGCAAGTCACCTGTTGCTCAGATAGATCAGAATTTTTGTCAGATAACAACAATTTATTTATTTTTTTCCTTCTGAAGGACCAGTTCTTCACCAGGGTGTAAACTCTCCACTCCTGCTGAAGCCAAGAGGGTGCAGCTCCTGGCTGGGCACCTACCACCAGCTGCTCAGGTTGGCCCTGCCATGGGATGCTGGAAAGCTGCAGGAAAAGGCACCAGAACAGGACTGGGACTTTCTGCACGTGGTTGTCTTGAAACTTCTACTGACGTAAGAAAGCTTTTTAAAATATTTATTCCTGTTGAAGCATTTGTTGTAAAAATTTGCCAGTGATGCTGCAGAAGATATTTATTGAAAGACAAGATGATGTGTCTGTGTTGCAGCGTATGGAGCTGTGGGGTCAGAGAGTTTTAAATCTTACAGAGAGGTTTTTGGTAACCAGGTTTGTTGAAGGAAATTTGATTGATGTGACTAAATGTGAGGTGGAGAATGGCAGCAGTGTCATGTACCTAACCCTCTCAAGGATGCAGGTTCATTGCACTGTGCCCTGCCTGGGCTGCCCTTGGTCCATTTTCCCATTGGTACACACCTTCAGGTACTTTCTAGTATCTGGAGGAGCTACAGGAAAGCTGGGGAGGGACAAGGGAAGGGATTGATGGGAGGAGGGGGGACAGTTTCAAGCTGAAAGAGGGGAGATTGAGATGAGATCTTCCGAATAAATTCTTTGCTGTGAGGGTGGTGAGACACTGGCCCAGGTTGCCCAGAGACGCTGTGGCTGCCCCATCCCTGGAAGTGTTCAAGAGCAGGTTGGATGGGCCTTGGGGCAAGATGTCCCTGCCCATGCAGGGGGTTGGAATTAGATGATCTTTAAGGTCCCTTCCAACTGAAACCAGTCTAGGATTCTGTGATTCCTCCAAAGGAAGGGAAGGACTATGGAAGGAGTTTTGTGGTGAATGTCTCCTCACCAGGGCTGTTACTTCAATACTTCTCAAAGTCTAAGTTTACTGTGATTCTAAGGTGCTCCAGGAGGTCAGAATAGAGACATTATCATCCAGTTAAAATGGTTTATATTCTGAGCAAACCTTGCTGTATTAATGAAAGAAGAAACAGAATGATGTATCATATCACCTCTTTAAATCATGTTGTTTAGTGTCCGTGTTAGATATTAAACATTATGTCATAAAATGTGTGGCTATAGAGAATTTCAATAGGCTTGAAATCAAAGTAAGAGAAAAATAATAATAACAACTTCCTAGTCTCTTTTATAACACAGCCCCATGTAACCAGGGAACACTAAAGCCAAAATGACTTTTTGCCAATAATTGTCTTTTGGTTCTTTAAAGCAATATAGTCAAAACCTCTGTAGACTTAATACTACTGGTTATGGGATTTGTATCTCTGCTAGATGCAAAAGTTAATTCAGTGTTCAGTTGTTTAAAATTTAAAATCTGAGCTTTAGTATGTCATAAAAATTGGACTGCTTCTGATACTTATTAGTTTGAGAAAAAAAAGTGTCTAATTCAATAGAATTCATGGACATTGATACTGCATTGGGGTTTATTACAGAGATGTTGTGATTTTAATATAGAAACCTTGAAAAGGCTGCAACAGAAAGCAAATTAGGGAAATTCAATTGTGTGAAAAAAGGAGCTGAGTCTGCATTTCCTGAAAACTTAGAGAAGATGTTCCCTGCCAGAGTTAATGGTGAAGGTTATTGTGGCTGGCACAGCCTTACAGACACGGGCACAGTCCAACTGGATTGCACTTCTCTCTTTCCCATTGGCAGCACAGGCCCAACATCCAAACACATGATGGAAATGGAAAACAATAGATTTGGGAGGTCCCAGCAGAACTGGGAGCTTTGTGAAGCCAGGCAAGGAATCCATGTGTAGCCTCATCACCCACAGTGGTACTGTCTGCAGTGGCTGTGTGGACCTGACACTACGCCATGCAATTTGTTGTGCACATTCCCTGTGGAGAAGCCATGGTTTGCCAGGCTGGTCTGAAAGGCAGTGAGCTCCCCAGTGGGGTGTTGGAGATTGTGGATAAATGGTTGGATGGGCATAGGGTCCTCTCCTCGCTTCCTCTGGATGCTTTCACACTGTTGGAGTAAGGGTGGGAAACCATCTGAAGTGTTGGCTTGGTGAGAACTGACAGGATCCCCCTGTGTCACCAAAGAGATGCCCCTTCCTTCTCCCTTTCAAGAAGTATCTCTGTCCTAAGTTTGAGCAGTGTAACCACAGGCTGTGTGTGAGTTGAACTGTCCCCAGTTTGATCAATGCTCAGCTTGAGGCCATCATTTCCCCCCCGTGAGGGTGGTGAGATACTGGCCCAGGTTGCCCAGAGTAGTGGTAGCTGCCCCATCCCTGGAAACATCCAAGGTTGGATGGGGCTCTGAGCAACCTGATCAAGCTGAAGATGACCCCACCCATGGCAGTGGGGTTGGACTAGATGGCCTGTAAAGGACCCTCCAACCCCAACCCTTCTGTGACTACTTTCCTGGCACTGTTTGGTAGCTCTGTAAAGCCCACTCTCAACTGAGGTGCAGTCCCAGCCTTTTATCACCACAGCTTTGAAAGACGTTTCATAGTACACAAGCAGCTTCCTGCTGGGGGAAAAAAATCCTATAAAATTTAACAATGCTCTTGGCAACAACCATAGTAGGTCAGATGCAATCAATCATCTTCTTCCTAGAGTCCTGCTGCTGGTGGCCACTGAAACCTCTGTCTGCCCAGAGGTTCTAGAAGCTGAGAAGGGAATCTGGGACCACCCTTTCCCTTTGCTCCCCTTTTACCAATATCTGCCAGCTACCATGTAGGCTCAGGCTTGTGCATTTGCAGCACAAGTAGAGAAGGCAGATAGGCTTGAAAAATTCCTGGTGGTATTGTGAAATGGTTGTAGATTGATCACAAATGGGTCTTGTCTCTGAATTTTGGTGGGCCTGGGAAGATTCAGTGAGTCAAGACACTGGAGCTCTCCTGCTCCCAACTCAAACAGAGGCCTTTTGTCATCTAAAATATTAAACCCCAAACTACAGATGAACAGGCAGGGATGGAAGTAGTTAGAGTCACACAGGACATTTTGTACTTTTGGGTCAAAATGTACTTTGAAAATCCCATTACGTGAATTTTCATAAAAATTTAATGTAAGTTCAATTTTAAGAAGTTACTAAACCTTGAAAACACTGTCTTTGCAAATAGCAATGGAACATTCCAGGATGCTTCCAGAGATTGTCATGAAAGTCTTCATAAAAGATTGAATAAAACATTTCTAAAAGTACCCATAATTCCAGTACAAGTCTACTAATAAGTACATCCTCCTTGCAGCATCATGCAGACTTTTATAGAGAAAAAAAAATGATATATCATACCAATACCACTGCCTGTTGAATAAGGCATTAAAATGTCTCAGAACTGAAAATAAAAAAGATTGCACGGGAGTAAACTTAGCACTTCTAAGAAAAGTTCCATTAAAAATGCAGTTTCTAAACATAAAACCATGGTATAAATACTTAAGTTTTTGTAACACTACATAAAGCCAAGCATGGAATATTTCACCTCAGAGTGGAGAAAGTCTCCCTGAAATTCTAATGAAGTGTTCATAAAATATACATGACAAATGTGCAGAAGAGCAAAGAGGACACGGCCAAAAAGTCACTGAAATTTAAGCTTTGAGTTGAAATGCCTCTTATTTTAGAGAACAAGGATCTCTCTTGGCTGCCTGTAATAGTCTGAAAGTCTCTGAGTTGCAGCTTGGCAGCTCTGGCCCTTCTCCCTGGCTCCACTCTGTGCAGCAGGAGTTTGCAGCACGGAGCTGGGGGAGCCTCAGCTCTGCTGGGAAACAGCCTCCTTAATAAATACTCCTGAAAAAATGTGAAAACAGATTAGGTGGGAAAAAGGGTCTTTTCCTGCAATGCCTTGGTCCATTCCTTTTTCTTCCCCTTATATAGGACAGTGGAGATGTGCTGCATCTCCTGGGATGGTCTCGTAGGATAGGTGCCATTCATGAGAGCAGATGAAGGTTGGGGTAGTCCTGGTGGCAGCTCAGACTGACACAGTCACAGCCATGTGTTCATAAACTCGTGCAGACAATCTTGCTACTAAAACCAGTTAATATCTATCGACCACCTGGTAGGTCTTTCATGTGTGACAGACCATAAGCTCCTGGGTGATGCTGTTGTGCAGCTGGTGGTGGCTTCAGGTCCCTCACTGCTGGGGGACGCTGGTGTTGGAGTCCTGCCCTGGTGGCCCTCCTGTTACTCAGCCCAGTCCAACACACAACCACCTCATTCCCCCTTTAACAAGAGAGGTGACACAGGAAAAATAGGAGATAATCTTGTGGGAAACAGTTTTCCAGGTAAAGTCAAAGCAGACTTGTTGCTGCTCTCTTCTGTACCCATGTAGCTGAGTTCCTTTGGCACTCAGAGCAGAACCAGGGGCCTTATCATCCCATTAAACTGTTATCCCAGCCTAAAAGTACCCGAGGAACTCCTTGTCTGCAGTTTAAAATCTTCTTAAAAACAACTGTGACATTCTTAATACTTTCTCTTTGCAAATATCAGGATTGACCCTTTCCCCAGAAAAATACCCCTGGGATTGCTGGGCATGAAGTTGCCCTGATTATGAAAATGTTTGGGGCTTTATTGGTTTTCCTTTTCAGCAGTTTTTCCAATGTAAATGTTGGATTTATAGTCTCCTGTCAGACACTGCATAAGGGGAATAATAATCACTTACTAACATTTTTTTGCTTTACCCCTCAACGTAAATCTTTATTGGAGTTTGCAAGTAGTGAAATAACCTTTGGCATGAAGCACTTAGGAGGTGATGGAAAACATGTCAGCTGTGGCTGGCTTTTCCCTCCACTCTGCTGAAATTCCCTTTTCTCTGGGTGAATTTGTTGCTGGTTCATCCTTCTTCATCCAGATAACAGGACAAGAAAAAAGCTGGTGCTTGAAGAAACTGGGGAAAGTCCTGTGAGTAGGGCTGGATTATCTTGTCCTTCAGGAAGACCTCCAGGTAAGTGCTCTTACAGATGCCCACCTACAACAGCTGGTGCTACGTGCATAGTATGCAGCAGCCTTGATTATTGTCAAGAGATTTGTGCCCAAGAGATTATTGCTCTGAATTGGTGTCAGAACATATATATAATCCACAATTGTCGAGTAATTTGTTGTAGTCCGGCACTCCTGCATCTATGTATATATATTAAAAAAATATTTGTTCAGCCTTATTTGATGAATTAGCCACAGCTCGGGGAATTTTGGCAATTGACCCTTGCTGAAATTCCCAGTGCTGTAGCTAGTATGACTCTAAATTAATATGTTTATTAAAAGAAATAACAAAATCCTTCTTTAGAAAAATAATTTCAGTCTTTGCCAGCAGATTTTAATTTGCATTGCAAATTATTTAATGAATTTTCTCAAAATGTTCACAATCTGTTCATTAATAATTCCTTTTGTGCTTAGGATAACATCCAATGAATTCCAAAGGAGAAGAGTGGTCACTTCCTTCAGAGGAGGAAGTGGATTGGTGTGGAATTCCACAGAGCATGTTTGGAAAACTGCTTTCTGCTGAAGTTAGGCAGCTTGGTAAAGTCTCTAACAGTGAAAAGGTGTTGCTGGCAGCTTTGGGAGGTGGAGGAGCTCTCGCTGGCACTGGGGGATGTCACATTTGTTCCCACCCTGCAGTTACTGAGAGCAGGGCTTGTGACCACCCTATTGATTCATCACTCAACCCTCAAACCACGATTTTCAGCCCGTGCTGTGCAGTAACCTTCCCATCAGCTACCAAGTAAATCATAGATCTCTTTTTGCTGATTTTTTTTGGAGTTGGTATTTCCAGTTCAAAAAACTTCCTATAGTGCAAATGTACTTAAGATATAGAAAACTTCTTCAAAATGCTGGCAGCTCCCAAGATGTTGAGGAATATTCTTCCAGTATTGCTTCAAAGCAACCTTAGGTGTATTCTAAGGTTCATCTTCCATAATACATTGATCCTGAGAAGAGAAGGATGCAATCCCTGCTTAGCTGTGGGGTCCTGCTTGTTTGCAGCAACGCTGAGAGACTTTTTTCTGTTGGGGAACAGCTGAACATGAATGGTTTAAAGAAAGATCTGCAACGTGAGGGAAGTTGCAAGTGGCTTCCATCCAGTTCTTGAGAGTGGCCACTGCAGCAGAGAGACCACCTGAAATCAGACATCGTGTGCATGATTGAGCTCTAAATCTATTTACTAGTGTGCAGGTCTTGCTCTTTAATCTTCAGGAATATTGAGACCTGCTGTCTTCATCCCATCTATGGGAGCTTTTGTTTTGCCATAGGAGAAACTTGGCTGATTTGATGGAATTTATTGATGCCAAACTCATTTTGTTTGCTTCTCCTTTCCTGACTGGGGTCTTGATGCTGGCAAAGGATTGTTCCAGAGTTTGGGAAGGAGCTGGTGTTAAACTGTCTGGTCCAAAGCCTACAAAGACAGCCAAAGGCACTACCCATTACTGCCCACAGCCCTGACGGGCTTTCCTGCTGGGCCACTTTGCTGCTGAACACATTAGACAGATGAAAAATGGTTATTGCCTTGAGTTTCTCTTCTGGTTGTGCTTATTGCTTAATTAAAACACCCATAGCCCATGTGAGATCACTCACCATGTTCCTGCAGTCAGCACAGAACGCTCTGCTGGTCCCAGCTGGAGCTGAACTCTGTGCTTTGCACTGAGGGGACCTCTTGTCAGACAGGGTTCAAGCTGGTGGTGCTGTGTTCTGCAGCTGCGTGTTTAACACAGAAACTCCAATCAATGGGACATAGATTTTGTGTCCTTTCTCACCCTGCGTTCTGGACCTGTGCTGCACGTGCTCAGTGCTGCCCCTGCCTCTGCTCCAGGCTCAGATGGAGCCGTTTGCAATTCCCAAAGCCACACAGCACTCACACTTGCCTGGGAATAGCTGCTTGCTATTAAAAGGACGTTCATGGTGAAACATTTCTCTGGTGTTTTAAAGCTGCCAGAAACCATTTCTGCCTGCTATTGTGTACTAGTGATACTGCTGGAAATGGCATTTTGTGATGTCTGCTGCCTTACAGACCCTGCGGTCTGTCTGTCTTTGAGATTGTGCTTTGATTTTATTCAAATATATTTATTATAAATACTTACAAATGTCAGTGGCTGCTGTTAGTTGTCTGTCTTAGATGTCGTGTTGAAAGGCAGGAGCTTCCACCCGCAGGACACTGTGGGGGGTGGAAGTGAAGTCTCATGGTGAAGGGGGAATTGGGCAGAGTAAGGAAGAGAGTGAACACCTGAGGCAAAGCCTCGTGTATGTGTAATTAGATTAACTTTGAGGGCCTGATTAATTTTAGAGCTGTTCTCAACCTGGGAAAGGAGCAAAACTGGGATAAATAAAAATAAAAAGCCAAGTATAACTGAAAACAGTACTTGGTCTAATTACCATAAGACATATTTCCTGTTGGAAAATAACCTAATTAGTGGTGTATTGAACTTAAAACCTCTTCTGTGGTAGTTATTAAATTCCATGACATTTCAGCTTGATTAACTTTTTAACAGATATGACTTGGGGCTGTTACAGGGAACATTCTGAGGTGGATGGGAGATCTGATGACCTATCCCACCACCAGTCCCAATTATTCAAACTGAAGAAAATTTATTATAAAACCTCATTAGCAGGAAGGAAACTGATAAACATGTTGCCTGATCTTTTTCTTGTTTAATGTTAGCTGAAATGAAGGGATAGTATGTAAAAGAAAGTGTCCTCCTGCCCCAGAGAGCAGAGGGAGAGGAACAAGAGGTTTCCTGAGCTCCAGCTCTGCCTTGATGATGATGTTTTGCAGCAGTTAATTATGTTTTTTGTATAGGATAGTTATTAATAAGGCGTGATTCTGTTCTTGGGAGTACCCCAGCACTACAGCTGCATTTGGGAGTCCCTGTGCTCATCTCTCCTCTAACCTGTAGCTGTTCAGCAGCCTGGCAATGCTATACAGCAGCCTGGCAGTTCTTGCTGCTTCCTTTCAGCTTCTCTCCATTTACCACGGATGACAACCTTGGGTTATAATAAAAGGAACGAGGCTTCAGGTAGGCAGAAAGTACTTGGTGACATTTCCCAGAGAAAGGTCAATAAAAAAACCCTGTCTTGTGCCACGGGATCTCTGAGAGCTGCTCCAGCTCTCTGCACTCTCCAAAGTGCTGCCTCATTTTTGGGCTGAGCCCCTGGCAGGAACAACCCAGTGTTGCCTTGGCCATCACCAGTCACAGGGCCCAAAGCCAACCAGCCTCTCCTCATGTGGCTTAGCAAGCTCTCAAGAGAGGGGCAGGAAGAAATGGATGCACAACTGTCAATATTTCCCTCCTTGCTATTGGAAATACTATGTCTTTGGAGTGAAATACGTGGCAAGCCAGGCTCACCTACCTCAGCACTGCCCAGTGTGGTCTCTGGTGGCATTTGTCTGTACTTGCTAGGTTACAGAACAGCAATATATAACTTCTAAACACTTCCAAAAAAAAAAATAAAAAAAAATGAAAAGCATGCTATTATTTTATGGACTTATTTCAGGTTTTTTGGTCTGAATTCATAGTCCTGCTGGTGCTGGGCTGTGGGGCAGGTGCTGCAGTTCTCTGTGTCCTCCCAGATCCAATGCTGTGGGCTTCCAAAGATTTATCCATTTACAAGGCTGCATGGACATAAAAGAAGAAAATGTAACTATAACCTGAGGGCCTTTCCAGGAAAAAAATTACAAACTCTGGTATTTGCACCAGGTCTTTGGGGAATGTATGTGGGTGGGATGCTGTCTCCTGATTCTTCAGGAGTTTCCTGCAAAACGGATCTCAGATGTAAATCCAGCAGCTTCTAATACTGTTGGTTGCTTTACCACACAATATAGAGGGAAAAGTAAAATAATCTGGTTTAAAAAAAAGTTAAGTTTTGAAAAAATGTTTACAAAATACCAAACCCTGAAGTGAAACAAACCCAGAGAAATAAAGCTCCAAATCAAAGTGAAATCACCTGAGTTAGTAAATAATGGTTCCAGGAGGTGATTAAATTCATTTCAAATTGCTCTGTGCTCCAAAATACTAGATCTGAATATAATTAAGGATTAATAGAGTTTGCTTTTGTCTTTCTGTTAAAGAAGAAAAAAAGGCTATTTAAATCAGTAGCGTGTTTGTTATCCATATAGAGACACAAAGGTTATGAAAATATGGCACAATCTCCTCAATTTTGTGATTTAATTAAGATAGGCCTTGGAGGGAGGCAGCAACAGGGATGCTGGCTGTGATCGATAAACTCTCCTTCCATTTCTTGAAGGTGCCAAACAACAGCTGTAATAAATGACCACTTAATAGCATAAAATGTCAGGAGAGGAGCAGCTGGAATCAGTGTGGAGGAAGAAAGGGCAATGACAGCTTTACCAAATCTGTGAGAACACCAGTTGTTGTTGTTGGAAGAGCTCCTGGAGCAAGTCCAGAGGAGGTCTTGGAGATGATCTGAGGGCTGGAGCAGCTCTGCTCTGGAAGCAGGCTGAGAGTTGGGGTTGTCCAGTCTGGAGAAGAGAAGGCTCCAGGGATACCTTAGGGCACCTTCCAGTGCCTGAAGGGGCTCCAGGAAAGCTGGGGAGAGGCTTTTCACCAGAGAGGGTAGTGAGAGGACAAGGGGTGATGGATTAAAACTTGAAGAGGGGAAATTTAGGTTAGATACGATGAAGACGTTCTTCACTCTGAGTGAGGGAGGTGAGACACTGGCCCAGGTTGCCCAGAGAAGCTGTGGATGCCTCATCCCTGGAAGTGTTCAAGGGCAGGTTGGATGGGGCTTGGAGCAACCTGGTCTAGTGGAAGATGCCCCTGCCCATGCAGGGGCGTTGGAACTAGATGATCTTTATGGTCACTTTCAACCCAAAACATTCTGTTGTGATTCTCTGATTCTAAGACCCCAATGCTTTGCAAAGACCTCCTGGAACTGAACTCTGCAGAGGTTTCTGACAGTCTCCAGGGTGCAAATGGAGGACTTTTCCTGGCAGCTTTCTCTCAGTTACTCCTGAGAGGAGGCAGGTGTGTGTCAGCTGCCCCCTCACCGATATCTACAGACAATATAAAGGAATCAATTGCCATGCTGTAACCCAGCCCTACAGGTAGCTCAGGAATCCTGGGTATGTCCCTGGCCTTTTCTGCTAGGACAGTCCTTTTCCCAGTTTGATTCATATCAAGTTTTTAATAGGAAAAATGCATCTGGGAAGACAGTTTTTAACTATTCTACTTCCTTTCTCAGCTAAGAGACTTGCCAAATTTTGTAGGCTGCTCCAAAAGTTTCCTTAACTGCTTCGTGATCCTTTGCTGCCATTACATGGGAAAAAAAAGGTTACCTTTTTTTTTTGTTTGTAAATGAAGAAATTAATTCTTCTCCATTTAAAATACAAAATGTTCATACTAACTCTCTCGGGAGCACACCTTTGGGCTCCCGTTTGCACTGCATTCTTGTACTAGAAGTACAGTCTTGGAGAGCTGGAGGTGTAGGCATTGGAAGAAGTATTGGGTGATCTCCTAAGGGAAGATCCTCTCCTAAGGGAAGATCCTTTCATTGTGAAGGACCTCCCTGAGCCTGCTCTGGACCCCCTCTATCAGTTGAGGAGCAGAGGCAAGCACACGTGGGTTGTGAGGGTTTACCCTCTCTTCTATTAAACACAAAAATAGACTTGTTCTCTTCTAGCAACTCCTTTTTTTTCCCCGTTAAAATGATAATTTCTCACTATCAATTCCTTATTGCCAGGCTGAACTGCTGAGAGATAATCTAACAATAATGTGCTAATTAGTCTTACTGCTGCAGTACCTCAGACCCAGGCTGAAGAGCTGGAAGATAATTAGTATTTAACCAATTAAGCTTGTTGCAAGTTCATGAGCACAGCTCTTAGATGTTGGGGTTTTTTTCCCTGGCAAATTCAGCTCGAATGCAGTAATTTAGCAGCACTGGCAGAAATAGGCCGAGGAGCTGGTCAAAGTGAATTTTTATTTTAACAGCAACTACGGGATTTCACCTTTCCCTCCCAGCTGTCTCCCAGGCTCCCTCCAATTTCTCATTAGCCATCATTAGAGCATAGTTGTTAGATGACAGCTCTGACCTCAGGTAACCCCCCAGTATGTGTTTCCACATATCCTTAATGTCAAACAGTAGAAAGACTATGGGAATTATGGTAAGGATCAGTGCAGTTCCCTCCCCTTTTTGTTGCAGGCTGTGGCCCTGCTCCAGTTGAGCTGTCCCCAAGAGCTGCTGTGGCATCTTGGCTTGGGTCCTGTGTGACACAGCTTGGAGGTTCTCACCTTTCTGGAAGAAGAACATGATGAACCAATGGTTCGTGACAGTCTGAGGAGGGAAAAAGGCATCATGGCTGAACAAACCTGGCTGTGCTTTTGAAGGCAAAGCTCTGGTATGATGAGACAGCTAAAATAGGTTAATGTTTGTGTTGATTACTAATTGACATACTAATTGCTACTGATTTTTTCAATACAAATTACATAGCCTTCAAGTGAAGGTTAACCTTCTTGTCTAGCAATCATTTCTTGCAATTGAGGCAGTGGTTGACTGTTAGGGTTGCCTGGATGGGCTGTTTTTGAGATGGCTGAGTGTGAAATGACAATTCAAACCATAATTGGGGACCTCAGGTTTCTTCCATGGCTTTTGACTGAATCCCTCAGATGGATTAAATGGGGAGACAGGGCTCTTCTGGTGGTGGGTGAGGATCAGCTTCAGCACCAGCTGGGTATGGGAGTGCTTTGCGATGGCAAGGATTTTGAGGGGCATGGAGTGCCTTGTTATATGCACCAAACTGTTTCATTTGGTGGTCGGGTATGGTCCTTTGAGAATAATTCTTTAACTATTGGTTTCCAAGAAGAATATGAGAAGAATTCTTAAATACTGGAACAGGTTGCCCAGAGAGGTGGTAGATGTCTCTTTTGTGGAAACACTCAAGGTCAGGTTGGATGGGGCTCTGAGCAGCCTGATCTAGATGAAGATGTCCCAGCTCGCTGCAGGGGAGGTTGGACCAGATGACCTTTTAATGGTCCTTTCCAATCCAAAGCATTCTCTGATTCTTGTGCATGATGATTTTCCACCCAAATTTCTTAACTTATTGATTTTGTTGCCTTCATTTAGGATTTAGCTTGCAGATTACAATGGATCTGCTGACTTAGTGCTTTGAAGCCAGCTAGAAATGAGAGGGTCTTGTCCCATGACTTCTGGTGTCAATTAGATCTGATGCACTGAGGGACACCACCTGAGACCTGAGGGAGCAACCCCAGGAGAGCTGGGCTCTTTGGTGTTGGGGGGACCTTGGTGCTGCTGGGGATACGCTGAACATTTAACCTTGGCTGGTGTTGGAGGATCTAAAGTAACTGTGCTTATAAATGAGGTCAGGGAAAGATGTAATGACCATGTTTATGAAAATTGAGACATTTATGAAAAAACATATCTCAGAAAGAATGACTGATGTGAAATTCTAAGGAGATTCACAGCCAGCTCAGCCAAGCTGCTCTGGTTGTGGTTGTGCCTTTGCCAGTGTCCCACCTGAAGGGCTGAGCAAGGAAGCCCCAGTAGGAGCTTTTTCCTTTCATGCTGGGGAATCTGCAGAAGCAGCACTGGGTTGTATCTCATGAGAACAAACGACCCTTTCATCTGCTGTTTCACTGGCTGTAAACTCCTTCCCTGCATGTGAGCTGAGGGAAGAATACCAAGAGGCTGCTCTAATTAAGATATGCCAGAGCAAAGTTAATGCTCAGGGTTTCTTTCAGACGCTGACAGGAACACACCAGAATGATGATGCAGTTGGGGTCATTGACTTGTATGGAATGTGGTGGTTGCTTACAGACTGCCAGTCAGATGTGCCAATGGAAGACTGCAGGAATTGTTCAGAAATATGATCACTAATTCTTGAAGTAAGTAATGCTGGGTGTATGAACGTTTACAGTCCTGTTACTGTGGCTAAGAGGGAAGGAGCTGGTGAATTCACTGTGCTTAGTGCAACAAGTAGGATGTAAAAGTCTTTGGAATTTGAAGAAAGAAAATATTCAGCATATTTTTTTATTTCTTCAAGCCGCCCATATGTTTATATTTAGTCTAATGTTATGTGACCATTTTATTCCTCAGAATTTTTTACTGTTTCTGAGAGTTCTTTGCTGTGCCCAGAGGAGCTGTGGCCAGGGCAGGCAGGATTCTCCCACCCTGCATGTAACTTGCTGGGGGAAACAGCAAAAACTTGTTTTACAGGTTGGACAACAATGTAAATATGTTGGACACGAGAGCATTTAATACAAATTTTTCATGTTAAGATGTTGTAGTCTTTCTTTAACCAGGTTTTTATGTATTTGTTTTTAATATATTTATATCTCTGTTTTAGGAATCACACATTGTCTTTCCCTTGTATTGATTCTGGGAATATTTCATGGGGAGTGGTGGAGCAATGAGAGGCTGTGAGATGCATTCCCAGCTTCTCAGGGTGACCACAGTGGGGATAAAAGAGTACTGAGAAAATGGAAAATATATAGTGCATATAGGGATTTTCCCTGGTTCTGACAGGGCCTTTATTATTATTTTATTATTTTATTTCTATGAACCTCATAGCTGATCCTCTCAGTGAAGTGTACTACTTAGCAATTTAGGAGGAAATTTGCTCCTATCATGAGGGATAAATGTGGTAATTCTTTCTGAGAGTTTGGCAATTACTGGGGAATGATGAGCAACTATAATTCCCTGAAAATTAAACATGTCTATTGAGTGAGATGTGTGCTGTGCCAGTCAAAGTGCAGGCAGAGGGGTCCTGGCAGGGGGGAAAGCCACTGCTCCAGCTGGGTCCTGCTCCAGCCCTGCTCCCCGTGGGAGCTGCTGGGCACCCTGGCAGGGGGGATGTGGGGATGCTGGCTGCAGCAGTGCATGTAGCTCCCAGGCCCTGGCCTGGTGAAAAGCAGTTGAAGAAAGGTGTGTCTCAAAGGAATTTTTTATTTATTTATTTTTAAAAAGGGAGGGAGGGGAAAAAGAAAAAGGAAAAAAAACATTACTTGTAACAAGAGGACAAGTGGTAATGGATTAAAACTTGAAGAGGAGAGATTAAATTGGACACTAGGAAGAAATTCTTCACTCTGAGGGTGGTGAGACCCTGAAACAGGTTGCCCAGGGAAGTTGTGGCTATCCCATCCCTGGAAGAGTTCAAGGGCAGGTTGGATGGGGCTTGGAGCAACCTGGTCTAGTGGGAGGTGTCCCTGCCCATGCAGGTGACCTTTAATGTCCATTCAACCCAAACCAGTCTGGGGTTCTGTGATTCATATGATTCTATGAACAAAAAAAACCGAAACAAACCCCCCCTCAAAAAAAACCCAAACTGAAACCAACCCCAAAAAACAAACCAAAAAAGATAACCCACAAGAGCTGCAGGTGTTCAAGGTATCCATCAGTCTGCAGAAATAGGAGGGGGCTCTGACAAATCCCCAGTGGGACCCTCTGCAGCCCCCACAAGAGCAGGTCTCCCCCTGAGTGAGTGGGTGACCCCTCCCACGTTGAGGACCCACAAGCACATGTAGATGAAGGAGTATGTGTGTACCAGGACAAGCTGTGGTGGAGCTGGGAGTTGGTGTCTGCAGCAGATGATGGGGAGGAGAAGCCCTGTCATGCGTGTGACACACAAGTGTTTCTGCCTCATAAGCAGGAGACAGCCCAAGCTATAAATTTTGTAGACAAGCAAAAGAACCCTAAGAAGATATTTGTAGGAAAAATATACTAGAGATATAAATTTTAAAAATAGCATTATATCTTTTGTTCACATACACTTCCTGAGTGACCTGTATTAATTTTTCCTACAACACTGAATAATTAATTCTTCCCAAGAAAGCTGGAATTACAGGCTGCAAGCTTCAAGCATCAGTGCAGTCTGAAATGAACCCCCTAATATTTATGCTGTATTTATTTCTGCCTTCAGCATTCAAGTAATGCAGCGGATAATTCAGAAGAATATATGATCAAATGCAGCTTTTGAGCAAAGAGGGCAGCCAGTGATAACAACTCCTCTGCTGAAATAACCTTCTGTGATTTCTTTCCCAAGATGTTGCCTGCTTTTTTCTTTAACTCTGCTTTTAATTTGACTCTGAGCTATAAAAAAATACCAAGCTTATCTGCATTACCCTTGTACAGAAACTCACATCTTCAAAGTGTTGTAGAAACATTAATTAATGCATTATTGCTGTGCTGAAGCACAGGAGTATCCTGCTCATGTTTTAGAGACAAGAGACTTGAAAAGCAGAAACTGGGACCTCAAACCTAGAGGTCCTGACCCGAGGAAGTTGTTTATGCTCCAGAAATGTGCTGGAAATCTTTTTCCATCTGCTGTGGCAGGTGGGCAACTGTTGCTCCCGTGGTGGAAATGCTCCAGCATTGCCCGTGGCATTACTCTGAGGAGCAAAATTTGGGGTGTTTTGGGATGAGGCAGCACCGTTGGGCTTGTCCAGGGCTGGATCCAAGGCCTGCACCTCATGGGAGAATATTTCCCGAGGGTTTAACCTGTTCCCAGCTCAGCTCTTACACTTGAACCTCTCTGGGTGAGTGAGACAGAATAACCAGCCACTGCCTGAGCTGTGGTGGTCCATGCACAGGCTGTCATGGTGTGGTGGCTGGTGGACTGGGCTAAAATCTGTCATTTCCAGCTTTTTAAGGAGAAAGGTGCTGTTGGGAAAAAACTGTGTGAAAATCCATGGCAGGCCTGTTTCAGCCTGGTGGTCCTGGTGGCCCTGGTGTTAAGGTACCTGCTTTCTGAGGGCCTTGCATTCTGCTGCACTTCTGCTTCAAAACTAAAAAATCAAGGCTCAAAGTGCCAGCTCTTTGTGGACATCAGACAGCTGAAGGCTGGGCAAGGGTCTCCTCCAAAAAAATTGAACTGAACAGTGTGAAGAGTAGAGTATAAAGGGTTTGAAGGGCTTATGTTCTTTAGGTTTTTTGCAATGCGGCAGCTGAAGCAAAGTCTGAACAACTTTTAAAGCAAGAAACCAGTGAGTTAGAGCAGAGCAAAAGAGCCTGACATTAGAGCCCCTTATATTTGCCTTCTTCTAGTGAGAAAAGTCCTCTGGCCCCTGCAGCACCGGTGTCCCATCTGCAGAAACCTCACCTGATGGATGTCAGCCTCCCTTGGGACAATGCTGGCACTTCCCAAATGCTGCTGAAGAAAAGGATGTGACAAAACCAGCATTTCTGACACCCGTTTCTGTAAGATGCTGATGCCAAACAAAGACACTCTGTCAAAATCAAATCCTCATCAAGTTTCCATGTAATCCTCCCCAAGAGCTCTCTGTCCCGTTTGCTGGGACGTCTCTGGAGTGCGGTGGCAGGCGGCTGTCACCAGGAGCAAAACGTGCCCTGTCACCCCTGAGCTCTCCATGGCAGATGGCCTTGGCCTCATCACACACACACATCACACGTGTCAGGGCATCAGGATTTGGAGTGTCACCCTAATAGCACGGCCTGGCCACCTGTCAGCTGGGAAAGGGACAGCAAGGGCAGCGGGGGCGTGGTAAGTATGCAAGGAGCGTAAGGAAAACATATCAACTACTTATCTATTAATCTCCAAGTGAAGTAAGAGTGGAACTGAAAATGTCTTTCATCTGACATGGAAAGGCCTGTCTTCTTCCCAAGAACATATCTTCTTGTCCCTCATTTCTTTCTTAGCTGTTTCTAGCTTTTATTTTTATACTGATGATGGCTCAGGAGAGCATGTACTGAGGCTGCCTTAAACCTGGGCTTAAAATGTAACCAAGTGGTGAAGCAGAGCCTGCGTGCTCCACGGAAATTTTAAATGCCACAAATAAACATTTCAAAGTACTGTCTTGAGGGCTTCATCCTGTGGCCACCTGAGGGATGCAATTTTTTGCAAAAGGAAATAAAATCATAGTGCTAAATATTACTGCCCGTCAGGACTGTTCACATCATGTTGGCAGTTGCTCACCTGATGTTTCCAGGGGCCTGTGAGGGGGGTATAAAAATCATCTCCATGATGGAGCTTTAAAATCTCAGTCCAAAAAATTTCTCTGCTGTGCAAATTAGAAGTAAAAAGAAATTATCTTGACGAGGTGCCAGAAGCCTTAGACAGTGTCTGTTTCAAAGAGAGATTTCATCAACCTAATTTGACCATGCAGGAACTCTGAGGGGCTCTGGTACAGTTTGTGGAGCTGTTAACATGCAGTGTAGAGACCTGAACTGCTTCTATCTGTCACTGACAGATGCTTCAGTTCAGAGAATGCCATCAGGAAGTGTATTAAAACAGAAAGAAAAGGAATCCAGAAAGTTTCTCAAGGAGCTATGGGTTTTAGTTGCAGAGACCATGAATCTGTGTGGGGTGATGAAATGAGTTGTACCTGTCTCACTCGTGACTCTTTCCTATGGCTAATGTTTACTCTTTTATGTTGGATTTAGATCATTATTTATAGGCAGGTCTAAACAATTCCTCAGGTGGAGAGGCTGAGAGAGAGTCAGCGTGGTGCTGCATCTTGGTACCACACTACAGCAGCTCAGCAAGGCAGGAAGGCACAGAGCTGTGTAGGGTTCCAGTGTCCAGGCTCTAAGAACCAAACTGTGTTGGGAGCAGTATCACACATTTGCTAAGAGTTACAAATTCCTGTTTCTTTTATTGTATGATGGAAATTCTAAGTATGGATAATGTTTGTATTCACCCACCTATTGACGACTGTAACATCCCAGCCAGGGGTCTGAAAGGTAATTTATTTCAGTGTTGATCTTGTCAACTTCTTAATGAATAGGTTTGATGCAGACCTAATAATTTGAGACATCTTATCCCAGGCTTGCTGTCCTCCTGCTGAACATTTAATGCATTAGTGATACTGGGAACACCTAACGAGAAACAACAAGAGGGAAACACCAGAATTATAATAAGGGGGATGTGGAGAAGTTTTCTGTTAAAAGCTCTTGAGAGGTAAACTGGGATAAAGACAGCTTGTTCTCTGGAGTCTTGTGTTGGAGGTAATAGGAGCAACTATTCTGTCCTATGGTGAAAGAGGTCTTGATTCTCTGAAATATTTTTTTGTTCTTTCTGCTTTGTGCAGAAGCTGGTTTGTTATGCTACCAAAACTAAAAAAATGGCTATTTATGAGCTCTGTGGAGGCTGAAAGGAAGAGATGAGCCCCCAAAAAGTCATCAAAGCAGTTGGTGACATAAAAAAAATTGAAGATTAGTGTGTAGCCACAGCTAATGGGCCTTACAACATCTCCAATTCTCCTGCTGGGAACCAGAGGCACTCGCAGAGAGTGGATGAGCTAGTAATATTAGCACTGAACTTTAATTCTTACGCTTGTAGAAGATGTCAGTGTTGTTCCAGGCTTTCCCCTCCCTAGCAGAGCTGGCAGGAGAAAGTCTGCACTGAAGTAAATGATAGATTAGGTATTCAGGCAATATTTTCTTAATTTTCTTAATACTCAGTTATGGTGCCTGATCACCTCTGGAAACATTTTTCTTTGATGTTTCACAGCGATGCAGATAATTTCCATCAAGTGTGTTGTCAAAACTCGGTGCCAGCAGGTGGAAAATTGCACAAGAAGATTTTAATCCACTCACTTAGAGTGGAATTGTGAAAAAGAAACTGAAAACTGTCCTGGGACTGTGCACTTGACAAAGCTCTGCAGCCCCGAGGCACTTCAGGCATCAACTTTTCATCATCGAATTCCTTCAAGGGACTGAATTATCTGATAAATGACTATGACTTTACTAGATAAAGGTAATTTTAGATGTATGCAAGAGTCAGTTAAAACGTATCATTATTTTTATGGGATGAAAGTCTTCAAAACAAAAGAATATTCCAAATTTTGAAACCAATCCCCTGGTACAAACTTCTTCAGCTGACACACATGCTCAGGTTTTCCTTCCAACAAGAATCCAGGATTTCAATAGTCACTGGGTTTTTCTGTTTATAAAACTTGTTTAGAACTCTGAGGTGCAAAACTTTAGTTTCAAAGTCAGGAAATCAATGCAAACGTGGAGAATGGGAGTTAAAGTAAACAATAACACATCGGGGACCTGGACCAAGATAACCAAAGATGTCAAGAAGAGATGCTACTTGTTCCCTGAGCTTGCAGAAATCCTGTGGGCAGAGCAAGGGTAGGTGCTTCAGCTGCTGGTGTAAAGAGAGTTACTAATGCTGGGTGCTAGAAACAAAACCAGTAATGGTGACAGACTGTTAAAAATATAAAAGCAGAGAGAAATTTTCTATTTATTGTCTTTTTCCCCCACTTGCAATTATAAAAAGACCAAACCACAAACTGATATTCTGATTAAGCCCGAGGACACCTGCCTCTGGTAATGATGGAATTAAGCAAATGATCCTTTTATTGTTTTGTTCTCAACTCTTTGTATAATTCTCCCCATATTTTTCTTGCAGTGTCTGAAAACCTTCCATTTAAACAGTATGACTGGTTTCCCTTGTAGGTATATTTCTTTCCTTCTTTTTAGAGGGAGACGTATGAGCAATAATTGCCTTGGTTGATTGATTTCTGCAGGTTTTATTATCTCTTCAGTTTTTAAATAAAGCCTAATTATTAACTGAGTATTCGTCAGGAAAAAAAATGTAGTTAAAAGACCCCACCAAGCCCAGAAGCAGAGGTAGTTTTGTAAGTGATGTGGTATAAGATTTTCCCTCTAGAAGTTCCTTGCCAGATGGGCACAGCAATTGAAGAGGCGTGAGATGGTTGAGAGAAGGACACAGTATGGCTGGAAAGGTCTGTCTTACTGGGGAATGGCAATGGAACACTGGGAAAACTCTGGGATTGTGTGAAGAGTGAAGATCCAGGGTGGTTGTGGTGACAAAGGCTGGGTCAGACTCCTTGGTGGATTGTCTCCAGGCAAGCCAGAACATGGCAGCCTTGTTGCTATGAGCACCAAGGGTGTTTCCCCTCATTGCTCAGCTGCCTCTGCCAGATCTGCCTGAGCTGGGACACTGGTGGCTCTGAAATCTGCAGCCTTATTTGCATTTCATTTCCCAACTCCAGCTGAAATGGCTGCTATGGGTAAAACTTCATTAGATGTTGCAAGTCAACCAGCTTTGTTTGCTTGTCTAAATGTGTGTTCTGGGTCGGCTGTGTGTTGGTTTTCCTGGTGAACAGCAGAGTTTTGATCTGCAGGACACACATGGAATGGCAACCCATTGGGCTTCCTTCACAGGGCTTTCAGAATAAGATACTTGCAAAAAAACACATACGAATGATTAAAAAAGAAAATATTTGCTCATTTTTAGAGTTACCTGCATTACCAGGGAACTGCCATGTTGTGGAAAAAATGGGCAAGGAGTGTTTGTTTCCCTGAATCCATTAGTTCCTGAAAGTGAAGTTCTCAAAATAGTTTCTTAGCATATTGAGTGTGTTAGTGTGTTGGATGCTTGTGGATAAGTACTTTTTGGGATGTAATGGCTCTGGGAGGGACTGTATTTTTCCCGTTGCAGATTTTTTTTTTATTTTTTTAATGTATTTTTTCCTACTGTTTTTAGTTAATGTAATTATTTTAGTTTATTTTATGTTGGGTATTTGTTGTTGTTTTGTTTTGTGTTTTGTTTTTTTTCCTACTGCTTTCTACCCATTCCATACAAGAATTCATGCTTCAGGTGATGGGCACACCTGGGGCTGAGTTGGAATTGCCTCAAGAAGGGGTAAGAGGAGATGCAGGAAATGCATGAGAGGCAGAGGGGGTGTCTGTACATATCTGTGTGCAGGTACATGGATGTGCAGGTACATGGATGTGCAGGCATCAACATGCACTTCTCTCCTACAGGATGGAATTTCTGGGAATTTTTAACAGCTTAAAAGAAATCCCATCAGTAACAGATCACTCAGGTGGCAAAATCAAAATGATAAGGAATAAAACATGTCAGCACTGGCGTTTCATTCCTCTTTTGATTGTTTTTGTGCTAACGAAGCCTGGGTGAAGTGCTTGGTCTCCAGAAGGGTGGAAACCCCCAGGAGACCCTTCCCCAAAAGCCTGACTCACCTCTGCCTAGGGATCCTAGGCTGTTTGCTCAGGAAGGTTTGTGTGCAGATTGACTCCTTCATTGGGAAGGATGTTCCCTCTCCACTGAGGTTTGATTTTGGTTTGGTTTTGTTTGTTGGGGTTTTTTTTGTTTGGTTTGGTTTTCTTTGTTTCTTTTGGGGTTTTCTGTTGGTTTGGTTTTTTGCGTTTTGGTTTGGTTTTTCGTTTGTTTGTTTTTTTCCTTGGGAGAGATGTGGGACCAGCAGGGGGGGGCAGGTGGCAACAAGGGCTGCAAAGTTTCACTCGCACCATGGCCTCTGCACGGCCGTGTCACGGGTAAGGAATTTAAGACACCAAAAGGAAACTTTAGAGCACGACCCTCTGCTGGGTGCCTGGAAGAGCAGCCACGTGCCTTTGCCCTTCTGCAGGGCCACTTGAGTGCCTGCTCTGGTGGGTCCCTGGAAGTGCTGGTGGGTCCCTGGAAGTGCTGGTGGGTCCCTGGAGGCACTGACACTCCCAGCACAGCCTGGTCGGTGCTTCAGGGCTCGGTTACAGAGGGGCCTGATGCAGCAAATACAGAATTTCTCTCGGGGCAAGAGCTGGATATTAAAAAAAAAAATGCCCTGAAGTAAATAAAATAATTTCTCATGGACCTTTCAGGAGTTGTATGATCCCAATGAATAAAAACACTAAAATGATGAGAAAGATTTTCTTCCCTTAGGTGACGTTTTACATCAGTTGCTCTGATAGCCATTCATTAATTTTATATTTTGCTTTTACTAAACTCATTTTCTTTTAAGTGAGAGTTTCAGTGCAATGTACTCTGAATATGTCAAGGTTGGGTGTTTTCTTTGGAGTTGTTTTTGTTGTTTTTTTTAAGCACAGAAATGGCCTTGATTTTCCCTGGAGGTGGGGCTGGTGAAGGGCCAGAAGTGCCATGGCACAAAGCCCTGGGTTTCTGTCCGTGGGTCAGACATCCCAGCACCTCATCTCACCCTGCTTAACAGGCACTTGCAGGTAATTCAGTGAACATTATGGCCAAGTCCCAGGGTCGGCTGAGCAGAGGGGAAGTTTGCTACATGCTGATGAGCTGTGCCCTGTGGTTATGTGGCAGACCAACCACTCTGTTCCTGGGGATGAGGAGTGTCTGCCTTTGCTCTGCTTGGTGCCCACGGGCACAATCCAAGTTTAGTTTCTGTGATATAATAATTTCTATCCTGCCATGCAACCCTCTTAACACAGTCTGTTGAACAGGTTCTGCTCCTGGCTGTGTTGTCCATGTGCACTAGCAGAAGTGAGGCCTGTCAGCCAGTCCCAGCTGCCTCTCAGCATCCACACCCAGCCCTCAGCCCTGGGGGAAAAGTGGTTGTGTAAGAAGAACATCCAAAGGTAAGTCAGAGAGGATAAAACTTCAAACCCTCTAAAAATATCTATTAGCGTTATCAGCTAGGGGGTGTCTTCTGCTAAAATAAACTTCCATTTTATTCAGTTATTGGATATTAGGGTGCATGTTGGGTTTTTTACAGCACATATGAGAGTGGTGAGACACTGTCTCAGAGAAGCTGTGCCTGCCCCCTCCCTTCAGAAGGATGAGATGCTTCACATCTCTTCCATACTTGAGGAAGAATAATTTTCTGACTTTTCTATTCTGGTCACAGCCATGGAACAGGGGCCCAGAGGCTAATGGCCAGTTTGTACATTCTCACAGCTGGGGAGCACATCTGCATCTGTCTTGCCTCCTGGCTGATTTGCCTTCAAGTTCTTTTCTTGTTCCATTTTTTCTCTGACTTTCTCCATCATACAGAGCACTTGCCATTTTTTACTCACAGCATCAATGGTTTTGCCACAAAATTATGGGACCAGGAGATAGACCCCAGATAAAGCATTTTGTTCTGGAATACAAACCCTAACTCTCACCTTTTTGGATGCTGTTTAGGTTCCCTCACTATGCTGCTTAGGAAAGACTGTACATGATCTGTGTGAACACATCAGCAGAATGGAAACCTGGGGCACAGGTTTGAGACGTTTTGCTGAGCAGCTCTGCTGGGTCCATAGATGTGACAATTAGCCAGTAAAAATCCATGAAAGGTTTTCTCAGTTTTAATTTTGCTCCTTTGATCTAGTAGGAGAGAAAAGGTCCTCGTCCCACACCTGCAGCACTCTTCAGTCCCAGGGAAACTTCCCAGGGCCCTTCTGCTCCAACATGGTGCTTAAATACCAACAGCTCTGGCAAGGATCTGGGATTTCCACTGTTAGAAAGAGAGTGCTCAGCATGGAAAGAATTATGGAGAGGAAATGGTATCAAAGATCCAGGGGAAACTAAAAGAAAAAACATCTAAAGATCTGTTGTTTTGTCCCCTCCCTGGAAGTGTTGAAGGGCAGGTTGGATGGGGCTTGGAGGCACCTGGTCTGGTGGGAGGTGTCTCTGCCCATGGCAGGGGGCTGGAACTGGATGATCTTTAATGTCCCCTCCAACCCAAACCAGCCTGTGGTTCTATGACTTGCAGTTGCTGGTGTTTTCTCACTGGCTCACCCTTTTTACCTCCTCCTGTTCCCAGATCTCCAGATATAGCAAGATTTTCCTGTATGAGAATAAGTACAACTCTAATTTCACCACAAAGCTTTAATTTCTTCAGTGTCCCCCATCCCTGGCTGCCTGGCACGGCAGACCCACAGCAGAGTGATGCAAAGAATGTTCTCTCCCAGGGCGGGGAAACAGGGGGCAAGAGGAACTTCAGACCACCTTGTCTCCTAAAAAGGTGGGGAAAAGAAATTTCTACAGCAAATTGCTTTTCATCTTGAGAAAGTTACACTCTATCAAGAGCTTCAGCACGGCAAGGTCCAGCCTTTGTCATGGATATTTACAGCCTGCGAGGAAGGAAACCCTCCCAGATGGAAAGTGGAAAAAAGTACAGATGCATAAATTCAGTGAAAGTACATCTGACCAACCTTGGGGGGCACTGCAGGCACACCCCTCTGCAAGAAGCAGCAAAAAGCACTCAGGGAGAAATATGGGTCACACTGGACATGGTGACATCACCTTTCTAGCACAATTACTTTTTATTTCACTTTAAAAGACTTCGGTTTGGCTGCCAATAGGAAAAACGAGATTTTTAGGAAACAGGTTGTGAAGAATCTATGATTAATCTTGAGGCAAATCTCAGACTTTGCTGAAGAAGTCTCTGTTAAGGTCCTAATTTTATTCTTTTCCCTTCTTTCCCACATTTTCCCTAGAGATTTAGTCAGAAATTCTAAGCCAGTCCCTTGGTTTTCCAGCTGAAGGGATCACACAGGACTGCCCAGGATGGATTAACTTTTATTCCATTTTTCAGGAGTCACTGTGAGCATGAACTCATCAAAGTAACACTGTCAGAGACGTAATTTATGATCCATTTGATAAGAAATAGAACATAGGAAGTCGAGACAATGAAAGCAACTTCTACAGGAAATATTTTACCAAGAGGAAGATCCATGGGAATACACTGGGGGCAGAAAATTGAGTTACAAATTAAAAAGGCAAAAATATTTCTTCATATATAACAAAAATCCTACCTTTTTTTTTTTTTTTTTGTTTAATGGAACTTGGGAGGAGCTGGCATTATGTATCTGTAGATGGGGAAAAACAGGGGAGAGACTTAAACATAGAGGGATGGAACAGGAGAATCAAAAGGGAAGTGGAAGTTAAAGGGGAAGGGAAATGAGCTGGGAGGGGCTGGGGGAATTAGGAAGGACATAGGGGGAAAGATGGAGAGTGGTTTGGGAAAGGGAACAGGAGGCAGTGGCATTTATGAGCTCTCGGGGTGAGGAGGCACAAAAAGCTGGAAGCTGCTTCCCGCTGGGTCTGAGGAAGCACATTCCTGCCCCGGGGCAGAGCCCAGCGCTCCAGGGAAGGGTTTGTGCCCCTGCCAAAGGTGTTCCTGCCGCACTGGGGGGATGCTTCAGAGCCACTCGTGCATCTTTTTAGGAGTTTGAGATCATCTACTGGATGCTGCTCTGTGGCAGTGCTACTGCTGAGTGCAGGATGATTTCCCACCCCTCCACGTGCTCTGGAAATGTAAGAAATCTGTCGCTAGGTGAAGTTCTGTTTCCTGCACGCTGTGACCAGGGAGAAGTTTGATTTACCAGCTGCTCTTTTGCAATTTGTCCTTTGCCATCATTACCCCTGGGGATAACAACACTCCCCCTCCCCTGCCTTCCTCCCAGAGGCAAATGTGGGAGCAAAAACGACTCTAATTTAAGGTGGACAGAACAAGAAGACTTGATTTAAACTAGAAAATTTTCCATTTTTTTACAGTTTTGCCCTTGTTAACTGGAAACAGGAGGGGTGAGTTCTCTATAAAACCTGCAGGCAGTCCCATCATACCATCCAGCCCTGTTTTCCTCAGTCTTCCAGCTCTTTGCAAGGTGCCCCTCTGCACCAACCTGCTGCTCTGAGCATCCTTCCCACCACTCCTCAATCCAAACACATAACGTGCATTGGGAGCAGTTCCTTCCCTTGCCCTGTAACTGCAATATTTGCTCTTGGTTTATGGAAATTAAGGCAAAAGCCTGAAACGAGGGAAAGAAAAAGGAAAGGGGAAAACCCTGTCAGACCCTTGAGGAGTTGCCAAGGCAACTTCAGGGAGACGATGGCCCAAGTTTGGAGTTCAGCAGCAGGTACCAGGGAAGGTGCTGCAGGCTGAGGAGCAGGTGAGAGCACCAGTGCAAGCTTGCAAAGTAACTATACATGAAATAAACTTAGGGGAAGCTTGAAATATTTTGCACTCTGTAGGTTTTTCTTCAAAACAAAGACCCCACCCCTATTTTCAAGGTTAGTTTCCAGAACCAGCTTTACCCCTCCCCCCCCTAGTAGACCTTTGCTCTGTTCTGTATCTGATGCTGTAAAATATGGAAGATAGTAACATTTCTAATTAAGGCTTTGAACTCAGTGCCAAACCTCTCTCTCAGGGGTGAGAGAATACAAATAACTTGATAATTATTTCTAACAATGGTCAACCAATCGGTTTGAGAAATGTAGATCAAAAGGTTGATTCTCAAATATTTATTGTAATAAGCTGAACATGTCGCAGGCTGCAATTCATATGGCAGAATGAAATCCTTGCTAAATCATCACGTCATAAAGAAAATTGCTTTTTTAATTTAATATTTCTCTTTTGGCTGTTTCCATAGAGACATGCTAATTTAGGAGCTTAATTTATTATCTGGAAGAATATTATTCTAGATACTAGTTTTGCCCCAAATCACTTTCAAGTGAAACCAAAGGCTCACGTAAGCAAAGCATGTGAGCAAAAGCACAAATTGCTCCTTCATTAAGGCTTAATGGGAACTCATGTAACTGCACATCATCCCTTCAGCAGCAGGAGTGGGGAACAATGCTCTTTGTGGCTGGTTTGGTCACCAAAGTGCTGTAAACTCCACAGTGGAAAACCAGCAGCCTTTTAGCTGGAGATGCAGCGTGGCAGCTTGGCAAAAAAAACATTCCTCCCTTGAGATACTGTTAGTCCTGCCCAGCAGCTGACCCAGCACCAGCTGAACATTGGTAACACCTCATCACTTTGCCACAAATCTGCTGCTGGAGCCTTTAGCTTTTCAACAAGGTGGGTATGTGTTTTCTCAATAATTTACCCAGCATGAGAGGGCTTAGCTCCACGAGCAGCAATGTGAAGAGGAAACATCTGTGTCATCAACAGGTCGAGTGCCCCTTCCCATCCCTTGACTCACTGGGGTGCTGCATGGCCAGGTGCCAGTCCTGTCCCACCCTGGCTTGGCAAGGGCCATGACAAAGCACAGAGGGGTTGGAGGAGTTCAGCTTCTCAGGTTTACCCTCATCCTCTCAATCTCACATCCGTGCTCCTCAGCTACAGCATAGCTCTTGGTGAGAAGATTAGGAGCTCTCACTAGTTTTCACAGGTAACCAGTTTGTCCTGCAAGGTGTGAGGAGTGGGATCAGCCACTGATGAGGAATGATAAATGGAGAGGCTGCAGACCCCAGGAGCACCTAAATTCCAAAAGCTGCCTGCTACAGGACCAAACCAGGCATGGTGGCTTGGGGAAGTTTCTTCTGTGACCTCAAGCTGTCACTTGGCCCTTTGCAGAAATATTTTATCAAAACCATGGCAAACAGAGGACAGCTTGACCAAGTTGATTAGGTTTAGTTTGTGTGACCTGCTTTCTACCACGTTATTCTGTTCTGTGCATCAGTCTACATTAGAAGTGATCGTGTCTTGCCAAATGATTCATATTTCATCAAGTGTGTGTGAATGAAGGGATGATAATTCAGCTCAATTCAGAGAGATTAAGAAGTCTCGATTAAGAAGCTGCCAGCCAATTGCCTTCTTTGTTGAATTGCAGAAATAAGTGATTTCTTTAGGCACTTTAAATGCAGTTCATGCAGAACATAAACTATGTAACAGGCTCGGCATTAAAAAAAGATGCTCTGCTGTTCTAGTGCAGTAAATAAACTCTGAGAGATCAGCACTGCTGACGGAAGAACCTGCTCCTCGTATCCAGAGGGTACATGACAGAACTGAAAATACAGCTATGAGAAGAGGCCGTTGGTTCCTTGGTGCCATACTGGTATTTAGAAGATTTCTTCTGTGGTAAGGAAATCTAGCAGGCTGGGAAATGCCATGGAGATGCTGCTGCACCAGGGAAATAATTTTCCCTTCCAAACCCCTGCAGTTGGACAGAGATTCCTTCACTGTTCTGGTTTCTGCCTTTCCCACAGTGCCAGGTAAGCAGAACAGCCTGGGTCTTTTTCAGGTCTAGATACACTGCCATGGGCAGAGACACCTCCCACTAGACCAGGTTGCTCCAAGCCCCATCCAACCTGCCCTTGAACACTTCCAGGGATGGAGCAGCCACAGCTTCTCTGGGCAACCTGGGCCAGTGTCTCACCAAATATATATATACATATCAAGATAAAAATATATATATATATGTTTATGATAAAACATTTTGTTTGATTTCCCAGAGATTGCTCCTGAGCCTACCAAAGGCTAAAAACCTGGGTTCTTTTCTCAAGGGTTTGTGTTCCCAGCCTGTGAACCTGGAGGGTATCACTGCTGCCCTCTCTTTGTGCCCTGCCCATGGGGCTCCATGCTGAAGCCACCAGCTTCTGGCATGGAGTTGAAGAAGCACCCCCAAGCTGAATATGGATCATTTTTGCCCAGTAGTGCCAGGAAGGTATCTGTGGCTGTCCCACACAACCCCCAGTGCAGGGACTGGTGAGCCATCTGTATCTGTACCCCCATCACCTTGGGGTGATGCTGACTTCTGTCCCTGCCCTCTGCTCATCACTGGCCAGCTCATGTATTTATTTATTTGTTATGATTTTTTATTGTTATAGCTTATCTGTAGAATTGTTTGGAACACTTTTTAATGTATACTTTGGAATTATTCAAACTATTGGTATTAGTTTCATCGATCTACAAATACAAGCATCCAGGGTAGTTGCCTGAAACTCCTGGAGGACACTGGCACATTATATGAGGAAAACATTTTGAAAACATTACAATAAAAGGATTATGTGCATTCAGTGTGTGGCTTTCAGCAGGGAGAAAGCAGTGGTGGTGGTCTGTTTCTTCAAGATAAGCTTGGGGCAGTAAATTTATTGCTAACGGTTTTATTTTCATTTTCTGGCACAGTGCTTGGATACTATTAATTGAAGGAATGATGTTATTTTCAATCCTGTAGAGTGGGTGTCCATCTCCTGGGCAGAGCTCCCATAGGATCAGAGACCTTTGATGGAACCTACTTCATGCAAAGTAAGTGATTTTGTTCACCAAATCTTGAATTAGCTTCTCCATGATGTTGCTGTTGCCATCCTCAGTGTTTCAGTGACCCGTCGGTGCACCAAAAATTATTAAAGGTATTTACACTTCCTTTTCTGCTATTATTCCTACTGTATTTCTCTATCAAGGACAATTTTACAATTTCTGATCAATTATATTTAAGTAGTGTTGAGGAGGAAAACACGGTGCTTGGGCTCTCATTGATGAGTTTCCAACTCAGCCTATGAACTAAATATTTTTCTGTTATGGACAAACCATTTAAAGCTGCTGCATTTTACTAGAGTGGACTGGAAAAAAAAAAATCCGTGCTGATGAAGTTTTTGTATCCCTTTAAGTGGTCTTAAAATCACACTTTGATGTTTTTCTTCCTTTTTTTTTTTTTTTTTTTTTTCCTGTCAGCATCATAGAAATGATCTTTTCTTTGGAATAAATTACATGTTGGCTGCTGCTGTGCATCCACTGCTGAAGGTGCTTTGAGAAAGAGACATTTTGAGAAAGATGAAGTTTTACTAAAAGTGGGGAAAGTAAGAACACCAAGCTTGGAGGCAGCTTTGCTTTACACAGCCAGCTCCTGCAGGAAGGGGTGGCAGATCTTGGTTAAGGTCTAGGAAAACAGAACTTCTCATTTCTTTTTCTGAACTATCATTTTTAAACCCAAGTCAAACATTGCTGTGCAGAAATGTCCTGAAAACGTCACGTAGTGTTTAAAGACTGACCATAAATGAGGCATTTGTGCAGACTGTTGCTGTTTGTTCTGGTTGATGGGGATGGGTACGAGCTCTAAGTCCCCAGGGGGGGTTTCTGTGCCCGAGACCACTTCGGTAACTGCCGAGGGGAGCAGCCAGCCCGGAGCTGTTTTCCTTTGCTGTGCTTTGCTTTGCAGCTCTGCATTCTCTGCTGAGCGTGCTCGGCTTTATTAATATTCCAACTATTAAACAATTAAAGTCAACCGGTGAGTTAATTACGTTAGAGATCACTTTTAAAACCTGCCGGTGGTTCTCTCCTGGGGAGCTGCATTTCAAGGGCGCCGTTCCTCAGCATCCCCGCTCCCTGGAGGCTTCCTCGACTAAACCCAGAGCAAAGAGGACTGAATGTTTTCAGCACTGCTTTAAATTGATGTCTCTGAGAGTAGCTCTGTTGCCAGGTACTTGAAAAAAAACCAACACAAACAACCCACAACAGCACAGAGATGCTGGAGTTGAAATGTGAATAACCAATTGTAGCTGATGTGCAGGTTTCGACTTTGCAGAGTCCTTAAGCACCCACCGCTTCTCGCCAGCTTAGAAGGGATGTTCTCACGTGGCTGAGCGCTGTGGCAGCGGGGCTGTACTGCTAATCTGGACTCCAAGTGGTGCAAGACTAACCAAGAGGCAGGATCCCCACCTGTTTTTTCCTTTGCATTGCTCTGCTTCACCCCCTCTGCCTCTCCCCTCGTTCACCCAGCCTGCCGTTTGCAAGGGCTGTGCTACAGACCTGGGTAGCAGTAGGGTGGGGTGAATCGAAATAGCTTCTGGCTTTGGGTCTTCCCAAAGCCCAGTCTGGAGTGAACTACTAAAAGGAAAAAAGAAATTAAAAAAAAAATAAATCCATTCTTTGAGGTATTTGTTTTCTTCCAAAAAAGGTAGCATATGAGTAAGTGAAGCTCCTTTGACTGTTCTTTAGAACCAGAGAATCATGGAATGGTTTGGGTTGGAAGGGACCTTAAAGACCACCTAGTCCCAACCCTCCTGCATGGGCAGGGACACCTCCCACTAGACAAGGTTGCTCCAAGCCCCATCCAACCTGCCCTTGAACACTTCCAGGGATGGGGCAGCCACAGCTTCTCTGGGCAACCTGGGCCAGTGTCTCACCACCCTCACAGGGAAGAACTTCTATTCTTGCTGAAGAGAAAAAGACCACCCAGTCTAACTCCAGACAAATAATAAACTCCTTAATTTCTTGTATAAGCCATAGTTAGAACATACAGATCACCGATACCAACGCTACTGAGTTTAAGGATTTAAAGGAATATGATAAGGATTAAAAATGTATATGGTAGTATGAATATTCAGTTCTACGTTAAGCAGGGTGAACTTACTGAAGGGACCCTGTAAAGGCCGGGAGTCCAAGAAAGGCTCGTTTGCAACCCAAAAGGACTGCCTGAGAGGATGGAGACAACGATGATGGCCCGCCATTGAGATAACAAGGACAGCGCTGGAGGGGCAGAGGGGGCGGAGGTCCACTCCAGCTGCTCGCTCTTGAGGACTCAATCACGCTCACTCATCGTGGGAAATCAGGCTTCTGAAGGGCTGCAATGGTGGGCCTGGGGAGTTTTCATTGACACTGACTCTTCCTCGTTGGCTGGACCTATGCTGGATCCAGGACTGGTGAGTTCCTGTTCTCTATCTCTTCATTTTTCTTCCCCCCTTTTTTTTCGCCCTCATTTTTCCCATATATATATATCTATATAATAGCAGGTGGTTTTGTCTAAAAGATTGCTCCAAAATAACTTTTACTGGTATATTAGTAAATGTTTTATTTGTTAGAAGCAGACCTTGAGTGGCGCTTCCACCTGAGTCTGATCAAGGGGTATCTGGAAAACCCAGGTCTGAGAGGAGGACTGGACCCAGCAGCACCTTGGCTCCTCTCCAAGAGGGAGTCTAGCAAACAAGGGGATCTAGCCCAAATCTTCCTAGGTTGCTTAATCCAGGTCTTGTCAGACCCAAAATGCTTTTGTTTGGGAGTAGAAACATATCCCTGAAGGCTGAAATTAGGAAGGTCTTTGCTGTGACCTATTGAATGTTTGTCCACGGTGAGGTTTTGTTATTCAGACCCAGGGAAGGTGGGAGATGCTGGCAGGGGAGCACCACATGGGGACGGGCTGCAGGGGAGGGATGCAAGCACTGGAGCAGGTGCACGGTGGTCGGAGGATTTTGAGGAACTGGCTGTTCCAGGCAGGAGCATTTTGCAGTCATGATTGCATTTATTACTTCTTCTGCTCTTATGAAATAAGGACGTTGGGATGCAGTTGATTTGATCAGTCCTGCATCCCTGCTGCATGAGAGACCCCTGTGTGGGAAAGAGGGAATTATCAGTGGACAGCTGGAGACCAAACCTCAGCCACCTCCTGTGGCCATGAAACCCAAGCCAAGAGTTTGTACAGAGACTGAAAAAGAGTCTTGTATAGCTCTGATAGGCCATGAAGTGCTAACTTAAAAAGAGACTATGTATCAAATATCCCAAGTTATTTAAATTAACAGGCAAGCCTTTTTACCTAATTGATTAATTATGAAGTGGCAGGCTGCATTGGGTAAATTAATTATGGAGAAGGAAAGACAGAAGAAAGTGAAATACTGTCGCTGTTGTAGCAGTATTAATTGTTCTCCATCTGTCTGTGGAAATGAAAGCAAAATGGGAGAGATCAGATCTCCTGGAACAAAAAATGAGAACTCAAAAAGTTGGGTTTTAATATCAGAAAGAGTCATTAAGGTTGTGAAGGTTCCCTGAAGTTCAGGAAACCTGCTGCTGTTAATAAGGAATAAAAAAAAAAAGATGTGAAGTAAATCAAAACGGTAAAGCCATCATTCCCTAGGATTTAGGAAGGCGAGGGAAGTTTCCGTGGAAGGGACAGTGTTGGCCCAGCTCTGCGATGGCTGTTACCCCTGGAGCTCCTGCTGGGAGGGGTCTGGACCTGCCAGGGGGGGTGCTGAGCTCTGCAGGGCTCGATCCCCAGTGCCAGCATCCCCTGGGCTGCCAGTGGGTGCCTTGCCCTTGGGTCTACAAAATACACTGTTCAAAATCAGAGCAATGCTTACATTGATAGCTGGCTTAGACACCAATAAAATTCACATTCATGCTTAATTAAAAAATAAAAGTAGAAAAGTCTTTTTATCTGACTAAGGGACACGGTTCAGCAGCTCAGAGATAACTCAGTGTAGCTTTGTTAACTTTTTCACTGTTGACTAAAATGTAATAACAAAAAAAAGATATTTATTGGCTGTGTAATGCTTTAATCAGATAGCCTCATTAGCAGAGATTATCCTGTTCCCCCCTAATTGCTTCCATCCATTTTAATGGTGTGTCTTAAGAGACAAATTTTATTTAATCTGAGAGGTGAGGGGCAAACCCCTGACTGTAATGGAGCTGCATTTAATCTTCTCTTTTATCATGATGGCATTATGAGTGGATGCAGTTTGGGGTGTGGATCAGCTAGTCCTAAAAAGTAGATCACAACTTGCTCACGAATGTTCTTGCTTTGTAACTAGGCTGAGGGGCTCAGCAGGTGTTCAGCAGCTTTTGTGTGCAGAGAGCATGGCTCCCCCTCCCAGGGACAGGGGGTGTTCCTGCTCTGATACTATCCCCAGGGCTACACATCCAAAGGGGTTTCTAGTGTGGAATTTACAAGTGTGTACCTAAATTCAATCTTTTTTGGCCTAGATCATATACGGAGCTAAAGGCAGCCCTTAGTTATCCTTGGGAATGAAATTATTGGATGGGAATCCAAGGTTCCAGTGGGTCCCAGACCCCTTGTAGCCTTTTGGATCCCTGTCCTGATTTTCCACAGTGGTTCAGAACCACCAGCCAGCCATCCTCATCTCCTTGAAAAATCCTCAGTGCAAAATAAATCTGATTAGAGATTTACAAGAATCATAGAATCCCAGTCTGGTTTGGGTTGGAAGGGACTGGTTGACAGCCAGATGAACATCAGCCAGCAGCGTGCCCAGGTGGCCAAGAAGGCCACTAGATTCTGGCCTGTATCAGGAATAGCATGGCCAGCAGGAGTAGGGCAGTGATTGTGCCTCTGTACTGGGCACTGGTGGGGTCACACCTCAAGCACTGTGTGCAGTTCTGGGCCCCTCACTGTAAGAAGGACACTGAAGGGCTGGAGTGTGTCCAGAAGAGAGCAACCAAGCTGGGGAAGGGTCTAGAGAACAAGTCATAAAAGGAGAGGCTGAGGGAACTGGGATTGTTTAGTTTGGAGGAGGCTGAGGGGAGACCTCATTGCTCTCTACAACTGCCTGAAAGGAGGTTGTAGGGAGGTGGGTGTTGGTGTCTTCTCCCTGGTGAACAACAGGACCAGAGGAAATGGCCTGGAGTTGCAGCAGTGGAGGTTCATATTGGATATTAGGAAGAATTTCTATACTGAAAGAGTGATCAGACACTGGGACATGCTGCCCAGGCAGGTGGTGGAGTCAGCATCCTTGGAGGTGCTCAAGAAACATGTAGATGGGGTACTTCAGGACATGCTCTAGTGGCCAAGATTATGTTTTTTTTTTGTGGGGGTTTTTTGGTGGAGTGTGTGTGCTTGTTTGAGTTTATTTGGGGTTTTTTGTGTTGATGGTTGGACTCAGAGATCTCAGAGGTCCTTTCCAACCATGACAGTTCCGTGATTCTTGACCCTATAAAGATCATCCAGTTCCAGCCCCCTGCCATGGGCAGAGACACCTCCCACCAGACCAGGTGCCTCCAAGCCCCATCCAATCTGCCCTTCAACACTTCCAGGGAGGGGACAAAACAACAGATCTTTAGATGTTTTTTCTTTTAGTTTCCTCTGGATCTTTGATACCATTTCCTCTCCATAATTCTTTCCATGCTGAGCACTCTCTTTCTAACAGTGGAAATCCCAGATCCTTGCCAGAGCTGTTGGTATTTAAGCACCATGTTGGAGCAGAAGGGCCCTGGGAAGTTTCCCTGGGACTGGAGAGTGCTGCAGGTGTGGGACAAAGAGCTTTTCTCTCCTACTAGATCAAAGGAGCAAAATTAAAACTGAGAAAACCTTTCATGGATTTTTACTGGCTAATTGTCACATCTATGGACCCAGCAGAGCTGCTCAGCAAAACGTCTCAAACCTGTGCCCCAGGTTTCCATTCTGCTGATGTGTTCACACAGATCATGTAGTCTTTCCTAAGCAGCATACTAAGGGAACCTAAACAGCATCCAAAAAGGTGAGAGTTAGGGTTTGTATTCCAGAACAAAATGCTTTCTCTGGGGTCTATCTCCTGGTCCCATATTTTTGTGGCAAAACCATTGATGCTGTGAGTAAAAAATGGCAAGTGCTCTGTATGATGGAGAAAGTCAGAGAAAAAATGGAACGAGAAAAGAACTTGAAGGCAAATCAGCCAGGAGGCAAGACAGATGCAGATGTGCTCCCCAGCTGTGAGAATGTACAAACTGGCCATTAGCCTCTGGGCCCCTGTTCCATGGCTGTGACCAGAATAGAAAAGTCAGAAAATTATTCTTCCTCAAGTATGGAAGGGAGATAAGGAAAAGGCATCAAGTGCAGCCCAGCTTTGTGCCAGTGACAGCAACTGGGCAGAGCTAATTTTGTCCATTAGAGTCTATTGGTTTGGGTTTATTATCTACAAGATAGAAACCCAAAGCCCTCTAGTGCAGCCTCTTCATGCAGATCTGGGGTTCTGCCCATTCACCTGGTTGCTACCGTGGGGTACTTTGACCTACATCTTTGCACTCCTGAGTGCAAAGGAAATCAGGTACATACTTGTACAGTCATGTTGCTATTTGAAAAGAAATAAAAATTCTGCATTATAATGTCTATGATCTCCAGAAGAATGACAGAGGAGACAATGCCCCAACTTGCTGCACTTGATTCTTCCAGTTCCTGCAGCTACAGAGGGGAATGACAAGGAGAGGAGAAAAGTCAAAATCCTCTAGAACTCGTAAGACCAAAAGAAAAAAAATCTTAAGCAACTTGACAGTTGTAGTTTTAATTCTCTTTTTGTGACAGATGTATGAAGAAGATGGGTGTTGGTTAAAGGCAAGGAGTTATGGTATATCCAGATGTGCAGTGTAACTCACAGTGGCCAATCCAGTCAAATTGCTGTAAAATTCTCATTTACACAACAACGGGCAGGCAATTTGCATATAATTTCAATCAGAGCAAAGGTTGCCTTAAAATTAGAATTCTTCTAAACAGTGCAGTGCATTTCACTTCTGAACAGAGCTGCTGTGTTTAATATCTGCACACTGAGTGGTTTTCTTGGGGTATGTATGCACACATGCAAGTTTGGCCTTTTTTAACATGGTTGTGCTCAATAAGACAGCAAATAGTTCAAAAGGGATGGAAAAGCCCAGTCTGCAATTTCTCTCCACACTGGGTGAACAAGGGTTTTTCATTTCATACATCATTTACAGGTTGCTGCAGTGGTTCTGCACAGCCCACAAACATCCTCCAGACAAAGCCAAGTGCAGAAGCAAATAGGTTTCTTTTTAAGATGGCTGGTGTCATCATTATGCATCTTTGGCACCAATTCTATGTTACTGGTCCTCACCAAATTGCCCAGAGCACTGTCTGGTACCTGGATATAGAATATTCTCAGCAAATTGAATTTTTAAAATCAGTCTTGCAATTGCATCTTCTCCCGTGGCAGCTAGGCCCTGTCAGCCTGCCCCGAGGGCAGTACTGAGGTAGTAGGGCCCTTAACAATTTAACAGGTTTTATTTTACTGACTTTGGAGGCAGTGAGAAAACTGGAGAGGATTTACCAGTGATGAAGTTTTCTTCAAAAGCTGTTCTAGCACCCCACTTGAGATTTGTTTAGCAGCTGGATCCATTTGTAGTAGGCTTTCAGCAAACTCTGTCTAAAGCACCTGAAAAAGGGCACTGTAATGTTTTGCTACCATTAATTTACAAGTTGGAACAATGAGCTTGAGGGCTCTCTCTGTCTGGGGCTTTGGTCTAGGAGATTTTAGTAATTATGAAGGTACAGTGCTTGCAATCCACCCTAACCTTGGATTTGCAAAATGCTTCTGAACATTTTAAAAGAGCTGTCTCTTCAGATTTTCTCACGACAGTGATTCTTGAGAATCAGACAATCATTTAGGTTTGAAAAGTCCTCTGATATCATCAAGTCCAACCGAGCAGGAAGCAGTGTCCATCTCTTGGTGTCTCAGAATCCCTTTGGCTCAATGGAGACTGAAAGAAAAGTAACACAGTACAGAGATTCAGTAACTTTAACATGTCAAGAATTCCCCTCCTGCTTGCTGTTGCAGCCCTGTGCTCCCCCTTGCCCCCCAGCCCATGGCTGGTTTCTCTCTGCTCCTGGAAGTGCCTCTGATTTCCTCAGTCTTGTTTTTGGGGAGACCAGAGTCCATCAGTTCTCATGTGAAATTGCATTAGTGTTGTTAACATCAACTCTGACTCCATTCAACACCTCTAGATCCCGTGTCCTGTCACATTTTAATAATTTGGCTGATTTTCAGCATTCCCTTCATCAGGTTTAATTGAACTTTAACTTCAGTAATTTAAGAGTTGATCATTACTTTCATGTTGAAGTGGGCAGTAATTATATCCATGTAGTATAAGAACCCTGATGGGTTTTTAAGACGCTTTCTCAGTTTCTCCACTTTAATTAGAGAATCACTTTAAAACTATCTAAAAGGCTATTAGTTTTCAACGGTGATTTAGTATTTTGACCCTTTTTCATGCAAGCAATACATTATTTGGAAGGCAGCTTTTGCAGGTAAGCAAGGAAGTGAAGCAGGTTGGATCACTGTTCAGAAAAGGAGGAGAAATTAAAATAATTGTGAAGAGATTGCAGTGAAATTGTCTGATTGCCTTCTTGGTGTGTGGCTGGGGATGGCAATAAATGGGGAATACAGCAAAGACCAATGGTTTTAGCTTTCTCAGGAAAGTGGATAAGTCCTTGGACAGACTCATCCATGTTTTCATCTGAGGAGAACTCTGCTGAAAGGACATCTAGAGAAGGGACAGAAATTAATAAAGCTTTAACAGAGCTGGTGCTGTCAGCTTGAACAGAGGGAGGCCAGGTTGTGAGTCCAGCTGTGGCTGAAGCATGTAGAGAGGAACCAAACCCACCCTCAGCCACCCTGGTTTAGCTTCATGCTTACTAGCTTGGGGCCTTGGTCTTCGCATGGGTATAGAGGCACATACACCACAACAGTTACTCCTCTTTCTTCACATGATTGTTCAAGTTAATCTGAAGCCCAAATGATTTGCAGAAGGACCAAGTACAATTGGATACAAATCAGTAAGGAAAGCTGTGCCTGGAGTTGGGTAAAATAAGGTTTAGGGCCTCAAACCTCTCACTACAAATTTGGGTGGGGTTTGGAACAACTCAATGTAGGAGAACAGAGCAAACAGATGAAGACATCACAGCATCTCAGTGTTTCCATGATCTTCCAACCCTGACGGCACTTGATAGACTGTGTTAAAACTGGGATGGTGATGATGGTGTTGTTGTAGACTGTGCTATTTATTCACAGCTTATTTATTCAGTTCATAGGCCATTAGCTCCTGATCATTCCAAGAATGCAACCAGAATTAACACTGAAGGAATTTTGCAGCCTGTTTACAAAACACATTCATTGCTACAGTTCAGTGGAAGGTTTCCTACTGCACAAATACGTTTCTGCTGCTAATTAAATGTTATATGTAGAATTTTAAGAATAGATCCACAGTGATTCTAATGCTAGAACAAGGGTTTGCAAATACAACGTTTTCAGCAAAATCCTATTCTTGGTATCAAATGAGAGTGTAGATAGTAGGAGTACTAGAAGTTGTGGTAATATTTGTTAAGTATTATCAAAACTGGGGGGCAATTTGGAAGCAGAGTTTACTCCTACATGTTGGCCTGTGAGATGCAGGGGGTATGTGAGTAGCAGGCAGTGCTTTAGCTGCAAAAATGTCTGCTTTTTAAATCTACAAACTTTTTAGCAGGAAAACAAAACAAAGAAGTCTGCGAGTTCAGATTTGCATCCCTTTTTGTATCTCAGGGATCAACAAATCCCCCAGAGCCAGGAGAATTTGTCTAATGAAGTTATTTTTCCTCATTTGGAAAAGCTATCTGGAGAAAAGTCAGTGAATAGAAAACTTTTTCAAAGCTTTCTTCCCTTTTTTTCTTCGTGTTTGTTTGGGAGGCTGTGCAAGATGATGCCTTTCATTCACCTTCCACCTGAGCTAGGAAGGCAGATGTGAAAGTGTTTGGATCCATTGGATTATAAGAAATAATAATGAACAAAGGACGTATAGAATATTAGCAGATTACATCATCTTTCTGTTTCTTTGCCTTGACAAGAAGGATTTATTTTCCTCATTTCCTGGTCTTCTGTTCTACTCCTTACACACAGTGAGCAGAAACCTTCCCTTGCTTTTAGTCTCCACCATTTCAGCTCCTAGAACATGACTGGTGGTCAGAATTTTAGGCTTTTAGCTTCATTTGGTCTGAAAATCACTACATAATATCTGTGTTTAAGTGGAAATTATGGAACAGACATACAGCTGTCCTGCTGGGGTGAACAACACACCCTGGGAAAATGGCAGGAAATTAAAGAAAATAGGGAATTTATTTCTGGTTTTAGTCTATATGGATTTATCATGCTGTTATCTTTGGGAAACTGGTATTTTGTCAACCTAAGTTGACAAAGAGACAAAAAGAAAAACATTGCTTTCAGTTTTGTGGGGAATGCCTTCCCTATCCCTCCTAACTCTGCTCTCTCCAGAGTTCTCTATTTAATCCCAGTTTTGCAATTTTTCTTGGACTGTGGTGACTGCTGAATTTTGAAGCTCTCTCCCCCACAGAGAACTCTGTGTCCAGCTTAATTTCTAGCAAACTATAGAGACAAATATTATCATTAAACAATCCTTATATTGGTAATTTTTAAAGCATGTGATAAATAGACTAAGAACCATGACTCATTATCAGTTTTTCATGGATATCTCAACTACCTCATCACTGGAAATGTCAAAAAAACTTTTGCCTGTATCACATCTCAAAAAGCAGAAATGGAGCCATGAGTTCCTTGTGATCATTGTGATTAATTTGTTATTAATCAGGTAAAATCTCCATTTGCTTAAGTGAGTAACAGCTCTTCTTAATACCTGAAACAATGAAGAATACAGGTTTTGAGCTGTTTTACCGTTTTAAATTAATAACTTCACATCTGCTTAAAAAGATAACACTGTCCTGAATAAAGCATGACTTTCTAGCTTTGTATAATGACTCTTTTTCAGATGATGTTACAGAGAACCATAGAATGTGAAATGAACCTTAATTAATATTCTTTCAACTACAATATATTTCACTGTCATCTTCTTCTAATATTCATGAACTAGTAAGGAGCTGGTTATAAATCTAATGACTAGGAAACTAAATGAATTTGAGAGTGTGACTCCCTCTTCTTGAGAAGGCACCTATTTAATTCCTACCTTGCATGTATTATTCAAGTCTTTGCTTTTAAAAGTATAGACAGTGATATAAAGTTGGCCATCACTTATGTGCACAAAATACATAACTGTTAAAACCTGATGGGAAGTTCATTTCTGTTTGGTTCACGTTTCTGGATGGGGCCCATAGCCTGGTGAGGACTGTTGTGTGGAACAGCCCAGGGCTTGGTTTGGGGGTTTCCTTTTGCAGTTGCTGCAATGTCTGTGTGTCACAGCAGCTTTAGTGGTGGGGGGTTTGTAGCTCTTTTAGAACCAGAGCTTGGGTTGGTAATATTGCCAGGGGCAGGAGAGCTGTGGTGTTTGCTGTCAGATGACACCCTTTTTGCTTAAGTAAAAAAGTCCTAAGAGCAACAGAAGTGGTTTTAAGGCAGTGTGGTGGAAGGGGCTGTGTCACACACTCTCCCTTTTGAGCTGGACTCTTGACTAGTTAGTGTTCTCTGTGCATGTCTCCTGTCAACCTCCCCTCACGATGCTTCACCCACCCAGCTCTGAGCAGCTTGCAGCTGAGCATGGTGGGACCCAAAACAGGCCTTGCTTGATCCTGCAGTGAGGGATGGATCTGTGGCTTTGGGGCAGTCAGAGCAAGCTTTGCTTTGCTTTGCTTTGCTTTGCTCTGCTTTGCTTCGCTTCGCTTTGCTTCAGACTGTGAACAGGATGAAATAACTTTTTAAAAAATCATTTCTCAGAATACTGTCATGGTGACTTAGCAAGATATAAATTTGATTTTTACTATTTTGTTCCCCCTTACCCGAGGCCAGGTGCATTCAGTCAATGCAGCTGGCTCCATGGGGCCCATATTCAGGATACTGAGCTGGGACCATGGTGGGTGGGGTGGCCTTTGGAGGCCAGCACTGGCAGCTGGGCTCTCACCCCCAGTGGGTGCAATCCTTGGTGGATAACTCACAGAACAACAGCCATTTTCCTGGAAAGGCTGCTCACACAGACACATGTTTTTGGGTTCATGCATTTGAGATTAAAAAAGCACATTTAATGAAAGCTGGTAAGGCATACAACAATCTCTACAGCTCTTGTAATTAGAAAGCAACTTTCCTTTGCTATGGCATTGGAGATATGAGATAGGACAGTGTAGTCATAAAAAAAGAATAACTTTTGAAAATCAGCTGCATGGTGAGTAAAAAATAATCATTTTTAACAATAAATAAATCAGAAATCATGTTCCCCGCTCCTGTAGTTTAGAAATAACAGCTGACAAAGAAAATAAAAGCTTGATAGTGACATATAAGTTTGAAAGAAACTGCTTTTCAGTTGACCTACTCTAAAAGTCATTAACTAGCAATGTGCTGACAACATAGGAAAAATAACCTCACAGAGACTTTTAGTAGTTTTCCTACTGAGCTTCAAGGAATGTCAGAGTAATTTCAGGAATTTAAAGCAACAATTAAATAACATATCCTTAATTATTTCATATTGCATTATGAAATAGTCAACAAAAATCACCCAAATAAAGTGTAACACATCGAATTTGAAACATTAAGTGCAATTCCCTTCCATAATGAAAACTGATCCTGCTCATAACTTAAGATCAAACCCATTACTGTGCTCTGAGGGAATGGGATTTACAGTATTATTAATAGACACTATAGTCTAAATTCCTCACTTCCAAATGTACTTTAATAGCCTATTCTTAGAACTAGCACATGCAAAACACTACTTTCCCAGCAAAGACTGCCTGACCCTGTGATTAAACCAGCACCTTGTGCCATGGCCTGGGTTGGCAAGGAGATACCTGCTCCCAGGGGACAGTGATTCACTTTGATGGAGCTGGAGGGATGAGGCAAAGTGGAATTTGATTAATTATCTACATACGTAATCTTTTAATTGGCACATTTTATCTATGTCTATTTATGAAGAGGATGACAAATAATAAAAACCACTGCAATTTCATAGTAGTGTTTTGGGACAGCCCTGTCATGACCAGAGTGTGAGCAGGCAATGCTCCATCATCTCAAGATGGGCAATTCCCTTCCCTCTGGCCACATGGTAATAACACTTGCTGTGCATTACCTAGAAGAAATTGTTTGTTGGTTTTTTTACCACAAAGGGAATATTTTTCAGCAAAGAAAACACTGAGCTCCTGAAATCAATTTTATGTAGTGTTGTTTTTAATAGAAGTGTCTCTAAACCTTTTTCAGGATTAAAGTACACTTGTCGTTGAGCACTTGGGGCTGACACCTCCAACATCCAGAGTGTGGCCTTTTCAGAAGTCAGCAACTTAGGAAAGTTTGAAAGGGGTTTGAGCAAAAGTCTTGCATCATTTATTACTATTTCAAGTGTTCCAGTTATGAAAATGCACAATCATTATTAGTTCTGGCACCCTCCCTACTCCTTCCAAAGAAAGACAATGTGAAATTTGATCAGATTAAAGTCCAAGATGCTACTAGACATTAACAGTTGTTCTCATCTAGGCTTCCTTTCCCACAGAAGGTTGGACCAGATGATCTTTCCTGGTCTCTTCCAACCTGGGCTCTTCTGTGAAGATCACAGTGTCTCAAGACATTTCTGCTACACCAGTTGTTTGCCCAAAGCTGCTCTTAAAAAGGCAATCTGAATTAAAAAAACAGCCAAAACCCCCCACAAAAAATACTCAACTAAACCAAGTACTCAATTAAAAACAAAACAACAAAAACCTTTGGGTGTGCAAGTGCCTGTGGCACAGACACACAAGCTGTTGGAAATGACACACTCCTGTCAAACTCAGCAGCCAGTGCAGCCAAATCCCAGGGGGATGCTCAGCCAGAAGGTGGGTGGTGCTGTGAGGTGCAAGGGCCCAAGCTAAATTTTTTGCTCCCCAAAAATATGGTTAAGATGATTATGCCAGGCAATAAAACATTAGCAAAAAAAAAAAAAAAGAAAAATAGTTTGCTTATTTGCATACAATATTTTAATTTTTTTCTAAGATTTTGTAAAATATATATATTTGCAATGATGGTGTTTCTTTTATGCAGAGATAAAAATGGGGTTTTTAAAGTTATGGTTGTTCCAGCTGTCTTCCCCTTTGTTAAAAAAAAACCCCAAACCACTATCCAACAGAGATTTAATTCTTTTCATGTCCAAGTTCACTAATTTGGAGGCAATCTTTGAGCTTTCATTGAGGATATGATAATTTAGCTTTGACAAAGCCAATGGAATTAACTGTTACACATTCCCTGCAGCTTTTATTATCTACGAAGCTGGGCATTCAGTGAATAAAGGGCACTTGGGCAAAGGTAGACCTTTCTGTGAGAGAGTTCTTTAATTTGTTCTCACGTGTGGCAGTCTGAAGACATGGTGTGTTCCAAGGATGAGGGTGACCATGGAATGTCCTACCTGCAACAAGTCGTAAATGAAACCTCTGAGATCCACTGTGACACGGAGACCAGTGTTTTGTGATTGCAGTACAAATGGCTTTCCAAGGAGATCATGTTAAGCTCTTGATTTCCTCTGTGACATTCCTGAAGAGGTGAAGTGCTTTATGGTTATCATGAAAGCCCACGGATCCATACAAATCACTGCCCAACGTGGCACTCACCCTGTTCCTCCCAGACGGATAACCAGCGCATCCCGATGAGCTCCAGCCTGCATCTGGGTGGCAGGTAAGAGATTTCCTTGGACAGGTTTCTGCCGTGATAGACAGAAGTGATATCTCTGGCAGCAGGAGTACTCTGCCACTTCAGCCTCCATGAAGTTAGCACTTTTGGAGTAAACAGTTTTCATGCAGAAGGAGGTTTATGGAACGTGTCGGGAAACTCTCCAGGTATGGAGTTAACGTCTCAGGTACAGACAGAAAGTCACCACAGATTAGCTGAGGCTTAAACACTGACCCAGAAATGTAGATGGGACCTGGAATGGTTTAGTTGAACTTTTAGAGAGGGGGGAGAAGGAGGGTGATTAATTAAAAATCAGAGTTTTGATAAGGAAGGTTCCGTATTGGTAAAATTATCCTCCTGAATCTGGCAGAGGAGGGAGAGGGAGAGGGCAGCTCCAATATCTCCCCAGGTGAAGCTGCTCTTCAGCATCACTTATCTGGAAAGTGACTGAAAATTGTTTTGATTGTCACAGACTTTTTTTTTCTTCTTCTCTGGGATATGGCAGCAGAAAACAGTGAAATGAAGACACTAAGCAGCATGGGGAAATGCAGCCCCCCTCTCAAGGGGTGCTGTTCACCCTCACACCCACAGCTGCTCTCATGGAGGAGCCAAAGCCAGTGGAGAGGTTGGAGCTGCCAAGCATGTCCTGTCCTGCCTTCCTTGTTGGGTGTGTTCAGCTGAAGGCAGCAGATATTTGGGGTTCTTGGGGTAATTTTGAGGGTTGGTGACACTCTTTCCCATGATATGTAGGTTACTCCAACTAGTTCAGTAGGAGTCAGTGTTTTCACCTGGAAAACAAGCCAAGTGTAATGACAATAAAAGGCTGAGCCCTTCTTCTCTTTACACACTGGCCAGTACCTTGTGTCTGAACGTGGAGGCAGGGCAGGTAGGGAAAATTACATTAGGACTGAAGGGTCAAAAATGTAAAAGTTAATTCAAGGCCTTATAATTAATTAAAGTACTAATTAGGCACATCATTGCTGTATTTAAGTTAAACCAGTTTAAGACATGTTCTCACAGGGACATCAGAGAGGACAAACCTTCAAGAGCTGGAAAAATAATCCTTGGGTTTTGGGATTTCAAAACACATTAGGATGTTTATTGTATCTCTTCCAGGTAGGCAAATTATTTCTATTTTTTTCTTGCATAAAGCATTTTGTGCCCATAACATCAGGAGAGACTTTAGAAAAACAACTAGGAACAAGAATTCCAGCCCTCCTGGCTCAAAGCTCACTATTTAGGGTTACCCAAAGGGAAGGTCCCAGAACAGTACAGAAAAACACCTCTTTGTATTTGCATCATAGTTCATAGGTGCCTGAGGAAGGGTCTGCACAGCCATCATTTTTCCTCAGATAATAAATTTTTAGCTAAAATTTCTTAGTTCTTAAGGTAGTTACTGAGATGTTTTTTTCTTCCTAGAAGGTGCAGGTTTTTTAACTTTAGGGGCTTCATCTTCTGTGTTGCCAGGAGCTTGGTTGTTCTTACATATTGAGGTAGAGCAAAATGGCAGGAAATGTCTTTGTGAACAGTGATGATATTTGTTCTGTCCCTCCACGTGTACAATTAAATGCAATATGGGCAGGAAGCAGAACTGGCTTTGCAGATGATCTAGTTATAGAACATGCTCTTGCCTTTAGAAAACACAAGCTGGCATGGGTAAAATGTTTTGATTTTTATTTTTTTGGTAAGAGGGGACCTGAGCACAGACACTGCCTGGAAAGGAGCCTGTGGCCAACACGCCAGTGCTGCTGACAAAAGCCATCACACCAAAGAACACTGCACTGCAGGTTGCAGGGTGAGGAAGAATCAGAACTCCTCAGATGACACTCCAGATCGTGCTGACACCAGGAAACAAATTCAGGTCAGTACTATTGTATTTACTGCTGAAATACCTCTGCTCATTACAGAGTACCTGAAGTTTTGCTCATAAAGATGCAACAACCGATCGAGAAATGTTGTTGTAAGGAAGGCACTCCCCACCCCACTAAGAGAGAAATTCCTATCAAATGCTCTTCACACTCAGAAATGCTTTGAAAAAGATCCACAGGTGTCAGGGAAAAGCTGACATTTGGAAAGGGTGACACAAGACAAGCCATGCCAGCAACACTGTGCTCAACAGCACAGGCTGCACTGGGCAGGCAGGGACAGAGGTCCAGGGGCAGGAAGCTCAGGTGAAATCCTTCAAATATAATTAGTTCTAGTAGGAGAATAAGGAAAGAGAGGCAGCAATCTTGTTGATTTATCATTTATATTTATTACAACCTTAGTGGTAACTTGGAGTTTGTAGGGGAAGGGAGGGTTTGTATCTCCAAAGTCATACAAAGAAGAGTGGAAAAATATAAACAGTGTCTTTTACGTTCAGAAACCAAGGGGCAGAGATGTTTTGGATCCATCTCTTTAAGGAGCAACATCCTCTGAAAGGGCAATCCTAAGTGCCATCTCCCAGCAGAGACAAGATAAGGGCGTTTGGTGTGTGTTATCTGAGGGGGGGTGGTTCTGTGCAGCAGTGTTTTGACCCCCCCTTGGCTCACCCCACACACACCTCGGGGTTTGGCCAGGGCTGGGGCACGCAGGGGGCTCCAGGAACTGGGGTTTAACACACAAGCATCTTTTCCCTGTATAAATAAAATTATAATAATGTACTACTGATAGTCTCTGCTAAAGAATTTTTACAAATTGAAAGGATATAAAAGTATATATATGTCTCTCTGAAGACATTGTAGAATATTTATGAAAACAATTCATAAAATTAAATCCCATTAGTTCTAGATTAGCACTTGACATTTGTCAGACTAATCGCTTTTCTTAGCTAGAGGGGACACCCTGACTTTCAATAATGCTTAATGGGTTTTCTTCCTGATATCTGTCTGTGTTGTGTTACTCTAACTTATCCAAATGGCACAGATGTGACAGGATTGCATTTTTATCTGGGATGCACACATACAGTTGGCATATCCAGCTCAACCACTTCTCATATCCTCTGTGTGCTTAACCATCACCTTCAACACGCCAATTCACACCCATTAATAACAGCTAAACCATATATTTTTATGTCAATGCTGACAAAGTTGTTTATGTGGTTACCTGTGTGTTGGGAGGAAAGATTGTCTGGGTTTGATTAATACATCACAAATGTTTATGAACCGTGGCCGCTGGGCTGTCAGACCCTGTGCTGGAGACAATTTTTATAGAGGTTTCTTAAGATACATATCTGACTTCCCTGGGCAAACAAAATTCAGGAAGCAATAACAACTACATCAAACGGGTATGTTTGCTCACCTGATTTAAATATTGTAATAGAGTAAGCTTCAGGCTTTGTGGATGGAAAAACCTCCAGCGTCTGTAAGATCAGTACAACTATTCCTTACAATGACACCAAGTTGTCTCAGATAGGTGGGAATGAGAACATGAGGAAGGTTTCCTTACCAAAGCCTGGCATACAACTGTGTTTCCACCCTGCAGGTTCCTGGTTGCACACTACCCAATGATTAGGAAGCAACAGCTAACAAGAATGTCCTTATTAGACACTTAAATTCTGTAATCTTAATTACTATAGGGATTCTCCCTTACTATAATCTCCCCTTTACCTTCAGGCTCCTGCCAGGTCACCTTGGCTAAACGTACAGGAGGAAAGACACTGTCACTATGCATGACTTGTGCATAAGTTCTCATTGATAGAAGATGGAATTACATTTTTTTACCTTGTCTTTCAACTCTGTCTGCTTGGTCATTGAAGAAATAAATGCATGTTTTCACCTGGGACCTCATTTACATGAGAAGTTGCGCTGACTTGGGCCACAAAGGCAAGAAAATGCAACTGATGCCCTCAAAAAGGCTGGAAACCATACAGGTGGACTAGCCACAAGGAAAATCCACACTCAAGGCAGTGAAAGATGAGCCTCTGTACATGCTCTGGTACAAGCACTTTGGCCTGTGACAAAAAAATCAGCTCTGAACTCCAGAACCAAGGGCTTTCCATGGGAGAGATGTGTCTTCTTGGTGCTTTGGTTGGGTCTTCCTTCAGGTAATCAGGAAGGGAATAATGTTTGAAGTGCCTGACCTACCAAACATGGGGTTTATTTCAGCACCAAAGTAGGTTTGAAGTAAACATTGATTAATTTGTAGCACATAAATAGAAAATTAACCAGGCATGAATTACCTTTAAAAAAGGGCAATTCACTCTGAACATGGTCTGCTGAATCTTTCTCACCGCTCTTCAAAACCAGTTGAACTTGAACTTTGTTCTGTGGCCTTAAGACTATTTTGTTTAATGTTATTTCATTTTAAGTTAGCAACCAAGCATCATTGTAAGAGTTTGTGCAAGTCCTGGAGATTCTGCATGGCCCCTTTGGCTGTGAGTGGGCTGCCAGAGCTGCTCACGATCAGCACGAGAAACTTGTCCCGGCATCAGGCATTTCTAGCAGAAATGGGTGTTTATTACAGAGAACATAAGTCTTCTTTTTCTTGAAGAATCAAAAAAGAAATAGTGTCTTATCTCCCACTTCTGTAGCTTCCTCCAGGTCAAGGCTCAGCTCAAAAGCTGTTTTGTGGAGGTTTTCATGTGGTTCCAGTATACTTCCCTCCTCTTCTGTCTTTTTCAGTCTCCAGCTTCAAAGTCAAGCAGCTCACACGTGCTTTCCACATGCTTTTGTTTTTTGGTGTAAATATATTCATCTTTAGACTGGAAAATGTGAGTAGCACCACTATAATGCTCTGTAGTGGAACATGATGAATTAAGCCAACAGATCTAGTGGTAAGACACTGGAGATTTCAGTGAGAATGGAGTTCCTCAGTAGGTTAGAAAAAAGGCTATGAAAGAAGAAAAAGGATGACTAGGAGTAGGTAAATTCAAATGAAAAAGATCAGCTTTTATGCAAAATAATCATTGTGTACATCATAAAGGTTTTATTTTTTATATAGTACCTACCACTAAAAATCCACTGTTAGTAATAAGAACATTTTAGAGGCTATTAAAACTCACAGCTGTGATATACACTCCTCAATGTAAAAATATACAGGCACCATTTATAGTGCTTATTACCATGTCTGAAATAATACTTTAGCATCTCTGGCAGGTATTTCTTCTTCTTTGGGATGTTTTTATTGGAAAACAGTGTTTCCTTGAGCCTTTTGTGAGAAATGAGCTGGGGGTCTTGTTAAACAGGAGGTACCTGGTGAGTTGAGGTGCCTTCAGCTGGGGCAGGAGCTGTGTGGAAGGGGTCTGTGTGCTTCCGTGTTCACTCTCCTACTTCCAGAGGTGCTGCTGTGCCCTGGCTCTGCAAAACTGGAGGAGCATCTATGGCAAGACATACAGAGGAGGAAATCAGTAGGATATTCTATAGGATAGTCACCAATTTCCCATTGAACTGTGGGATGTTAATGGAGCACTTCTCACCTGCAGCTGCTCTGGGGCCATGTGTTAGTGACTGCTCCGTGGAGCAGCAGCTTTGGCTCCAAGTGCAAACACTGCACAGGGAGGTGGTCCAGGGAGGGACCACACAGAAGCTCCCCCAAAGCCACCTCCTTAACCATCAGGGTCATGATTGCCATATGCCTTTTATTCCAAATGAAGATACCCGTGGGTAGCACTGCCCTGGGTGGGAGTGCTGGGACTCCCTGGGATCTCCATCTGTGGCACAAACTGTCTGGAGAGGTGCAGCAAAATGGGGATGGGGTTAGAGTTCATTAATGCCTGCAGATAATGAGAAAAAGGGCAGTTTGATCTCAGTATTCCCCTCTTGGTGTATGAGAGATCCCATTGCCACATCTGGGAACTGAGAGGGGCTGCAGAGGACACTGGAGCACAGCTCACTTGCTGGCTTTAGCATGAACCTGCTGAAGAATTCTATGAATGTGATTATTACTTGGTTGCTCACTTGTCTTTTAATGATTTCTCCTATATTCCTTGCACTGAAAAGTCACATTTCCAGTATTATACAAAATAAGAAAAATCTTAGGGTCATTCCAGCTAAATTGATAAATATTGCATGACTGCTGAATGTTCCAGAGCTGTAATTAAAGCTAATGGGAAGCTTGCAATTAGTAATAGGGAGAGGGAATCATAAAAAAGTAAAGCTTCTAAAATTATTTATTCCAGACGTTTAGACCTTGATCATCCAGAGACCCTCATGTTTCAGAGGTGTGTACTAACTGGCTGGTTTGGGTTTTGGCTGCTGTCTGCAAAATCATAGAATTATAGTAATGTATCTTTTTAATTACTTTGGTTTGGAAATGCATTGTCTACGAGCAAAGGAGGCTTTCCCTCCACATTTTGGGGGCTGTGGGTGATGTGGAAAGCCTCTCCTGCCATCCCTGAGCCCTGGTGCACCATAGCTGTTGTTCAGTAAGAAGATTAAACCCTTGCTAATTATTGGCACATCAAGTAATGTGTGACTTTTTGTCAATTCGTGTGGGGTGATGACACATCCAGCAAATGTAGTTCATTCTGCTCACTGAAGGGAGCTCTCTGAACTGGTTTCCTATTTGTGAAAATGTAGATGTGTATGGGACTGCCCCAGGGCAGGGGCACCTCTGCAGCCTGGGGTCAGGGCAGCTGACAGCGAGGGTGATACCTTGTCCAAAAGCATTTTTGCATTCCTGACTTTTTGATTCATTTCTGAGGAGTTATAAACCAACTTTAATTTCATTGCCCCATTTCCTCATAAACAGATCTTAATTTTACTTTAAAGGTGTTTTAAAGGCATTGTCTGGGTTAGGGGCTTTTCTGTTTAACAAGTGAAGGGATTTTTAAGCAGTGTTTTCAGTCCAGGTTTTGGTTTATCTTCTAAAGAAGAGCTACCAGAGTCTGTACAGAGCAGATGAGAGGACTGCAGTCATTTCCTGTTCATTATAAGTTTTATTAATGGAAGAGTTTAAGACAACTATGTTGGATTCAGTTTAGTTAAAGCCAAAATGAAATCTAAGGGTCTGAGGAAGAGCTGGGTCCTGGGAGGTTGGCTGAGTCCATGGGGTGATCAGGGTGGGCAAGTGCCAAAGAAGGGGACGAAGGGTCTGTACTATGTTTCTGTGCTCATCCGTGAAGAACCTGCCTTGGGCTGCTCTCACTCTTCTGTTCACCACTGTGCTTTTGGAAATCTCCCTCCTGAGCTACTGTGTTGCTGCCAATTTACTTATTTATTGATTTCTGTAACCAGAGAGCAGTGTGTCCAGCAGGAGAAATAATTACGGGTGTAGGCGAGAGATCTTGTTATGTGTTGGAAAGATGGCAGAGCAAACAAAAGGATAGGTTTTTAGTCTTGGTACCTTGGCTTCTGTAATGTGAAAGGCACTCATGTGTGTTAAGCAGTGCAAGGTTTCCATCCTGCTGCAGACCACCAGAATGTTTTCTGTAGCCATGGGTGGCTCAGGAATGCAGCCTGACACTGCAGGGGGCTCTGGGAGGGCTTTCCCGAGGGTGGTTTTGCTCTCAGGGTGGTTTCTGTCTCTGGAGTAAGAGCTTTTGGTTGTGAGGTAAGGCTGTGCATTGCTGCCCAGGGCAGAGCTGCTGAGCAGGCTGATGGTTCCTGCCATCCTGCCATGCTGGGACTGGGGAGTTCAGGTGTGTGGAGAAGATCTGAGGGTGACTCAAATGCACTGTGTCCCGTGAGAGCCCAGCACAGGGACAGGACCAGTTCTGCCCAGTTCTCCCCATGCTCAATGAGCAACTTCACCAGCACCTTGTGAAGCTTGGTCTTACCCAGTAACTCTGCTTGTCAGCTCTTTGCATTTCCAGCAATAGTGGTGGTTGGTAATTCAGGGACTAGCTCTCTGAACAAAGCCATTTTTCTGGGATACATCTCATATTGTGCAGCCTGAAGGTCTGTAACCATAACAGCTCCCACAGCCTCTGCCAAACCCTCTGAGCGGCGTGGCATGGCTTTGCCAGTGCTACCTGTGCTGCTCCTTGGCTGATTTTATATCCAGAGGAGTTCCAGACCCCAAATCTCCAGTTAGGAAGACACAGAGAATGAGGAACAGCATCCTTTATTGCCATCCCAAATTTTAATCTTCTCTAATAAGCATCACAATCCTGGCGCTGTGAATCGAGCTTTATGTTGATATTTAATACACCCATCTGCCACAGTGGTCCAGAAGGAGAAATCATTATGGATGTTGGAGAGAGATCTTGTTATGTGTTGGAAAGATGCCAGAGCAAACAAAAGGGCTGCTTTTTTTTTTTTTTTTTTTCTTTTCAGTCTTGAGCTCTTGGTTCTGTAGTTGAAAGGCCCTCCTGTTTGTTAAGCAATACAAGATTTCCATCAGGTCATTTTTTCTCTCCCAGTGCACAAATCTCAGATTCACTGGGCAGAAAAACAGCACTGGGTGCTGAAGCTGGGTATGGAAGCAGATGATTTACTAGAGTGCAAAGAGAGGAGGGAAATGTAAATTCATACTGGCATACCACCAGCAGGCTGGACCAAAAAACACTGATCAAAACTTCTTTTAATTGAATTTTATTTTTTTTTCCAAAATAAACCCAGGATTGTTAGATTAGATTGAGTTCAGAATTGACACAATAATTCATTCTTTCCTTTAAATTTCACATCCACGCTGAGATTATCACAGGAAGTCACAGCTTTATTTCAGCAAAATTCAAATGAACACTGTGTGGTAGAAAGGTGATCTTGAAAAAAACCATAAGAACATTTCCAAAGAACCAGTCTCCCACCTGCCTTTAATAACATATTTTTGACTGGTTTACTGTCCCAAACTTTTCTCCACTACTAGACACCTTGTGCTATCCATAAATACATATTAATATTGACTGCATGAATGGCTAATTTATATTTTTGTCAGGCTCTGATCAACACGTGTTACTTTATTACCATAGTTATGTGGTTATTAGTGTTAGTTAACCTTGGTCTTGAGTAATATGGAAGCCAATTTTACCAAACAACTCAAATGTTCTGACCAAAATTCCACGGTTGCATTTTTCCCTTTTAAGAGCTACCTAAGGCATAAATTATTGAATTCTGTCAAGCCAAATGTTTAAACTTATCTTTTACCACCTTGCGTTTTCAGGAGAGTTAAAAGGTATCTTAATGGGACTGCAAGGACCATTCCCCAGCAGAGGTGTGTGCGTTGTATGGGAAACACAAATCATTGAGACTAACCAGAAATTCTGCCTGTGAAGAAGAGTTTTGCTGTGTTTGAATTGAATTCCTGCCACCCAAGCTCTCTCTTGTCTGGCAGTGGGAGAGAGCCCACTGCAGGGCAGGGCCCCACCAAGCAACCACTCCCACAGGGCAAAATTTCTGATAATTATAAAAAGCTGAGGAAAATCATACAATTCAATGTCTGGCACTGGCCGTGGGCTGAGTGACAGGGTGTTGCTCTGCAAGTGAGTCTGAGCTAATGTGCACCAGTCCTTCCTGTTCAAAGACATTTATTATATATCGATGAATATCAAATCACAGGGACAGGAGTTGGACTTAATGATCCTGATGGGTCCCTTCCAGCTCAGCATATGCTATGATTCTATGATTCTATGAAATTCCCCCCAAACCTACTATCTGGGAATTACAAGTGACCAGACTGCACTGAAACACACTTTGGTTTTGTTCCGGTGTTTGGTTTTGCTCCCCATCCCCCCTTTGCAATTAAGTTTCTATGAAATGGAAAAGAAAAACACTGTAAAAGATAAAGCACAAAGTCAAGGGTAACATCAATTTGCTCACCCTCTTCCAGGAACAATTAGCCACTGCTCCCGTGCTACGGATATCCAGAGATAGTCTGGTTTAGCACAGTTCACAGTAATTTGATGATGAGAAAAAATTCCAATGTGGTTTTACAAGAAGGTTTATATAGAGCCAGTTTGTGTGCTTAGCCCAGCTGGGGGAGGGAAGGGTTGCAAAATCAGGTAGAAAATATCTCTGAATACCTGATCATGGAAGCTGCTTTTTGAAGCAGATTCCTGGATGTACATTATTTTTTTCATACCCATGTGGTGGATATGTTTGTTTCATTTTGGCTTGATGGACCAAATTTAATCTGGTTTGTTTGTCCGTTATTTGAAGAACTGTAAAGCCACAGAGTGCTGTGGGGGAGGAGCTTGGGGTCTCCATCCCACCCTGCTCCCAGCAGGTCCCCACAGGAGGTTCCTCAGGGATGTGTCCAGGAGGGTTTGAGCACCTCAAGCATGGAGATCCCATGACCTGAGCTGCCTGCCTCAGAGTTCCACCATCTGCCCAGCCAAAAGTTTTATTTATATTGAAGGTTTTTCAGGAATTGAATTTGTGCCTCCTGCCTCCTGCCCTGTCACTGGGGAACAGGGTCTGGCTCCATCTATATTCCTCCATCAGGCATCTATAGACACAGATAAGATTCTTCTGAGCCACCTTTTCTCCAGGCTGAACCATCTGAGTTATTACCCTGCTCCAGTCCTGTCATCATCTTGATGGTCCTTTGCCAGACTATCTCTGGGAAGTCCTTGTCTCTCTTGTCCTGGGGAGCCCAGAACTGGTCACCAGTGCAGAGTAGAAGGGAAGGATTGCCTACTCTGACCTGCTGGCAACACTCTGCCTCATACAGCCCATGATGATGGTGGTATTCTTTCCTTCTTTGCTGGTTCATGGTCAGTTTGTTGTCCATGAAGACCCCCCCAAGTCCTTCTCTGCAGAGCTGCTTTCCAACCAGTCAGCACCCAACCCACATCCTGCTGTGTGGGTTTTTTCCTCCTTGGAGCAGGACTTAGCAAAACCCTTTGTTGAGCCTCATGAGGTTCCTGCTGGCCCATGTCTCCAGTTGGTCCAGGTCCCTCTGGCTGGCAGCAAGGCCACTGAGTGCATCAACCAGTCCTCCAGGTCTTGTATCATTTGCCAGTTTGCTGAGGCCATGAGTCCTCAGATGTGTGCAAGCTCCTCATACACTGCAAGCATGTGTAAGGAGTTCAAAAGATAGAGAAGATGAGAGTGTTTGCTGAAAATGTCTCTGGGAGAGCAAGGTGACTGGGCAAAATCTGTGGAAAGTAGCAACCAACCAGTCTAGGGACCTGAACTGACTTTCAATGAGGCACTGTGACTTTTTTGAAACTGCCTCTCGGGCTCCTGTGTCACCTGCCTTGTTTGGCAAGGGTCGTGTCTGACTGCTCTCCCATTTTGCAGAATTTACAATCTGGATGGGAGAATTTGCAGGGAAAATGAGATGCCAGTAAAATGAAAATGAAGGAAATGAACTGTAGAGAAATGTCAAGTGAGTTATTTCAGGAATTTCTTCAATTTCACTGTGTCTTATCTAAAAATTTGCATCAAATGGAACTTTTAAGTATTCATATTGTCTTAACTTTCATCTGACACGAAGCAGATTAGCTAACACTAGCAAATTTAGCATGCAGAAAAATGGCAGATGGATTTAAATAACACATTTAGACAAGAATCACCACAGAAAACATGCTGAGAACCATTTTTACAAACTCTGATCTGAGCTTTATAACCAAATGTGTTAATAATTCACCCGAGACCGCTTTCTGCTTGGGGGTGGCACAGTCCAAGGTATGGAGTGAGGCTCCTGCTTCTCCAGGACTGCTGTTTACTCTCTGCCAGGAGCTGCTTTTGACCCATGCTGTTGCACATGGCTGTGTGGTCTTCTAGTGACCACAGAGGCTCTGAGAGCCTTCAACTTCTAGAGGTGATAATGCAGACCTAAAGATCAGGGGTTTTTTAGAACATTAACCTTGGAAATATGCAGGGGATGGGCCCAAAATTACAAATCTGCTTAAGGTGGGACAACTCTTCTCCCAAAGGACCAGAACTGCTCCGTATTTTCAAGCTGCAGCACATCCTGCTGCTTTTGGGCTCTCCAGGAGAGCAGGAGTGAAGGTTTCAGACCTGGGAGCACCAGCCCTGGCTCCCCTCCTCCCAGTGTGGATCAATGTGATGCTTGTCATGTCTCGCCTTCTTCCAGGCAGTGGCAATTATGAATCCTCAGCACATTTTAAAAATAAAAGTAAAGAGCCATGAGTTTAGGAGATCAGTAAGCAAATATGTGCTGTAGAGAGGAGGTGCAGCTCTCCTGGCCACGTAAATCCCTGCCTCCCCCAAGGTCTTACAGGTCCTGCTCAGGTTGGGTAGGTGCTGGGTTTATTCCTTTTTGAGCAGATCCTGGCTGTCACAGAATCAGAATGGTGAATGCTGGAAGGGACCTAGATCTCCCCTCTTTCAGTTTAAAACCTGTCTCTCAATGCAGTTTTCCTTCTTTGCCCAGTGAGCTTGTTGAAGCAGAACAAGTGTTCATATGAGCATGTGCAGCAGTGATTCACATTCACTGCTCCCTAAGTGACTGGTTTCCTCAGGACACTCTCCTGCTGCTCCACATCCATAGATGCACCCAGCACTCCCAGGGACCATGCATGGCTCTTGGAGGACCTTGTGCTTCCTGCACCACGATCAGATCTGTCATGTTGGAGGGGATCAGCCCTTCAGGAGCACCCACGTGGGGAGAGAAACAACAGATGCTAGAAATGCAAACACATGTCACCATGTCTATTGAGGGAACTGCTGATGACAGAGACATGCAGAGGGAGTGCATGGTACTTGACCACCATGTCACATGGTGAGCTTGACCACCTTTACACATCATAGGTGGAAGTGTGGTATCACCACTTGGTGATCCAGGCTGTCCAAGGAGGTGGTTGAGCCAGCATCCCTGGAGACATCTAAAAAGACAGATGTGGTGCCAGGAGACAGGATTTAGTGGTAGACACGGCAGAGCTAGGGTAGTGGTTGGACTTGATGATCTTGAAGGTCTTTTCCAACCAGAATGATACTGTGATACTGTAATTAGTACTGAGACCACAGAAATTAGTAAACAACAAAAAGCTCGTTGTTTTCCAGAGCCACAATATCATTCTTTATTTTATCTTGTTTTTGAAGGGAGAAGGAAAAGGAAATTTAATGTAATCTAAACAGAGAAACAGAAAGCTTAGGCAGTGGAAAAAAAGTCATGGTTGTACTGAAAGCCCTGCATGTATGCAGTAATACAGAAGTTAAAGATAGATGGTCCTTTGAAAGGCAGAAATGAATTGATTCCGTGCCTTTCTGAGTCCTGAATATGCACAGCTGTCTTGGATGTATTAATTGCTTTGGTATAAAAACTGCCTCCTCCATGGCCTGTTTCCACCCAGCTGACCTGATGAGAGATGTGGATGGCTACCATGACTACCTGCCACTGGGTTCCTGGATCATTATCTGCTCTGCCCACAGCAGCCTTTGGAATACTAGCATTTTTATTCCACAATGCTGTGGATGCCCACCATGCTGCAGAGCCTTCCACACCATTAATGTTTATTCTCTCTTTGTTGCATTTGACCCATGACACATTTTAAGCATTCCATTTGGCAGAGGCACAGGAGGCACTCCACTTGTTCTCACTCCACCATGAGGGCAACAGGTCATGGGATGGTTTTCTGCCAGGATTCCCCTTGAAAGCCCTCAGGTGTTTCAGGTAGCCATAGTATGCCCTTCAGTATGGAGCAGGAGGCATGGCCGTGCTGGTTGAGGGGTTTAGGACCCAGGGAAGGAGGGTGGGGTCAGCCCTGGTGTGGTGCCCATGGGCTGTGTGGGGATGAGGTCCAGACATTGCTGGGTTGTGACTCACCATGGGACTTAACACCATGGTGAGAGGCAACCAGCAAGTCAGGCAGAAACGTGTGTCAGATAAAACTCATTCTCTTCTGCAGGAAAGGAGAGGCCTGGACATTCAGGGAGCAAAGGAGGATCATGGGCTTTGGCTTGGTGGTTTGTCAGAGAAAAACCTCCATGGAGCAGAGACCTCCTGCACCACTTCCGTGATCGCCAAGCACGAGCTGTCCCGGCCTGTTGTGTCCCTGGAAGGTGGATGTTCCTCTTTTCTTTGGTGATGAACAAACTAGGAAATACTTCAGCTTCCTCTCGGAACACAAAGTATAATTCAGCTTTTCTATATTAATTCAATAACCTGGATTTCTGCCCATTACTGTTACCATTTGAGGTAAGCCCCATCTGCTGATGTGCTCACACAATTCCTACAGTCAGTTTTATTCCTATTGCACTTAAACCCAAAGCCATTTCCCTCCTCTATTGACATTACTGCTTCCAGAGGTGTATTTTGACACCCCTTGGTGTCACCCACCCCACCAACCAGTTCTCTGAGCCTCGCAGGCTGCTGGGAAAGGTGGTTGGTGCCACACCTGAGGACAAGCATGGGATCCCTCCACATCACTACCAGCACCACCTGTGAGCATCAGAACCTGCCCCTGATCTGTGTCCAGGGCTGAGGTGGCCTCTGCAGGGGCTTCTCCTTTGGTATTTGATAGGTATGTATATATATATATCCAGAAACACAGTCTAATGCACTGGAGGATGAGAGCAAACACTGCATTTTCTCTTTAAGTTCACCATTCTATTTTTATAATGCTTTGTTTTTCAAGATCAAGGCAATGTCATCCAAGAAAAATAGAAATTGTAGAAAAATAAGGTTTTTAGTAGCTTGTCAAAATTCTGAATAAGAAGGGGGAAAATGCCAGTCATATTTCTGTGACCCAGGTGTATCATATCCTGGAACCTTAGGAGCTCAAGGCTATGGAACCAAGGGCATCTGAAAAGTAGACTTCTAGACATGTTTCTCTAGTACTGTTAGCTGTGTCGTTTGACAAGTCCATCTGCTTATGGATTTCCCTCCTGGCTGGATATGGCAAGTCAAAAAATAAAAATTGGGTAGGAGTATAATCACCCTCCCTCCCCCATATCCATTTATGCTCCACACGTTTGGAGTGGGAGTGGTTTTGTTGTGTTTTGGCTCCCATTGACTTAGGGGAGTTGTTTGCTGAGGGATGGAATAGTACTGAGGGAAGTCTCTCCCTTGGAAAGTGAATCTGTTTTGAATACCTCTATCAAAAAATGCCCACCAGACAGATGCAGAAGCTAGTTTAGAGCTATTTGCCTTGGAAGCAGGCTCTGACTTGGCAATTGAATGGTACCATGTATCCTACCCATCCCAGGGACATGGCTGGATCTGCTGCTCATTTTCACATTTTCTCTGCCCGAGCTTGCAGAGCACAATGACACAGGCACTTGGTACTGATGACAGTGTCTGAGGGGAGTAATGTGGCTTCATCATGGAGAGTAAATAAAAAGCAGATGCAGACCTTGCAGATGAAAACTGCTGTCATGGTAATTCAGAGTAGGAGGTAATGAATGGCCAAACAGCATTAAATCTTGTAGCTTTTGCTTAAACTGAAAAACTAGGAAAAAAACCTGCACAACTATAAAACAAACAAGTGTAAACAGGCCTAAACAAGGATAAAAAAAAACAAAACCAAAACCATAAAATGTTGGTCCTAAAATTAGTTAGTCCTAAACTAGTCCTAAAATGTTAACCCATGATCTCTTTGTTGAAACAGAAACAAATTTTGAATGTGGAGCATAAAAAAACCCCAAAACAAACCAACCAATTTAAGTACTATTTGTTATAAAGCACCACAAAATACAGAAGATCTGAACTGAGAAGAGTAAGAAAGACCAGAAGGAACCAAACTGATGAGCTCAGAGCCTTCCTGCCCTTCCAAGGGGCTGAGCTGAAGGAGCCTTTTTTTGCAGAGATTCTGTTTCCCTTGTTGCTCTGTCAGACAGAAGCTTTTGGCTGAGTCTGGGTGCTCGTTGCTTGCTGGGGGGACAGGACTTGGGTGCTGCAGTTGTCTGAGCTTATCTTTCCTTCCATGTTAAAAGAAACTTTGCATACTTCAAGGAGAAATGCATATTGAAAGCAATAACTTCTAGTCCTGTGAAATAAATTCCTGTTTGAATGAAAAAGCAGGATTACTTGGTCAAACTTTCCTAGGAGTGGGTTTAGTGGTGATGTGTGTTGTTACTGCATTGCACCTGCTGAGATGGGGGTGAAAAAATGGCATTGCTGATTGTCTGCTGATAATTATGGAGCATATTCACAGTTTCCAGTGGCTGGTTTAATTGCCTTGTCCCTCAGCAACAGAAATGTTACAAACCTCAGCCTGTTCTTATTTGTGACACTTTTAAAGCTGTTTCTGTGACCCCAGCAGGGAGTTGCTGCACACATGGAACACGTGGAAGTCAGAAGTGCCAGTGCCCATCACGAGCCCCACTAGTGCTCCTGTTGCCACAGGTTGTTTTCCCACCTGGGCATTAAAACCTGAGATGGACTTTAATAACCTTTGAACTCTGAAACTAAAGATAATGGCATTTAAAATGGGATTTCAGCCCAATGAGCTATAGTAACTTAGTTTCCTTTTTTTTATTTGCATCCCTGTTTACTGAAGGGCTCCAGTGTCCCGGGCTCAGCCAGGCAGGCTCGTGGCCAGCAGCTCAGTGCTGCTGGGGTCAGCAAGACCCTCACCCAAACTGGTGCATTTCCTGGCAAACTGAGGGATCAAGAAGACCAGGAAGGGGCTGAGGTGCCGTACCTGGAACACCTAATGGCACAGTTGCCAAACTGGCTACTTTGCCCTCAAAGCATTGCTGAGTGAAGTAACGAAAGAGCCTGGGGGAGGAGGATGGGTCAGGATGCAGCCAGGTGGAACAACCTTGAGCTAAAGTCACCTAGGGGAAAGCATGCTTTATGTCTAAGCACTTAATTGCATATAACTCTGTTTGTACTCTGATACAAAGGGATCCTCTGATGCTCCTCCATGGGGGCTGTGCTCCCATCCCCTCCTCACACCCGCTGAAGCTCAGGATGCACCTTGGCACAGGGCCATGTCCTGCCAGGCAGCCCTGCTCAACACCTGGAGAAGGCTTTGGCAGTGCCAGGAGCCCCACAGCAGGAGGGAAACGGATGATTTACATGCAGGAGGAGAAAGAGTGTGAAGAGGGGTGAGTACAAGTGCTGCACTGGCCCCAGGTGAAGTGCCCCCTGCCTGCACGGCCATAAGGAGCATTCCTCTTGTTCCACTTCTCTGCTGCATGTGTCCACGACTGAATTTCACTTGTGGTCTTCTACTTTTTATGGATTTTTGACTATGCACTGGTCAGAGCAGGAGCTTTGCCTGCTCGACACAGCCTGGCAAATCAGGCCACTAGATAATGACCATAGTTTTTGAAAGGCTGCTAAAAGGAAGTTTTTCAGATTGTAAAGGCAAGCACTTGAAGGTCAAATTCGTATTTGTCCCTGCAACCTTAATGCTTCTCCATACATTTCCATCTTGTGCATTGAATGGAAAAGATACCATGTGAGCATGTAATTACAGACTGTGTTATAGCACAATAATTCCCCAGCAAGACAGCTAAAGACTGACTGAGAGCTAATCTATCCAAAACCAATATCCCAGTCCCAGCACAAGCTGGACTCAGGCCAGGATGTAAGCCAGGAACAGCTTTCATGACACTGATTAATGCGGTTCAGCTGCTGATGGATGGAGAACAGACATCCCCTTTTATCCTTCTAGACCACTCTGGCATCCAATCCTGTACCACTACCCAGGCTGAAAGTAAGGGCAAAATGTTCAAGAACATGCTAATGCATTTTGAGTTCATCTCCCAAGAAGCAGTGGCAGAAAATTGCATTTCTGCTGCTAGTGCTGATCATGGAGCTCAGCAGGACTCAACTGCAGCCCAGGCTGGCCAGACACAGGGCTTGAATGTGCCATCATTCACCTGTACAGTGCTAAACCCATAATGGTAGCCCTGTCCTGGGAAAGGATCTGCTCACAGCTCTAAGAATGGCACTGGGGTCTGTAGGAGGAAGCTGCAGCTGTGAACTAAGGACATACTGGTTATAATACTGCAGTTTTTATTCCTTAAAGAGCCAGTTTTATTACTTTCAGAGCCAAACTCTTGTCAGTAGTTCCCAGGGACAGGACGAGGGTCAATGGGCACAAGCTGGAACATGGGAAGTGCCATTGAAATATGAGGAAAAACTTTGCAGTGAGGGTGACAGAGCGCTGGGACAGGCTGCCCAGGGAGGGTGTGGAGTCTCCTTCTCTGGAGATATTCCAGACCCCCCTGGATGCAGTCCTGAGTAATGTGCTGCAGGGGATCCTGCCTTAGCAGGGGAGTTGGACTAGGTGATCTCTAGAGGTCCCTTCCAACTCTGACAATTCTGTGTTTCTGTAATCAAGGAAGTGCTGAACTTGTGCAGCATTACACATGCACAGCAGCCCTGTCCCCCTGTTGTTTCTGACAGCTTCCTAAAGAGCACAACTGAGAGGAAGAAAACAGCAATTTTGGGCAATTGATGGCTGAGGCAGAGCTGAAAGGAGTGTAAGGGGATGAGGGAATAGAAGTCTCCAACTGCAAGGCTTTGTTCTCACTAAATTTGAACAACCTGCTTGGGAGAATAGCTTTAATAGCTTTTCTTAATCCCCCACCCAGCACTGATAATTCTCATAATGGAAAATAGGAAGGAGTTTAAAAGGAAGTGCTCATTATACCATTTTCTATGTTACTTAAAGTCTCAGACTATGAAACCAAATTGAAAGCAACTTTGGGAATGTTAAGGTACTTTTAAAATAAGTGGTAGCTGCTGCTGTATTTCTGTCTACTGGATCAGCTAAAGTGACAGGTAAACAGAAAATCCATTAGAAAATTTATACGTGTACTGCTGTTTGGAAGTTGGAAGAAAACATATTTTGATGTTTAGATACAAGAAGTCTGTTGTTCGGGGACTGGAATCATCCCCAGAGGAGACAGTTCATTCGCAGTACATCATCCAAGGACAGTCAGCTTCAGGCTCTGCCTTCATTTCCTGGTGAGCTTCACAGTAATATTTACTGTGCAGACAAAAGAAACTACATGTAGTGAATATTTACATCAGAAAGGGAAGGATTTTTTAATAACTGATAGTATATAAATCCAGGAATGGGAGAGGCAGGAACAAAAATCAAGAAGTCTAAGTAGGCGGGTGCTTTGGTTGCAGTTTCTAATTAGAAAGGGGTCTAGAAGATAAGCATTATAGCCATGATTCATTTTTATATAGATGGAAGAATAGGAGTTTCAGGCCAATATTTTGTGAGAATTTCCACCCAACAAGGCTTCTGTAAATCACCTGACCTGCTACTGCCAAAGCCCCCTCAGTGGTGTCTGTCACCCGGGGCTGGTGCCTTTGCACAGCCCTGTCACACCTGTCCCAGCAGGGCACAGGTCATACACCTTCATGTGGGGCTGGTTTCTTGAATAAATAATTGAGAGTAAGGAGGGGAAGAGGGGCAGGCAGAAGCTGCACACCAGCAAGTGAGCTCTTCCCTCAGCACCAAGAAGAAATAGTGTCTGGTAGGTATTGATTTTATAAGGAAATAGATTTGATATACATACAAAAAGCAAAGATTTGCACTTCTTCAGCAAAAATTATAGTACTTTATATGATTTGACAGCATCATACAATACCTCCTGCCTGACATATGCACGTTACTCCAGGACATAGTCAATGTAAAAAGGCCTCGGGTAAAAAAATAGTAACAAATATGCACATTGAACAGCCCTGTAAATCCCCTCTGAGTAGCCAAGATGAGTTGAAATTGCAGCAAACTACAGGATCTGTGGTCTTGTGGGTGTTGTTTTTTTTTTTTTAAAAAAAAAACTATCTGAGAGACAAAATTCACCATTTGTTAAAGAAAAGGGTAATCCCAGGATGATGTAGGTGGAAACTGAGCTCCAGCCCAGCTGCCTGCTGGGAGCGGGCCAGGGTGAGCAGATCAAGTGGGGTCTTGCCCTGTTGAGTTCTCAGCATCTCCAAGGATATTGTAAAAACCAGAAAGTGTTGGAAGATTAGAGGCAGAAATCACTGTAGTTCAGACAACAGCTTTAGCACTGAGTGTCATGTAAACTGTGGGCTAGAAAACCACAGCCTGAGAATAAAAGCTACAGTGGAAAATGTGCAAACCCCTTGTGCCACTTCCAGTTGGCAGCTGAGATCCAGCCAAATCCCATTCAACAAATGCCTCCCTTGGGTGTGAATGATGGGGGAAAATACTGTGTGTGTTTCTGAGGAGTCAAGACAAAACAACAGGTGTTAGGACAAAAAATTACAATTGAGAATTTGCAAATATTTGTGCTGTGGCAATGAAATGTAGCTGATGGAGAGATCTGGGAAAGGGAAAATAGCTTGTGTGAAGCAGCACTAGGGGTTTTCTGAGCAGCAGAGACAAATGCAACAGAGACTCTAGGTGTGTTTATCAATGAGTTCCCAATCCAGCTTTCACTTTGCTATGGCAAAGCCAGCGTGCCCTTGGGCATTGCTGTCAGGGAATGAAATTTACCTGTGTCCCAAACGACAGAGAAAAGCTTTCTCACCAGTTACCTTGTGCTCCAACAAGTGCCAGCCTGGGAAACGAGCAGGGACATGCAGTGTGGGGTGAATAATGCCAGGGCTTGGGCTTCCTCCTGGAGCAGCCGAAACGGGAACGTCAGTGGCTGCAGGTGGGAGCTCAGTGGTGGGACAGATGTAGAAAGGTAAATTGTTGCCTCTCAGCTCTTCATCTCCAGCCCTCAGCTGAGGCACAGTGGCTGAGGTGCTCACCACCACTTGTAGCTGTTTCTCTGTGAAGTAAGGGAGATGGACACGAACCCTGTTCAGCAGTAGCCTGAGTTGATCTGACCTGCTTCGGAATAGATTACCAGGTAAGGTGGGTTCTGCAGCCCGGGGGGGGGTGGGAGCAGCTGGAGAGGAGCACCCACCCCACCCCCCCACCCCCCAACAGGAAAGGCTTGGTGATGTGCAGGGAAGAGGCTCAGATATCCACAGGTCTGTTGGCATGTGGGACATGGCTCCTGTCCCTCCCAGGAGGAATGCCCAAAAGCCAAGGTTGGAGTCTTGCTCTGGATTCAGACACAGGGCTGCAAGGGGTCTCAGGCTCCAGGTGCTGCAGTACCAGCACACCTCACCCTTCCAAAAGAGCCACCAGGGCAGTTTTAAAAGAGAAAACATAGAAAAATACACTGGCAAATACTGTCTATTCTCTTTTCAACACCTGCAGATTTTTCGTAGAAAAAATGAATTGACTGTAGGAGAGAATAATATTATAAATCAAGCTGTATTTCTATTGTAATGAAGAAGGAAGAACACACTTTCTATATGCTAAATATATTCATGGAGTTATATTATAGTAACATTCCTTAAATTGATGATATTTATCAGTTGGGGAAAACAAATTGCTATATACAGAAGAAAATAATTAAACGAAAGTGAAGAGTAATAGCAGCATCACAGCAGTCATGTCTACAATGTCTTAACAGAAATATTGATGTTCTTGTGGATGTGCATCAAGGAGCAATGGGAAGATAGCAGAGCAATCTCTGCTACAGTATCTTTAAACACTTGCAGTCATATATAGCCAGGATGAAATTCTGTTTCCAGCAGGCTGCCTTGTCTTTGCTTTCTCTGATAGGAAAAAGAAAAATGGGGTACAAGGGAATTTTTGTTTATTTGTCTTTCCAGAAACAGTTGAGTGTCATCTGTGCTATGCTTAACCTAATGTATCACTGGGAGAAGGAAGAAAAAAATACAGCCTGCAAGTACAGGGATCATTATGGCAAGGCCCAGTGGTGCTGTTACTTATTTAAGGGGACTAACAGCTTTTCCATCATTTCCCCTCCTTTTTTTTCCCAGCTGATAATAATTTGTCTCATACGTTTGCCCAGGGTGAAACTTTGCTCCTGACCTGTACATTTACAGACTCATTTCACCTCAGTGGATTGAATTCGGTTCCGTATTCTTAAGACAAGGGCTGGTTTTCCAAGGTAAGGAGTGCACACCTGGGAACATCTGGAGTACAGGAGATACTGCAGTATCCCTCCTTGGGACTCAGCAGAGGGTGGGAAAGGTGCTCATCACCTCGTTAGCAGCCTGTCAGTGCCTAATTGAGCAGCTGCAGAGGGCTTGCAGTGTTACCTCCACATCCACCTAATACAGACTCACAGTCCAGGCACCTGATGGGCCCTTTGTTACAGAGCTGGAACCCAGCACCCTTGGTAAAGCTGCTAGTGCTTATACTGCTCAAAAAATAATAGTCTAGTGTCTGAGAACCTGGTTAGCACTTAACACCAGCCAGGTCGTGATATGCAGCGTGACACTGATGTACAGCTGCTGCTCCTCAGGATGCCAGATCCCAAAGCTGATATCTATGGCCCAGGTTTCTCTGGCTCTAAAAGGGACTTTCACCCTAAAATTGTAAATATTCCTGCAGAACTCATTTCTGGAGCTCCCTCGTGAAGGAGACAATCCCAATGGCATCTCTCTGTATGGTCCCACCACACTTATGCTGATGAAGTAGCTGTGGGCACCATGTTTTGCTGCCTGCTTTCCCCCCTCCTCCTCTTCCAGAGGCTTCCCTCTTTCTCCAGGGGCACCCACCAGGCAGCAAGTGGGCAATTTTATATCCAAGTTGCTGTGGAGTTGTCTCCTCACTGTGGCTTGGCCCAATACCTGCCCTTAGGAGATGTCATACATTGCAGCTTTTGTGGGAAGCAGGAATAAGTGGGAATGGATAGAAAACTTCTCTCCAGTTTTTCTAAAATCCAAATGCTTGTTTTTCACTCCAGCTTCTTTTACAGATGTTCTTATAAACAGGAACACAATGGAAATTTCCTCTGTGCAAAATGGATTTCAGGGATATACATTTGTGAATATAAAATACTCTGTGTAAAAAAAAAAAAAAAGGCAAAACAACAAAAAGTGCCTCTGTGTCCTACGTGAAACTAATACATTACAGTCCTTAAGAAAGACATAATGTTGACATTAATTGAAGTGGAATGAGGGTATGCTTGAACTAACAGGACTGGGGAAACAGGTGAAGTGGGTTCTGTACCTGATGGGGCTGCCCTGTCAGAGGATGTCAGGGCATCCTGTGACTAATCCATCAACAGCGTGGTAAAAGAGTGGGATTTTGGTAAAAGCATCGACCCAGAAGTAGGTTTTTGTTGTGGCTTTGTACTGAGGAGTGTGCTCCCTCGTTAGCACAGAGAAGCAAAGCCAGGTTCTTGGCTACTGACTGCAGTGTTACCCAGGCATGTTCCCTTGCTGGAGACAGGAATGAAATGGCACGGAGCACTGGGGGCAAATCAATGGCATGTATTGCTCCATTTTCCCAATTGTTTGGATGTGTAATTAAGATATTTCTTCCAAGACTATCTCTCTTTTTGGTGATACCAAGTTTTTTATTGTGCTTCTGCTGGTTGGTACCACATAATACAGAAATCTTCTCCTCATGAATGAGGCCTTGCTCCTGTCAAGCAAGGCAGTAGTTATCAGTGACCTGCCTGTTAGGGAGCTTAAAGGGTCAGTAAAGAGATGTTTATGAACTCTAATGTTTCTAGTGCAACACTCATGATACTTTTAATACAATTGAATAATTATCAGCCTGACAGCAAAAGAAGTCTGGTGTTCAGTGAAGTGAGGGTATAATTTTTTACTAATGGATCGTTACATTTCATTTACATATCTTTTCCCAACAATTTTATGCTTAAGAAATCATTGCCCTTTTGAATTACGCGAGGCTCTTTTTACTGTGAGGCTCCCGGCAATTTGCCAGCCTCATGTGTGTAATTACTTTAATTAGCCCTACAGCTTTCATGAGAGCATCAGTGTCTGCCGTATACACCCTGTTCTTTGCTGGACAAAGTGAAAAACTGTGTTTCTTAATCAGCTGCAGCTGAAGTATTCTAGTCCTTACAGGTCTTCACGCAGTGCCTGAACAGAGGTGATATGTTTTGCCTTTTCTTAAAGCATCACACTCTCTATTTTAGCTAGAATGCCTGCATCCATCTGCCTGTACTTGGAAAATGTCCCTACACAATGGGTATGTTCAGTGAACTGGTTTTCACAGCTTTCACAATGTCTGACCTTGGCCTTTCAGGTAATCCCTAATTATTTTTGGTACACAAAATGAGTAGCATTTTTGCTGTCTGTGAAGTATGCCTGCATAATGGCTGGGGAGAGTGGGGTGCCATGCACCTTCCTAGTACAGGATCAGGATATTTCTCCAAACCCAGTGAAGGCTTGACATTGAAAACAACTCTTGGGGAACTGTCAAGATGACAATAGAAAAAGCATTAACGATTTCTCAACGTGCCATTAGCCCTGCACATTAGACCTGACAATGTACAAAGTCTATAGATCATTTTTATGTTCCACAATAGAAAAAAAATTGAGTGGAAATGGAAGTGTGTGACCTCTAGGCTACATTAAACCAGTATTAAGAAAAATATCAATATCTAAAGGGTATAAAACCATACTAATTCTGTCTACTTCTCTGTTTGAGCGTTTCTGATTTGTTTACTCTCACGTCACCTGCCCATCAATGCTTAAATGCTCAGCAGAATCTTGGTAACTCAAGCACAGCGTGAAGAAAAAGAACAAATTCCCCAGTATGAATAACATCATTTTTAAAGGACATGGTGGAGTGTTTTTTTGTACTCCAAACTCTTTCCAGGAGGAGTGGAAAAAGGTGGTTGTGGCCACCTTTGAATTCAGGTTTCCCCTCATAAAAAAACTACTTCATGTCCTCTTTACGTTTTAAGAGAAACAATTTTAAGCAATCACAACACACACCCCCCCACAAAAATCAGCATTTTTCTCCTTAAAGCACAGTTCTTTAAAAAGGAAACTCTCAGGAATGAAGCTCAGCTGAGGCCTCACCTCGAGTCCTGTGTGCAGCTCTGGGCCCCTTGCTTCAAGAAGGATCTTGAGGTGCTGGAGCAGGTCCAGAGGAGAGCAATGAGGCTGGGGAAGGGACTGGAGGGAAAGTCTTACGGGGAGAGGCTGAGGATGCTGGGGTTGTTTAGCCTGGAGAAGAGGAGACTCAGGGGGGACCTCATCACTCTCTTCAACTACCTGAAGGGAGGTTGTAGTCAGGTGGGGGTCAGGCTCTTTTCCCAGGGAAGTGACAGGACAAGAGGGCACAGCCTGAAGCTGCTCCAAGGGAGGTTTAGGTTGGATATTAGGAAGCACTTCCTCACGGAGAGGGTGATCAGACATTGGATGGACTGCCCAGGGAAGTGGTGGAGTCACCATCCCTGGATGTGTTTAAGGAAAGACTGGATGTGGCACTTAGTGCCATGGTCTGGCTGATGTGGTGGTGTTAGGTCATAGGTTGGACTTGATGATCTCAGGGGTCTTTTCCAGCCTCAGTAGTTCTGTGATTCTGTGAAAGGACCATGTTTTCACTCACCATGCAAATACCACAAGCATATTCAAGTCCATGCTTGGGCTGCACGTGTCAGCCTTGGCATCGAGTCTGAGAACAGCTACTTTAGCACTAAAGCTCCATGATGGGCTTTTTATTGTCAGAAAGAAACTATCACCATCAAAGCACCACAGTGTGCCTTCTTCATTTTGCATCTGAAGGCCAAACTGTTCTGGAGAATTACATTTTACCTGCAGATATTTGTAATAAAGAGCATCCAAGTGCTTCTCTTGTTTATGTGTTGGCTGTAGCAAAACTCATCTAGTGCTTAATGTTGTGTTTCTGCTCATTGCAGAGCCAGGACCATCAGTCTGGGTGCCCACTGAAATGAGGGATTTCATTTCTGGACTCGATACTGGTTCAAGCACAGGCTGCCCTGGCAATAACTGTTGTTTTGTATTGCACAGAGAGAGATGGGAAAGGGTGTCTGCTCGAGGGGGAACTGCTCCCGGGCCCATAGCATTTGGATTTTAATGTCTGTGCTCGCCAGTGCCTTCAATTTGTTTTATTTTAATTTCAGTTCACTGTATTATTCCATTGCACGTTGACTTCTAAACATCTGTTTTTTATTGATTTAAGACAGTAAAGCTGTCAGAATAATGCAGTAAAATATGATAAAACAGCAATAGGTCTTTGTTTTGCCTGGCTGCAGAACAGCCTAATCTTGGACCATGCAGCAAGTCCTGGACAGAAACACCCACCCTGGTGCTATAGGTTGGCACAAAAATACACATGGCCACAGCTAACCCCGTGGGCTGGTTTTCACAGGAACAAGAAAAATTCAACTAAAGTTTGTGAGTGTTCATCCCTGAACCATCAGCTGGGGTCTGAATGGCTGACTGAGGGGAAATGTAGTATCCAGGGCTGCTCTCGGGTGCCTCAGGTAAATACCAGGAAAACTTCACAGGTGCTGCTGACTTTTGCAGTCATTGGAAGTTTTGCTTTTGCCTGAGCAGCACAGAAGTTCACAGGAAATGTTTTTCCTCATTTTCATAGAATCCCAGACTAGGTTGGGTTGGAAGGGACCTTAAAGATCATCCAGTTCCAACCCCCTGCATGGGCAGGGACACCTCCCACTAGACCAGGTTGCTCCAAGCCCCATCCAACCTGCCCTTGAACACTTCCAGGGATGGGGCAGCCACAGCTTCTCTGGGCAGCCTGGGCCAGTGTCTCACCATCCTCAAAGGGAAGAATTTCTTACTTTAATATGGTTCATTTCTTCCTTTAGAGTGGTTTCTGTCACTATGTCTCCAAACCCAGTTTGTTCAGTTCTTTTAATTCTGAATTTTGAGGTTGGGCATTTTAACCACTGTTTCTTTTCCTCATTGAATCCAAGGATTGTAATATTTTGATTGAAGGGGATGGGTCTGAAATGGGAGTTGTTATAACCCAGGATGACATTAACCCATTGCAGACCATGGTGTAGGCTGCTGAGGGAGATGAAATGAGCAACAGGCTTTTGAATCAGAGCGGTAAGAGATTTTGTGCAGCTCTGCCCTGGTGCAAGGAGGGGATGGCAGCAGGGATGGGCAGGATGGACCTGGGAGGAACTTCTGGGGAGCAGCTCCTGCCTGGGCTGGTGGCTCTGTGATGGAGCTCGGAGGATGCTCAGCCTCCATGTGCTTGAGCCAATAAAAAGCAATGCAAAATCTCACCTTTTCTTAGAACAGAAACGTGCACAGAGCTGGCACTGGCAAAATTATGCACCTGGAAATAATCCTATTGTTATATACCATTATTATGACTTTATTTAATTTTTTCCTTGCCTTATATTTCTTTGGTTAAAGGTTTCTTACTTGCTCTCTGGCAGCAAGGAAGGGTTTTATCCAGAAGAAAGTAGGTGTTTTTACAAGAGCTGTGGGGCACCAAAACTTGGATTGAAGTTCCAGCACTAAGTGGCTCTGAAGGACCAAAGACCAGTTGTGTCAGTGACATTTCACATGGCCCTGGTTCATATAAATGCTGCTTAAAACATATTGTTTATAGCTAAATAGCCACGTATTTATATCAAATGCTGTGGGGGAAAAAAGTAATGTCTGTCTGAAGGTTCGGGAGAAGTGTTATCTTTTTATTTTGTTAAATGTGGCTCTTCCAAACAAAAGCTGACAACTTAAATATCTGTCAGGTGTTACAGAAATAGGAATTATAGCTATAACTGGCCTTTTATGCTGCACCTTCAGCAAGGACATGCAGGATGTGTCTTTGTCATTTTACTTAGTGCTGTAGAGTACAGGTAAGGAAAGTGATGGCATTATTTTCTAGCTGCAATAATTAAGTTCAAACTTAGTGGTATGAATGGGCAAATAGAAACTTATAATAGATAAATACAGTTCTACAGGTATTTGAAAAATAAATGCAATATACACTAGACCATGCTTTAGTTAAAATAAACTAAAATATTTTCACCTTTTAACAGCATTTATACATTCAGCAGGCCATGGAAAATGAACCATGTTGGGGCTTTGGAGGAGTTGCTGCTCATGTGAAATGCAGAAGTGGGCAGACTGTGAGCAGCCCCTGCGGGATGAAGCAGGAGCACGAGGATGCTCCGTGTGCATGAGGAGTGGAGACTGAGCCAGAACTGCTGGGGCTGCTCCAGGCAGAAGGTCAAAATCCTCCCGTGAGCTGCAGAGCTGTAATCACAGCCTGAGCCATGGTAAGGTGGTGTGGGTCACCCTGCTTCTGGGTTTGGAGTGGGGGACCAGCAGAGATGGTCCCACTGCTAAATTTGGTTGGGAACCTTGAGGCAAACCATGGGGGGCAGAGATGGTGTTTGTGCTTCGAGAGCCCAGGTGCATTTGTCCAGTTTCTTACCTAAAGGTCTCTGCTCGTTTCTCTGAAAAAAAACCCATTGACTGGTATGCAAGAAATCAGCTATTCATGAGTGCCCATCCTGAACAAACCAAAAGGAAAATATTTATTTATTTTGTTTGTACAGGGTTAATATATTTGTTGCACAAATCCAGTATCTGTCCTTCAGCAAGTTATAAGTGACAGCAATGCCCTTCTGTCAATGGCTTTTATTTAACCAGCTCAGATTATTTATGAGATGTTTGCAATTCTGAGCCCCTAAGAGTAATCATTTGTCCAAATAAATTAACATGAAAACTCCCTTGATATCCCCCAAATAATCTCATTATTTTGTCAACAACGTCCCTAAACAGTTTGCACTGACTTCAGCAAAAGTTCCTTAGAATGACAGCCTCACCATGCAGCAAAACTCCCTCTGCAGCTGGAGGACTGTTCGTTTCCAGCTTAAATAATCGTTCTGTCTTGCAAAGGTCTCTCATCAGGTTCTTTGTACAGCAAAAATTGCTCCAAGGAAATGAAGGCTCAGGGTGCACCGTGAGGTGATCAAATGGGGAGCACTGAGCTCCCCCTGCCTTGGCCTGACAGTTCCGTCAGGAACATCTTAACCCTTCCAGTGGCAAGAATTGTGGAATTGCATTTTCTCCTGAAGCTGTAATTGCTGGGTGTTAGGAATACTGAGAAATTGAGGAATCCTGTGCAAACGTGAGGCACAGAGGAGCACCTCAGCAGCAAGGAGCTGCGCTGCGTTAAGCTGTCTAGCGGGGCTCGTTTGCTGCCACTTCACAGATTGCTCCAAACACAACCAGATGGCTTTCCCCCCCCCTTTTTTCCTTCAGAGATACTTTGGCAGACCAGTACACAAAGGAATAGTAGATATTTTATGCAAGGTAAAATAGTACCGAGGAGTTTCAATAAAATATTTGAAACTCCAAGAAGATCTTTGTGCTGGGAGCTGAGCAGGCTGTAAATAATTGAAGCGTTAATGATAATTTCCACCCCTGGGACCAGCCTCAGAGGAGTACAACCTCATGGAACCATTTACCTTGAGAAAAATGACAAAATTCCCAAGGACTGATGGTTCCTTGAGAGAAGAATTGAAGCGGAGGCTGCACTTGGCTCCAGCCTATCCACTATCAATTCCAGTTCATACAAAGACATTTGCTCTGATGATGATTATTATACCCCTGCCCTTTCTTGCCCTTGAAGTATTGACATTGTGGCTCTGAAGACAGGTTCAATTAACAAACCAGATAGATGCTGACCCTTCTGAGATTGTAATTCTGTCCTTGATTTGCTTTAGGGGAGAAATATTTCTTTCATGTGTAAATATGAAATAACAAATAAATAACTCAAAATTGATTTGTAGTATGGAAAAAAAAAAAGGGGGGAGTGAGAGAAAGAAATGAAAGAATTGAACTGGTTGAACAGAGACACTGACATTAGCTAAATGGCTTCAAGACTTTGGGCTGGGATCACTCACCAAAGTAAGCTACCAGTCACAATTCAAGAGATGTCAGAGGGTTGTTGGAGCAGGTTTTCCTGGGCATCAGGTAACTTAGACAGCTTGGTGCTTTTCAGTTTTTTGTTAACTTTGTGATTGACTTTTTGCAGACCAACAAGAAAATGATCTTTTTGCTGCTTTTCCACACGTTGCAGAGCACCATCTCACACCATCACATAGAATGGCCAGGCTGGTGATGCAGGGTGGAGGGCTGAGAGCCCCACAGGCAGGACCAGGACAAGGACCAGGGCACTGGCCAGCAAAGGCATCTAGGCAACAACTTGCTTCATTTATAGTCTCATTAAAAAAAAAAAAAGTTACAAATCAGCATTCTTCCCCTCTCTTTCCCATTCCCCACCATGCACATACCTGGGAAAAGCTCAAACAGGGCTTTGATTTTCTTTGACAAGAACTATAACTGTTAGACAATATTAATGGTCGAGAAAATTTGGCATAACCCTGCTCAGCATGTAAAATTTTATAATTATTGTTGTTAGTATTTTAACTATAATTATTATTTCTAATTATCCTAATGATTTTAAGCATTTCCATAGTATCATATCACAAGTATCACATTTAAACCTTTTTCAACACTTGTCCTGAATCTGTGACTTTTTATCTGACTGCCAGATTAGTCTATCGATGATGCCACTTAGAGCAGCAGGACTGTCTTGTTGATTTGTACTATTTCTGCTAAAGTCACTTTAATTTTCGAGGTTGTCTCCTTTTTTTTCAGCCCTTTGGATTTGTGTTAGCCAGCTGGGTGTCATCCAACCTGCTTGTCACACCCTTTTTGGGAGGGAGCTTTCAGAGGAAAGCTGGAGCCCACGGGCAGTGTATCTTGAACTCTGGCAGGGAGGATCCAGCCCAATGGCTGGGGCAAAGCAAGGTGGGAGTTTGCACTGGTAGCTCAGAACATGTATTTTGTGGAAAATTTGTACAATGCTTGTTCATTTAAAATCATCTGTGCTCAGGCACTCTGATTTTATGCAAGATGGATAAAACATGAGCACATCAGTTGCTCTCTCTTGGTGTTCTGACAATATGGGTGCATGGTGAATAGAACAACTTAGTCATCCCTCTCCCCTGGCTGTTGGAGTCCTTGAAATCCCCTTCTTAGATTTTCTGTCTGTGTTTTTCTATCTACTTTTAGCAAGTAACAAAATACCATGGTTGGTTACACAGTGTAGCAATTCCCTTCCTCAGAACCAGACTTGATCTTCATTTCTGGTCTTGCCCACCTCTTCCTGATGTCTAGATCATGGCTTGCAAAGAAGAGCTGAAATCTGTCAGTCAGAAACAGGAGAAAGTGTTCTGGATTATAAACATTCATAATTCTATAGAAAACTGAGACTAAAAGATTTCTTTCTTGGACACCACTGTAGGTTGAAGGAAAAGGTCAGTTTTGCCAACAATTCATAAAACTCTTTCCTTCCATCTGGTGGAAATTGTAAAATCTTATTATGCCATATTATTGTAACCTTAGGTTACCCAGGAAAATGAGAAACATCTTTGCTGGAATAACACGAGGAATTAGATGTTTCAGATGACTCTGGGTTTGTCCAGTTAAGCTGTGCACTTGCACAGAGGCACTCCTTCCAAACAGCAGGACAAAATGAGCCATTATTTATGTGTCAAGTATATTAATTACCTTTCCATGTCCTGTTGTATTTGTTGTGGATCAGATGCTGTTGCTCTTAAATAAGCCCCCAGGGATCCAAACACCACCATCTCACAAGGTACAAGGTGCTGCTGGTTCAGTGATGGAGCAGCCCCACAGGGTGGAGTGGACATGGTGGGAGTCCTCTGCTCTCATCTGGTGGGTCTTGGGTTGGAGGAAAATATATGGGCATGTCCAGTAGGGCTTACTCCACCCAATGGTACCCTGGGGTTTGCAAATAGGGGTGTTCCAGCAGCACAAATGCCCTGCCTCAAAAATCTTTCATTAACCTGTCAGGGCACCTTGCACCACTAACAAGCAGAGTGACAGACGTACAGTTGTGCTGTTTGTTCCAATTGTAACACCTAGATGGTCTTTATGTTGAGTGCTGCTGAAAACCTATTGATCACCTAGTTTTTTAAGTTGATGCAGGCAGCCTTACAGATTTGATTTATAAAAGAGATTTATTTTCCGTTTTGACAGAAACTGCAGACTTTTCTGCATAACTTATTAAGGCACAGATTAAAAGTGACGTGTTGATTTGTTACAGACTTTGAGGATTTCTTTCTATGCCATTTGCTTCCAGCATTAAGCAGCCCACTGCACACAGAGCTTGTGCATGAATCCTTCTTTTTTCCATCTTGGGACTCATTCTAATATTGTGCGTGCTGCATTCAACCAATAGAAAGGTAAACAGAAGGACTGAGTTTATGCCAGCAAGTCACAATAAGCTGTGCCTTGGCAAAATGTTTAATCTTGCTAAAATTGGATGCTGGGTCCTCCCACATGGCTTCAGTTTGGCATTGTAAAATGCACATTTTTTTAAAGGTCAGAGTTTCCATATTCTTTGTTGCTTTTTAAATTTTTTTTCCCCCTAAGAATTGTGTTCCTTTTATTAGTCTGTTATCTAATATTTCACTACCAGGACTTCTGACCTTTTCTGTAATTTTTTTTACCTCTGTAAGTGAGCTGTCCTTTCTGCATATGAGTCCCACACACACACAGACCCATTTCTGTTCGTGCGTGAGAGTAGGAGCCAAGTGACAGAGGGGTGCTGGGAACAGCAGGTGTCCTGCCCACCCCAGTGCACTGGCACTACTGCTTGACCTAGCAGAGCACTCCACATTTAGAAGTTTTTCAATGTACACACAAGACAAAATCCAAAGCAGATTCAATCACGTTGTCTTAGTTTTGCTCTCTGCTTTACTGGCTGTAACAGACACTCATCAGTGGGGCAGGAACTGGCAGAAATCCAGCTTGGTTGCTGACTTGTCTCTCCCAGGAACATGACTAAAAGCCTTGATCTTACAGAAACTGCAAGTCAGTCTTGTGTAAACAGCAACACTAGGGCTCTGCAGTGTGAACAAAGAGCCACAAGCCTCTGTGGCACTGAAAAAAGTTCTCAGAGTTAAAAGCACCTTTGTAATCTTCTATTAAGTGTTAAAGTCACAGGAAGTTTTAGAGATCTGAATGGATACACAAATTCCTCCAACCTGGAAGCATTGTACCCAGCCATCTATCATGATTTTCTCTGCAGTAGGATGGGTGTTAGCATTATTTTTTGTTGCTCATCTTTTAGCATATCCTTTTATTACTTAGTTTTCTAATCAGCAATCACATGCTTGGTAAGTATGGCATTCAACAAAGGTAGTTTGATAAAGCTTCCCTTAATGTGGCTTGTATTTTCTGTTGCTAAAGCATTCTTGGAATTCCTCTGCCTAGCGTCAGCCTGCAGTCTAGGATAATGCATCCCAGTGTAACCACTGGCAGGAGGTGAGGCCCTGTCCCTTGGGCAGTGCTGTTGAGCTGCCTGCTGGCCATGGTACACGTTGGTCTGGCACACCTTGGTTGGGATGTCAGGCCAAACCTGACGGGAAACCAGACAGAAAGATTTTTCTTTCAGTTTACCGTTTCCATCTTAACCCAACAAGGCAGTTGCCACCGGTTTAACTTAACTAATGAGAAGCCAAAAGACCAGCCTTAAGATGTGTGTGCTGCCCATGGATGACCTCTGCTCAGTCATCAAGGAGAAGGAACCTTATTTACAGCAGAAGCTGCTGAGGTGATGAAGGGTCTGTGCAATGTCACACTTACCAAAGCAGTTACACCTCCACACAACTGGTTCGTCTGTCCCCTCTAGTCAGCAAAAACCACCTGCTTTGAGGCTGGGTCCTCTAGGCATCTGAAAGCTCATTCTGCTCCAAACTGCAGAAACTAATCCGAATGCAGAATCCCCCTTGGGGTTTTTGCTCCTGATGATTCCAGTCTCTGGGAGCTGGAAAAGAGAGAAACCTTGCTTTCGTTGTTTAAGCCCACCAGAGCAGTGTGTCAGCAGGCTGCAAGGCAGTCTCTGTACCAAAGCAACATGGGCTTTCTCTCCAAGGCACAAACCTTAGCATTTAGGAAATCTGTTTCCTTTCAGAAATCCTCAAAAAACCCTTCTTGTCCTCACCAGTTCCAATCTCCCAGATTTCAGGCAGTGATATATTTTCTTTTCCACCTGTTTTCAGACCCCTGTTGCTGGTACCACCCAGCAAGGCTGCTGTGTGCCAGTGGGTTCCTCTCCAACCCCTCACTGCTTCGGGCACCACGTGTTGGGGATTGCCATCCCGGGGAAGGCACGGGCTGTTGAGAAGATCCTCCTTTCAGCCACATCTGGGAGGTAAAGAGATGCTGCTGTTTTCTCATTCACTTTAAGAAAAACTCAGGGAGAGCCAATTTGCTTCCAGGGGTTTGGCTGGGGAGGGTTACCCGTGGGCTGGGGGCACAGCAAGGAGCACAGCTTCCAGGTCCCCAGCTAACCCCCTGGTGGCTGCAGCAATTGTCCTCACCATTTGTCACCTGCAGACAAGCAGCACGGTGTAACAGGAGATGGTGTTATCATGCTTTTCTGTTTCTTTTCCTTCCTCTCTTCCCCCTGAATCAGGGAATTGTTCACATCTGTCTCCCCAGGATTTCTGTGGATCTTTAAATCAGTGAATTAGAAATTGAAGGAAATGAGAGACAGGAATAACACGCATTTATAGATCATATAATCTGTTCACTAGAAAACAGAAAATAAATGACATTCAAGTAGTTTTCCATTTTCAGAGGTAAGAGAACTACTCTAACCCTTACAGGCACTGAGATGACCATCCTCAGATCATAGTGACTGACACTGCAGCACTTTCCCAAACGTTACATTTTTTGTGGTGAATTAACAGGAAGGAAAATTAGAAATTGGAGAGTCTAACCAGCAGTGTTAATTTTCTACAGTTTTGTCATTTACTTGCAACAAACAATATATTTCTTCTATAGCTTTATGGCTCCTTCTTCTATCAAACCTCTATAGACTCTAATATTCTGCTCAGTGAACTGAAATATCTGTCAATATAAGAGCATCTCCTCATAAAAACACTGGGAGCCATTATGGTGTATTGTTATATACAACAGTATTACCTAAGGAAACATTTAAAGGGATGAAGAGCAGACACTTTTTTTTTTTTTGAGACAGTGGAAAACAAAACTTCTAAATTAAAAATACACTTTCTCTTGATTTAAGTAATTAAGATATTTCATCTTCTAACAAAATTTGTATCTTTTAATGAGAAACAAAGAGAATAAAATAGTTTTTAGGCATCTGGACTCACCTGCTCTGAGCTGTCTCCCTTGTCTGTAGGACTGAAGTCTCTACTCCTTTACTTGCTGTTTCCATAAGGCCTGGGGCCCTGCCACAGCAAACAGGGTCCTTTTTGTACTCTTTGGAAACCTTTATATTTCATTACAATGTAAATATAAAGCTTACCTATTGCTAGGACAACCCCTAGCCTGCTGTTCACAGGTCACAGAGGAAACAAGTTGGCCAACATATGGCAAATGTGTCACCTGCCCAGCCCCAACCCTCTTCCCAGACACGGGTCAGGAGGAGGCTGAGGGAGGAAAAACAAGTCAGGTTAAAGGAAAACACACAAGGTAATTTTTTTTCACATGATCATGGTTTCTTACTTGAACACTGGTGTCAAATGTGTGCACCAGAGGGGCCATCTGCTTCTTACCAGTGTGAACCTAGGACAGCTTCAGAGATTCATGGAATTGTTTTGGTTGGAAAAGACCTTTAAGATCATCAAGTCCAACCTTTAACCCAGCACTGCCAAGGCCACCACTAAACCATGTCCCTCAGCACCACATCTACATGGCTTTGAAATCCCTCCAGGGGTGGGGAGTCCAGCACTGCCTGGCCTGAAAACCCTTTCCATTAAGAGATTGTTCCCAATAGTCAATCTAAACCTTACCTGGACAGCTTGAAGCTGTTTCCTCTTGTCCCATCACTTGTCCCATTACCTGGGAGAAGAGACCAACCTCCCCCTGGCTCCAACCTCCCTTCAGGGAGTTGTAGAGAGTGAGAAGGTCTCCTCTCAGCTTCTTGTCAGACTTGTGCTCCAGACCCTTCCCCAGCTCCATTGCCCTTCTCTGGACATGTTCTCCAGGAAATTCATCAGGCAAAGAGCAGCCAACACTGGGAGAGCTCCTCTGTGCAAGGCAAGCCCTGTGAGCAGCTGGGCTGAGGTTGCTTTCCCCTCAATCTCAAAGAGAAGGAAACTTAAGGAAAAAGTTACGAATTATGTGGATAGAAATCGAAGTGTGTTGGGGAGAAGTCTGGTGGGAATCATGGGCACATTGACATTCATTTCGGTAGAAATTGGGTTACTGCTTGTCTTTTGATTCTGCTGCCTGTGATAACATAGTGCACACTATTTCCATCCTCTTTTTTTTGTTCCAGTTCAGACATTTCCCCGTTTTTTGGGTCATTGGGTTTGTTCATGAGTTTAACAACAGACAGAACTGTGCACACTGCAACTATTACAACTTTACTGAGCAGAGAGCTGCGGCGCCAGGCTGCTGCTACAATGCAAATACACTGATTGCTGTTAGAATCTCAGCCAGGGAAGAGCCCAGACATTATTATTTTGAGAAATGGGAGGTTTTTTCCATCTTATTTACAGTGCACGGTTCACTGGTAAAGACTGTTAGGGTTGAAATTGCTAAAGGAACTCAACCTCCAATATGTTTGAAGGCATCCCCTGACTGAACCAGAGCACACTGGTAATAACAGCAACAGGAAACTCATTGCAAAGCATCTTCTGGAGAACTTGTCAGCGTGACAGAAATTATGTGCAGAAGATGTTGGCACTCACACTCCCATCTGATTTAATATCAGCATTCCATGCTGCATGTCATATTTGCACAAAGGGTTGTAAATAGAGGCATGTGTCTGTCTGTCCAGCTGGTTTTTCAGTGCAGACGTGGGGGTGAGCTGCTGGGGAGCCCCGGGGGGCTGCATGGAGGTGGCACTGCCTCTGCAGGGGGGTGGCACTGCCTTTGCAAGGGGGTGGCACTGCCCTTGCAGGAGGGTGGCACTGCCTCTGCAGGGGGGTGGCACTGCCTTTACATGGGCTTGGGGGTCCTGAGCCAAGGCCTTGGCTCCTTGGGAACATCACAGCCAGGCTTTTCCCCTCTGAACCCTGGTCTGATGCTGATCTTGGATACAACCATTGCCAGGTAGTTGGACTGACCCCTGCCTCAGTTTTTCCCCTCAGTGGAACTCGTGGAATTATACTTTTTTGTCACAACTGCTCAGCTCAGGGATGTGTGGAGAACCAGCAAAAATGTCTGGTGTTTTCATTAGGAAGCCCTGAAAAGAATGTCTTGTCTTTATGTAGAGTAACAATTACCATATATATATGATCTTTTTAAGGGAAATTTGAAAAAATACATGCATCTTAATGCACTGGGAATTAATTTGATCTAATGAGCTCTAATGCTGTAGATGTACTTGCAGCAATAAATTAACAGACCATTAAAGCACTTTAAGTGACCAGTGACTCTCAATGCTCAGGTGACCTGAAGTGTTTTCATTTTTAACCTGGCTGAAACCATTGAAGTATTCTTGAAATTAGGACATTTACTGGTTCTTTGCTTTCACAATAAGTTACTTAAAATCAAGCCATTATTCATGGAAAGAGACAGAAATAGCCAATCAGAAACCAAAGGCAGCTGAAATAAAGAGTATATGAACAAGCTATGAGCTACAAACTCTCATGCAGATCCTAGTGCAGAGCAGCATCATTTTTCCTGGTAGACTGAGAGTACCTGGGAGGGCACTCACCTAATGCCACACATAGCTGGTGAGTTGAAGTCCTCCTCTGCCAGCAGCACAGCACGTGGGACAAAGCCTCCAGCCAAGCTGGTGCACAGCATTGTTGCTGTCAGCACCTGGACCTGGAGCTGCTCTGCCACATGCAGAGGATCTGGGCAGGAGGAACCTGCTAGAGCATTTTGCAGTGAATCATGTTGGGGTTTGGAGGTGCCTGACAAGTAAGAGTGCATCTGGACTGATAACTAAAACCATGTTTGCTCTTTCCAGCTTCTCCAGGAGCCCTGATAAGTCCTTGTGCTGAGGATGGACTCTAATATGCAGAGGACATGGAAGAAGAGGTAAGCAAGTTCAATGTTTGTTAATACTTTTGCCAAGATCACAACAGTCACACCTAGTTCAGTGTGGGTTTATTTCCCTGATATCAATGGCCTTCAGAAAACAAAAAGCCATAACAGGAAAATGCCAGGAAGATGAAGTGTTGTTACATATAAAAAGCTCTTTGAGTCATTGGTGCATAGGAGGAAGGAGCAGTAGACCTTATAAAAACCTGTTGGGTTTTGGTGGTTTTAGACAGAGCTATTAGCTAATTTCTTCTTCATTTGAAATAAAGGTAATAAAATAACCCAAAATGCAAGTAGTTAAACACCCAGGTCCCATTTGTTCATATGCAACCATATGAGAAATGAGCAGACAGAGGATATATACCTCCAGGCAGGTACTCCAGACCTTTGCTGGACTTCTAAGTGCTGTGTGGGGAACCATCTAGATACATGAAATTATGCCTGCTGTTTCCTAAGGCTGAGATGTAAGTGTTAAACCACTGTCCTGGTACAGCACGTACACTGGTGATAGAAGTGGACTGGATCCTCTCATGAGTGAGATGGTCTCCCTGCCCAAAGCCTCCAGAATTGCCCCAGTGAGGGGAATGGCCCAAAAATATTCATGGCTCTGGCCCATGCATCAGAGCTGTTGTATTAAACTGTCCTGTGTAAAGTGATGTGCTTTGCTATAATCTCTCAGTTTCTATTGAATGCCTATTCATAGAATCATAGATAATAGAAAGTCCTGGGTTGGAAGGGACCTCTGAACGTCATCTTGTCCAACCCCCCTACAATAAGCAGGGACATTTCACACTAGAACAGATTGCCCAGAGCCCCATCAAGCTTTACCTTGAACATCTCCAGGGATGGGGCCTCCACCTCTGGGCAACCTGTTCCAGTGATCCATTAGCACCATATTAAAGAACTTTTTCCTCATGTCCAAACTAAATCTACCCTTTTCTAGCTTAAAACCATTACCCTTTGTCCTGTTGTTACATGCCTTTGTGAACAGCTCTTCCCCAGCCTTCTTATTGGCTCCTTTCAGGTATTGGAAGGTTGCTATAAGGTCCACACAATATTAAACACAGTATATTATTGTGTTTAATCAGTGAAATGAAATTGATAATGAATTTGTTAATAAGCTTGCCAGAGCTAATGTTGCTTTGTTGTTTTTTTTTTCTCTTCCTTTTTTTGGTTATTGTTGTTTCCATATTTAAAGAAAACCAACCTGTGGCAGCTGTTTGGCAGCTTGTATTTTTTCTGCTTTAGGCAAATAATTGCTTTGATATAAAGAAAAGTTAATAGAAATTTTAGTAGCAATATCAGCTTAAGAGAATTTGAGCTCATGACCTTTGCATTGTAATGAAGCCAGTTTATCTGCCAGGCTGGCAGGCTTTCATTCCCCTGCGTGGGGATATTCAGTTACTGGCACGGGGAGGGCAGTCTTGGAAGAGTTCAGAAAAGTTTCTTCCAACTCATTTATATGCAGTTCTGTGTGTCCTTTAGATACATATAATGTTGTGTCATGTGTGTTGTGAGCATTAGGCACAATATCAAGTTATATATAGAAAGATGGAGGCTAAATACATGTAACTAACTGTGAAATATTTGGGAAACACTGACCTAATTCAGCCCCATCCTTGGAGCCCCATCCTTGGCAGCCCAGGGGCCAGCCGGGCATCACAGGAGAGTTTCAGTCCCCAGGATGGTTTGGGGCAGCATTGTTTATTTCTCCTGCCAAGCAGTGAGCCAGCACCACAGGCTGGTCCTTTCACAGCAGGGCTGCCAGGTCCCCTTGCTAACGTTCACGCCTGCGTTTGCACAGTGCTTCCCTTGCACTCGTGCTACAGATATCAGCCAGAATTCTCCTGGCCTCTTGCACGTCTTCACAGGCCCTTCCCGGGCAGGCTATGGGTTGCTGAGCTTTCACACGGAGCTCCCAGCCCATCTGCTGCTCCTGGAGCACCAGCCCTTGCTCAGGTCCCTCCTGCCACTGTGTTCCTGGTGACACCACTTCATTCCAGAGCACAAAACCCTGCTGCTGCAGTCTGCTGGTGTGGTTTGGTCCCCCCCAGCACTGCCCTACCAAACAATAAGGCACAACAGTGAAGTGGTGTGATCAGATGTCTCTGACTGCAGCCTGTGTCATGGTGACATGGTGGTTTTTGGCCTTGACACTCTTTCAACTTTTTATCAAAGCACTGGAAAATGGGAATCTGGCTACAAAGGCTCCATGCTGTAACTACAGCACCCCCAGCCACTCAGGAGGCAAGGCTGTCAAACACCCCTCTGTGCTAAAAACCTGCTGTCAAGGTGCTGCACAGGATAACTTTCCCTCAGTCTCAGTAAATATTATGAAACACCTTTTGCTTGGCAGGTACATGAAATTCACTCATGAGAAGGAGAATTGCTATAGTAGGTGTAGTAAACAGAGTTTCATACTCTTTATGTTCCATGAGGATATGCAAAAATTTTGGCAGTGCTTCAACAATGAAAAAGGAGTTTTGGACACCAGGGTCCAGATGGAAATGGCAAAAAAAGAGGTTGGATGTCTGAGGAAGGAGGCATCTGTAAGGGAAGTGTGGGCAAGCACTGGGGAGAAGTGATGGGCAGGGCTGAGGCCGGTGTGGAATGGTTGGCTATGGGTTTTTAACAAGGGCCTGGGCACACCTCTGCCAGCAATGACACAGGCAGCTTCTGGTCCTGCTTTGGGGTCCACGGTGAAGTAGAGGGTCCATGGAGATCAGTCCCTGCCTTGCTCTCCCTGTCTGTCATCAGGCATTTAGCACCTGCAAACAGTGTTAGAAGAGGCAAAAGCACTTAGGTATGAACGTAACATAGGCATGAGCTGAACAAATTATATGCTCTGAAATCCATTTCATCATCTGAGATGAAAATGACCCTTTTTGGCCAGACCCTCATCCCTGCCCCATGCACCTCCCAGCCTGTCCAGGCACCTTGCCCTGCCCCACAGTCCCAGGGCTTGCTCGCTTTCTGGTGACACTCACATTAACCCAAGGGTTAGATGTTCTGACAGTCTGCCAGCTCAGGTTTGCTCATTTTCAGGAGGTTTCAGCCTCCTGTCCCTTTCCAGAAGCACATCATGATGTCAGAGGCAGGGAGTGACAGGACACATGCAGTGCCACGGGAAGGGATGGCAGGCACAGGAGCACAGCCATGCAGAACCTTTCCCTCCCTTCCTGGAGCAAGGGCACCCTGCTGCCAGACCTGCCAAGCCAGAGGTGGAGGTTGTCCCCTGCTGAGATCAGAGCAGTGCAATCCACTGATTTTCACTGTGTTCCATGGGAAAAGTAACTTGCCCTGTACCTTAACCCTTACTGGACTATCTGGTTAAGTACTTCCTACTCCACCATCAATGTAATCAGTACATTTTACAACAGAAAAGCCTGCTCTTTAGCAGGAATATGCTTGTTTGAGGGTTTTTTTTGAGTCCCAAAAATCTATTAAAGAAAGTATTTTATGATAAACATAGAGTTGCCTGCTATGGATGGGTGAACTGAGCAGTTCTGTTCCCATTCTGCCAGTGGATCAGTAATGGACCATTTCTAGCCAACCCAAGCTGTCAGTTCCCACTGCTGTGCTGACCCATAGGCCAGGGCTGGGTTTGGCTGAATGCAGTGCCCAGGGTTATAGAAAACAGCTTGTGGGGTCAATCCTGGCAATTTGAGACAAAGTACCAAAATATTTCCTGCTTCCAGGTCTGCACAGATTCAGAGACAAAGTGGGTCCTGGCCATCAGCAAGAGGATGTTTGGGGTGAGGGCTCAAACATAACAGATTTGCCTTGGAGATGAAATGAGGGAGCCTGGAAACTTCATGTTGTGTTTGTTCACCTTCATCTGTCCCGAGAGAGTTGCACCAACTGCCACAGGATTTTTTTAGATGCACCAGGCAGCTGCCCTGATTTATGGCACCCTTTTTTAACATGATGGGGCTTCAACCTCACACATCATAAAGCTCAAATTAAAATGTGTCCCTCTGAGCTTTCACATGATGTGCACAAACGCCACCAAGTGAAGCGGGAGATGAGCAATGACAACATCCTGCGTTCTGCATCACAGGTAATGGTAACCCAGAGTGTATCCTGACAGGCTGTATCTCCCACTGTACATATAACACTTTGAAGAGCATTCTTTAATGTTCCTTTACACTACCTCAGTTTAGATTAGGATCTACAGAAACGTTAAAAACGGTCGATATCTACATGCTCTTGATGTCCCTGACACAACGAAAAAATACTTCCTGCTTGTGGTGGTAGAATTTGAGATAATTCACCTTCAATGAGACAGCTGGCTTCACATCTCCAAACCCAGAGCTCCACTTCTCTCTCCCACTTTAACTGCTGCAAAAGGAGAGCAGACACAGCAGTGATGAAATCTCACTTAGTTTGGGCTAGTTTTGGGGTGAAGGAACAGGTGCTGGGGTTGTAAGGTTGTAAATTACCATGTCTTCATGGAGAAACATCTTGACAACATGTGCCCAGGTGGCCAAGAAGGCCACGAGCATCTTGGCTTATATCAGCACTAGTGTGGCCAGCAGTACCAGGGCAGGGATCATCCCTCTGTGCTGGGCACTTGCGAGGCCACACATCGAATCCTGGATTCAGTTTTGGGCCCAGCATGACAAGAAGGACATTGAGGGGCTGGAGCATGTCCAGAGAAGGGCAACAGAGCTGGGGAAGGGTCTGGAGCACAAGTCAGCCAAGGAGCAGCTGAGGGAACAGGGAGAAAAGGAGGCTGAGGGGAGATCCTCTGACTCTGCAACTGCCTGAGAGGAGGCTGGAGCCAGGGGGAGGTTGGTCTCTTCTCTCAAGTTACAATTGACAGAACAAGAGGACATGGCTTCAAGTTGCCCAGGGGAGGTTTAGATTGGATCTTGGGAACAATTTCTTCCTGGAGAGGGTTGTCAGGCCCTGGCACAGGCTGCCCAGGGCAGTGCTGGACTCCCCATCCCTGGAGGGATTTAACAGCCATGGTGTAGATGTGGTGCTGAGGGACATGGGTCAGTGGTGGCCTTGGCAGTGCTGAGTTAACCATTGGACTGGATGGTCTTAAAGGTCTTTTCCAACAAAAAGGATTCAATGATTCTGTGAAAATCCCACTGAGCAGCTGCAGCTCCATGATGAATGTACCTGAGTGTGGGTTCTGTGGCAATGGCCATGGCATACAGCTTAACCTGCTCTGTTACTCTAAGTGAATGTCTTTAGTTTATAAATACAAGAACAATGGAGATATCTCTGAAAGAAATAAAGATCTGGAAGCTGGAAGACAAAAGGATTCTCACCTTTCAAGAAAGGGATGAATATTGAAGGAGAAGCAGAGGTGGACTGGGAGCTCATTTTTGAAGGTTAGGATGGTTTTTCCCTTTCCTTTTTTTTTTCCCCCCCTCTATTCATTTCAACAAGAATTGCACAGAATAATAATCTACTTGTTTTGTCTGTGTCATAATTGCATTGATTATTTAGTATGATTTTAATAATAAAATTCAGAGTGTTTTGTGTATCAGAGTCTGAGAAAGGAGTTTCTTTAATCTCCAAAGATGCATATTCATGATGCCATTATACATAGAGCTACAGACATTACAGTACCATTGTCTGCTTCAAACGAGCCATCCCTTGACTGCTTTGGGAAAAAAAAAAAAAAGAAATAGTTAAGACACAAGATGATTGATCTGTACTTTCAAAGTTCACCTCCTCTCACGTTGGTAATGGATTTCTTCATCTACCAGCAGCTCTCCTTGTTGTTTCACATCTGTCCAGCACAACCTGCACTCAGGTGTAAGTGCTGTGCCAAGCAAATTCAGGCCTTGGTGTTTTTCTTCCAACTCACGTGTTGCTCTTGCTGTGGCAGCAGACCAGGTCCTGGGTGTGCTGACCATGTGCCTTGTGCCTTGCTGGGTGGGCTGTGAGCTCTCCTGAATCACAGAATCACAGCATGCCAGGTTAGAAGGGACCTCAAGGATCATCTGGTTCAGCCTTCCTAGGTGAGAAGTGAACACGGTGAGATGAGGTGGCTCAGCACCCTGTTAAGCTGAGTCTTGAGAGTGTCCCATGTCGGGGAATCCACCACTTCCCTGGGGAGATTATTCCAATGTCTGAGTGTTCTCAGAATGCATTTTCTTTTTTTTCCAGGTGAATACCAAGCTTGGGCTACAGCTGGAGGCTGCCTCTGCCTCCCGGGATGTCCCCACGGGCACCTGCACCCCTTGGATCCTCTGCATTTGTCATCACTGCTGGGCTGCAGCTGGCAGGTGCAGGAGGCCCATTTTGTGTGCCAACATCAATTTTCCAAGCACAGGATCTCCCTCTTTTCTAGCTTATTGTATGTGTGGTTGGAGCTACGGATATTTTGCAATGAGCAAAAAGAAGATTTGTAAGGAAGAACTCCAGAATGGCCCCACTGAACGCTGGGAATTTTGATCAGGGCAGGTCACAAGAGACCTCTTGCAGTGCACAAGACAGCCAACCCATGATAAGAATCAGCTCAGATTTTTATGACAGTCTGTTTTTGTATTGGATTTGACCATTTGCTGGACCAAGATTTAACTTATTTATTGTACAAATAATGGAAATACCTTAAGAAGCACCTTTATGGTGTAGTATTTGCCTTGGAAGGATGAAAAAAAAAAAAGGCTATTCTAGAAATATGAATATTAACATGCCAGAGGTCAAATATCTGTCATTTTGTTGAGTTTAAAATTTAGGCTGTTCTAGATTCCCATGCATTAACACTAGAATGCATCTGTTTAGAGAGGTAGCCACGGGACCCCAGCTGCCATACTGGGGTGAGACAACTGAACAGCAGCAGAGCCTGATGTTCCTGTGCTTGAGGACACTCCTGTGGTGTTGCCATCTTCAAATCCACAGCGTAGAGTGGAGACAATTTCAAGGTATGTGGAAAAATGGTATTATTTTCTATGAAAATTGTCTGATATTTGGGTATGAAAAATCTATTGAAATCAGGTGAAGCAGCCACAGGCAAAGGCATCACGTTTAAGAAAAACAGAACCCAGATGAAAGAGTTGGGTGAATCATTGAATGCAAATTCCTTAGTTAGTGATTTTTGATTCTTTTGTTCGCAAATTGTCTTGAAGTTGCTTGTGAATTTTCTCCACTATGTGCTTGAGTCACTAGACCAGTTTTGCAGACAGCTTGGTGGGTGCTCTGGGAGGTGGTTGCTGTCCCCTGGACCTGGCAGGCTCTTTGGTGGCTGCTTTTCTTTCCATCCTTTGGAAGGCAGCAAGATTTCAGCTTTCTGCATGAGCAGCTTTACATACACTTTCCAAATGTCTTCAGCATTATCAGCATTTAATGTTTGCATGTAGCAATGCTCACAGGAACTGGATTAGCATTCAAAGAAAAAGAACAGAATTAAAACATCTTTTCACAAGAATGGATAATTTATGCTGTGATAGAAACCTGTGCAGTACAACTGAGATAACAGCAGGAAGGGGGTGGATAAATAATTTATTCTCCATGTACATATTGATATTTTTTAGATGTGTTTTTTGAGCTGAAAATCTCAAAGCTTTTGCTAGTTTCTTGCCTTTGTACATAATTCCCTTTCAAACTGGAACAAGGGGTTTCCAGTTTGGTTAGTTTGGAACAACAGGGGCTGCAGAAATATCTCACTTGTGCCTTTCTTCCTTCTTTTTTTTGTTCTCTCTTCCTTTCTTTTTCTTTTTTTTTTTTAATTCCTTCCTTCCTTTTTTTTTTCCCCTTCCTTTCTTTCATTCTGGCAGAGCCTCAGTAGAAAAGGAGAACACAACATTTTATTGCATGGAGCAATAGGCGTTTGTACCCCTGGCCAAGCAGTCTGGTGTTAATGTGCTGGATTTATAGTTAAACTGATGTTTAATCCCTGGAGAATTCAGCCTGTTTGCTGTGGAGTCTGAGCTGCTAAGTGTGCAATTCAGGGAGAGCTTTTCAACTTTGTTTTTGTTCTTTATGGAGAAATGTTTCTAAAAATTGTTGGTGATTGAAACGAAAAGAATTGGGTTTTTTCCTCCATTTATCTGAGGCAATTAGTTCCTTAATTACTGAACACAGCTTTTACCAGTGGCTGTGATGAGGTACAATGGTTCCATTTTTCTCAAACTCAGCCATCAAAGACTTTTAGTTCAGGCTTTTAATGGGGAAAAGATCACTCCAACTGTAAATACCTTGCAGCGTTTAGATTAAATTGTTGTGTATATTTAAAAGAATTGAAGGTATATTTAAATACAAAAAAAGTAACATGTTTAAAAAGCACAGTTAGTCAAACTATGGTGCTAATAGGACTAAACCTTAAAAAAAAAAAAATAAAAATCTCAGTTTGTTCTAGTGTGGCTTTCAAATAGTATTGTATGTTAGTTCCTGGGATCCATTTGTTTTCCACCAGCTCTATCCCATGAGCTGAATTCTGCCTGGCTCAGAAGCACAAGATTATATTAGAATTAATGCACTAAATTTGTACAATTAGCTTCAGCATGATGTGCTGAAACCTGTTAATAATTCCATAGGTGGTTATTTTTTTCCCCCTGATGTCTTGGAGTCAAAAGTAAGTATGAATTACCTTTAGTTAACTAATGCCTGACTCAGGACTGGATGCTTTCATCTAGGAAGTTACCGTGGAGTTAGGACCTTGTTTCCTGGCACAGCAGAGCTCCAGGGAGCTCTGGGGGAAGGGGCCATTTGCCCCCAGCCCTGCCTGCAGCAGCCAGCCCTCCTTACCTGCACTCCTCTGCTGGTGGATGGTGGCGGTGGCTGGAGATGAAGGGAATGGCTGTAGCTGACACTGTCCATCATCAGATATTAACCTGCTCCACCTGGAAATGTTGGGAGTCAGGACTTCAGGTTCTTAAGTACCAAAACTAATGATTCTTTTTCTTGGCTGATGAGAGCTCTGAGTGTAATTAATTTCCTGTCATGGCAAGCAGCATTTGCAGAAGAGGAAAGAATGAGGAAAAACAGATGAAGTTCAGGTAAAAGACAGATTAATTAGAAGCTCTATTTGCTGTGGCCGTATTTCTCTCTTCTCTTCAGATTTCCTGTTTAGCTCATTTATACCAACTGAAGCCCAAGTCTGCCATTGTATCAACTTGGAATAGAAAACTGTGTAAAATCAGATTGTGATGGGAAAACGCCTGGTTTCAGGGTACAGCACACATCTTTAACCTATCAGAACTGCAGACTGGACATGGAGAACAGAGCATTAGGCAGCCAGTTTTCAGAGACATGACTGCTTTCTGGTAGTGCTGCAAGACTCTGCTGTTTTTAAGACATCGAGTGTAGTGGGCAGATATGAGAAATTAGAGCATTTTGGACTTGGTCAGACTTTGCAGACTTTACTGTTCTTGCCCCGGCCTGGTTGGCTGTGCTGCAGCTCTCTTCCCTGGCTGGGGATGTGAGGCCAGCTGGGATCAGAGTCCTTCTGAAAGCTGCTGGACATCTCCTTGGTCAGAGTGTTTTGACTCATGGTGTGCACCACACCAAGCTGCACCACAGCTTTTCCTGGGAGCCACACAGTTAGGGCTGGTTTAAGCTCTGCTTCATGACTTCTGCCACCCCAGTAACTCAGGCAGAAATATTTGGGTGGTCAAGACAGCTGACAAGTGTGGTTCATCCAGTGTGAAAAAGGATTGATATTTTAGGCAACTGAAAGCAGATATTTGAAGAAAAAAGCAGTGGTGGTGCTTGGCTGAGACTCGGGTTAGCTGCTTGTGCATTTATACAATGTGAAAAACTCAGTGGGTAAACCCCTCATTTTCAGATGTTGCTGTTCCCTAGCAGATCACCTTGCCCCAAATACCCTGGAAGGCTTAAAGCATGATTCATCTTCTCCATATTGCAGGAGAAAGTCTCTCCCTGGGAATATTAGTGACTTCACAACTGTAGAAAATAAATTCTGCTTTCCCTAAGTAGTGCAGCTCATAATGTGAACCTAATTCTAGATCCCCTCTGTTGCCTCTAAATCTTTGCTCCATGTCTTTCCCAACTTGATGGAAGGGCATATTTAATTATCAAGAGCCACATTTGTATGGACAGACCTTTCATCAACAAAGCATGTGTCTTTTGGTGTTGTAATTGTTGAAATCCCATTGTTTCTCATCTTTGAGTAACTGAACAAGTAAAATATAGCTGTGTGTTGGAGGGCTGGAAGCACAGAACCTCTCATGCTCAAACTCTTGTTGTTGTCAACAGGGAATATGCCGTAAACATGGATGGAAGGGTTCCCCCTTGGTGCAGCTCCTGCCTGGCCCACACTCCAAGGCTGTCAGGTTGCACCCCTCATAAACAGATTGATGCAGTTTTCTGCTGGTTGCTTCTTTGAGCAAAGTCTGAATCAGTCTGTGCAAGAAAAATGGGCTGTGGGTGAGGATTTCTTCTTTGTCAGGTTTCCTCAGCAGTCAGGCTTCAAATGGGAACTGCTCCCAGTTTTTTCATTTGTGATTCATGATAGAGAAAATGCTTTGGGAAACCACTTGTTCTGTTCAAGGGCTGAAAATCAGAGACTTGCCAGAAAGAGCAGTACAGCTTTTGCAGCAGCAGGTGACTCCTGCCTAATCTAGTGACCATTTCACACTGGGTAAAGAAATCATGGACAAACAAGATACAGAGTGCTTGATACAGCTATTGAGATAGCCAAAAGCCTCCCACAAACATCACTGCTAAGGAATTACACAGCACCAGGGCAAGAGGTACAGGACTTTGATGCTCACCGAGGTAGAAAGCAGAGAGAGGAGTTCAGCAGAGGTCCTGGGATGTGAACCTGGGTCAGAGTTATTCAACAGGTCCTTAATTATCTGGGGAAACATAAAGAGGGAGGTGGACGAGCGTGCCCATGGTGAGCTACTTCAGTTAGGTTGAGTGGGAATATGGAGGGAAACTTCCAAAAGATTTAATAAAGGTAGGAGGGAGGGTACAGTATGGCAGAGGAATTGCAAAACGATTAGCTTTAAAAAACATGAAAAACACTTGGGTGTTGTTATGGAGAGTTAATAAAAATATCTGCTGAGTAGGCTGCAGCTTGCAGAAAAAGACAAACAAAACGTTTGGATGTTTGAGCAGAAGGTGCAACTGATGATGCCACCAGACCCAGAAGTGGATTGTCTTGGTTCAGATACAGTGGTCCTGCTCTGATATACAACGTGGTGGGAAAGGAAAAGCCTGTAAAAGCAGCTAAAGGCACAGAAAAGCTGTCTGAACCTTTCCTGAAGAAGTTCTGGGAAGCCTGGAGCCTCTCGGGGTTGGGGGGGAGGTCCCTGTGGGGAGCTCAGCCTTCAGGCTCCTTGCTCCTCCCTGCTCTGTTTCATCTGCAGTTCAGAGGTGACCTTGCCATGGTAGAGCCTGCAGGAAATTTGGAATAATTTCTAATATCACAAAATAATCCATCATCTTTCTAATGTTTACATGGAAAGTTTTTGCAATTTAATTATTGTGTGTTTCTAAAGTGCAAGTTTGTTTGTATAATTACTCAAATAATATTATGAAAATTAATTAAAAAAAGCCAAAAAGTCACCGCCTGGATGGCAACTCTAGACATTTAGTCCAGAGTCCTGCTCACAGCAGGGCCAAAGGGAGGTCATGCTGCTCAGAGTCCTGTTCAGTCAAGTTGTGATTATCCTGCAAATACTGTGTGCCAAGAGTTTCTGCCTCAGATTCATTATCCACTAAAAAGCTGGTCTCCAGTGCATCCATTTCTTTAATTCTGACTGGCACATGAAAAGTCAAAGACCAATTTATGAGCTGAAAAATGCTGGTCTGACTGCCACGGCCATGAGATCCTGGCCAGCTTTAGTCCTGGCTGTCCCAAAGCCCTGCACAGCGCCAGGGGGAAGGTGAGATGTGCTGGGGCTGCTCCCAGGAGTGACCCTTCAGCCCAGGTAGGAGAAGGTATCTGATGGAGTCACTGAGCTATAACAGCACAGACAAGTACTTAGCAGGCTCTTCTGCTCTCAGTGCACAGACTTAAGCAGTAGCTGCTCAGAGGGAGGGAGAGGAGCTGGTGTGGGTGGTACAAAGGAGCTTTTAAGCATGTGTCCTTTCATCGCACCCGCGGCGCGGGGCTGTGCCTGCTGTGCAAAGAGAACCCTCCTCCTCGTGTCCCCTCACATTAGAGGAGCAGCAAAGGGTTTGATCTGTGGATGATCTGAGGGGGAATTAGCAGATGATCAAGAAGTTTCTGCCATATGGCCGTTGGGGCAACTCAAAGTGTTGTGTTTGTGTGATCTCCCTGCAGGAGTTCTGGCTTTCCTCCCAACGCCGGCTGCCTGGTTAAGGACTCTGACATCTCAACGGTGCAGGCTCTGCTCTGCTGTCCCACACTGTGCCACAACCACCTTCACATCTTGTTCAACATCTCGTCAAGCCCCACGTGTTTCAGGAGGAACAGCAAAGCAAAAGAAGGGTCTGGATGTGAGATGGCCTGCTCCCTATTACCATTTCCTTTTAATCCCTCTTAACTAGTGAATGATTTATGCTCAGAGTCAGGATGTGGTTCACACCTTCTGCAAGGGCCTGGACTGCTCTGGCACTGGACCACCTATTAGCCTTCAACACGGTTCAGTCCCTTTCCAACCTCTGCTCCACACTCAGCTGTGCTCAGCTCCTTCTCCAGGAAAACCTTCAGGGTTTTCCAGTGGCAGGACTGAAACTTCCTTTGTCCCCAGAATCTCTCCCCCAGACCCCTGGGCACCCGCAACCACTGCACCATGCTGCAGGCTCCAGGTCATCAGGTTCTCCATCCTCTGTGGCTTCTCTTGCTGCTTTTCAGCCCTGCCAGCCAGTCTGATCTCTTTTCCTCCTTAAACAGTCTGTGCCTGGCATCCAGCCTAATTTTACCCCAGTCAGTCCCAGGGCTTTGCCCTCAGGTCATGAAGATTTTATTCTGTTTCTGCTATTTCAGTCCTTTCTAGTCTGTCTCTGTGCAGAAATCTTAAGGAAGCTGCAGCAGGGTCATCACCTCTGAGCACTGTATGGTAATGCTGATAAGCTGCTGGGTACCAACACTCAGGTCTAAGCAGTTTGCAGCATTTCCCAGCACACCAGAAGTCCCCTTTTGCATATCTTTGCTTCATTTCCATCATTGCATTACATAAAATATAAAAAGATAAGCAAGGAAAATAGAAATAAAAAGACTTTGGGAGGCCAGTTATTGAAGGAAGGTGAAGCAGAGCTTCCAAAGCCACCTGGTGAGTTGAAAACCTTGTGGGTGCAGCTTGAGCATCTCAATGGGGTCAGCATCTGTCCAGGGGCTTCTGCAGCATCCTGCTCAAAGCCTTTGGTTGCTGGTCTCATGAGCTAAAATCCTGTGGAGTAATTTTAAAAGTCTTGATCCATGAGCAAAATTCAGTTATCAATACCTGTTAATATCAGCCTGCATGGTACCCATTATTGTTTTTACCTACTCCATCATCTCCTGTAAGAAATCCCACTGAAGGAACTCTCCTTCCCTTTGATCTGAGCAAAGCAAGGTTCTGTGCTATCTGGATGTAACATTCTTGTCATCATTCCTGTAAAAAAAACCCAAACAAACAACCAAGTAAAATCCAGGGGGAACCACCATACCTCAGACCATACTTTTCTGTCGATGGGCTTCTACCATTTCTGTAGTTGCTCATGGCTTGTACCTAATTTGTCCCTATTACCATCAGCAAAGCTAATATTTAGACTTCTAGTAATGCATGCAAGAGAGAAAAAAACCCCAAATGTATTTTTTTGACTCATAGGTGAGCCTTCCTTCCTAGTCAGTGCAACAAAGACCTCAGCACTCCCCCCACTAACGTGCACATTGCAGGCTGTTCTGGCACTGCCAGGCATCAGTAACTGTGCTCTGCCAGAGTGTCTGGAAAAAGATGCTGCAAAACTTTAACAAATTGAATTACTTAGAATCCACAGTTAATGCTGCAGGGCACATGATGATTCTCCTTTGTTTCTGTCACATCCTATCTTAGAGAATAAATGTTTGGGTTGGTTTTTTTTTTAAGGTACTTCAGCACTTGGTTCTTGTTCATTTCAGTTGGAATCAAGAGCATTAATTCCTTCAGGGCTTAAGCCTGTTTTCTTGTTTGTTATTATCAAACATAATTCAGTAATCTGGGAAAAGATTAGAGAATTCTCACAATAAACTTCAGGTTGCTTTTTGGGAGGTCTGTCCTCTTCAGAGCAGAGCTGCATTTTGCTGCAGCTCTCTGTGAGTGTGACTGCAGAGAGGGAAGGCTTTGCAGCATGCAACAACCATGCATGTATTTTGACACTCATCTTCCAACAGATTTCACTCTAAGAGCCCAAATTACTGCCAGGTCATTTTGTTAGATGGCTGGTTGTAAATGTTCATGCAACAGAGCATGGCCCTGGTCCTGCAGCCTGCTTCTGCCTGTCTTCCAGGTTTATGGCGAGAGGAGAGGCACAGACATATCATGGACTTAGGGGTTGTCTCCTCAAATTAATAAATGTGTTTATGAACATTTTTCCAGCCTGCAGGAGGAGTGCACAACATTTCTACGTCACAGAATTCTACGTTGCAGAATTTTTGAAGCAATGCCAGAAGACAGGCAGCTTTGTCAGCCAAGGTGAAGACAAGCAGCACTTTGGCTTGTGGTGGGTCACCGCTCCACGTCCCAGCAGAGCTGCTGGCACCACTCTCCCTGCCAGTCCCTCAGGCTGCACACTCCCTCCACCCACAGCCCTTCTGAGACCCATGGAGAAAGAAGAGAAGCATGGCAAACCATGCCATTGAGCTCCGTGACAAAAAAAGAGGGACCATACAAACCAACTGGATGAAGGTCCCTAGGATGATGCCTTCAAGGACACCTGCCAATAGAAGGTTTGCAACCCACCTCAAGGCAATGGAGATGGTAAAGTTCCTTTCAGGGTAGTGCCAGGTAATATCTGCAATAAATTGGGCTGTGGTGAGATTACAAGGAAGAAATGTCTTTATAGGTCTTTGCTCCAGAGAAGAAGATTCAGAATCTTTTAAGGGTTATGGTTCTGCTCCACACCATTTCTGACTTGATTTTTCTAATTTAAAAATACTGTGTAACACTAGAAAAATAACTAAAAATACCTAAATACGTGGTGCTGAAGGACATGGGTTAGTGGTGGCCTTGGCAGTGCTGCGTGTACGGTTGGATGTGATGACCTTAAAAGTCTTTTCCAACCCAAATGTTTCTGTGAGGCTTTCATTCTATACACTAGTCCTTGGCTGTTCAAACCAATTCTACCTGGCCTGTTACCTGAGGAAAATATTAGTTAAGTCTAGTAATAATTGTGGTAAGAGTTTTTAGCTGTATAGTCTTAAGCTGGGATTTATCTTGGCTTCATCAGGCAGGAGTGACTATTTGTGTGGGAAATTCCTAGGGAGAACCTGTTGCCTCTCTGAGAAGTTGCTGACCACATGAGTAGTTTTTTCTCTGCACACCAGTCTGCTGCATGGGCACGAGGGAGCTCTTGGCTGTCTGATCCCACCAAATATCCCCATTTTTTGTTTTCTTTTTTAAGGAGTGAGGTTGTTAGCTGATGTAAGCAACACTAATTCTCAGGGCAGCAGATGCTGGGTGCAGCACTTGCTCCTGCCCCCTTTGAAATCAATGGACCACCTTCTGATCTGGAATAAAACTGTCCAGGGTGAGTATTAGCACAGACCTCAAGTGTAGTGTTGCAGTTGTGTTCCATGAAACATGAGGATGGGACAGGCCCTGTCCTGTCCTACCAGTGAAACTGTCTTCTAAACGTCAGGTTTCAAGTGAAATACACCTTTCTGGCTCAGGGCACCAAACACTTTCCTGCTGGTGAGAGGCCTACAAGGGAAAATGTTAATTTGCACTATATTTAATAACCTCTAAAGTATGCATTTTATTAATTTTGCTTTGTGTCTCCTTTTATGATACCACAAAGAATAGGACACATCTGTAATAGAGTCTCTTTATTTTAATCATCTGTGAAAGCTTCAATTAGTACACAACTAATAAGGCTTGACAGTTTTGCTAATATTAGAAGATGAGAAGGAAGCAATGTAAAGCAGGAAGAATTCAGGGATGTACTCTGTAGATCTTTGAAATATAGACTTGAAATATGCTCTCAAAAAGATGACCGTGGTTTTAAAACTATGCCTATAATTGTCTTGGTAATAGACATAATGTTATCATTGCTTTGTCAGTAATTAATTAGTTGGCACCTCAAATAAGCAGCTGTAAGAGATACTGAAAAAGTGCCTCCAGAGCAGGCAGATGACACACACAGAAGCTACAAAACATACACAGTTGTGTAAAGTCCAGGAGTGAAACATTTATCATTGAAATTACTACTCTGCAACTGGATGGTTAAGCACATAAGCTCGTGTAGAGCTGCTGCAGTTATGCCACAGCACATCACCAGAGGTTGTCATCACAGAGACAGTGCCACTTTGTCACTGCCTGCAAGAGGCGCTGGGATGTTCATCTACAGCAAAGAATCTGGGTTATTAAAAGGCAACATGGAACTCCAGCAATGCACTTTCTTCATTATTTCAGCAATAACAGTTCAAAGCACTTCCTAACACACTCATAAATGTGCAGTGTTGTGCTACACACAAATGGTATTTTAGCACTCAGAAATGTCTCGGCACTGCGCTCCCAGGAAGTCTTCTCTGGCGGGCGGGAGGAGTGCCAGCTTCTTCTCAGAGTGGCAAAGTGCAGGTTAGAGAAGTTGTGGTAGACTTCATTTGCCTCAATTGCAGGGGTAATTGAGAATAAAGACTGAACAGATAGGTCAAATCTCCTTTTTCCAGTAATTATGCATGATTCATACAGAGGATGTGATAGTAATAGACAGAAGTGTACGTGAATTTTGGGAGTGATTTCCTAGAGAAAATGATTACAAGGTTAACAGTAGCTTAGCATCCTAAAATTAGAAATTATTTTAAGCTCAACGTATCTGGGGAATAATCTATCGCATGGGAAAATCTATCCATCTCGTTAGAAGCAATTTAGGAACCAGAAAGCCTTTTTGATTACTGTAAATGGCTCTAAAAGAAACACATCTTATAGCTGATGTACTTGACAGCTGTGTATGCAGGGCTTGATGCACAGCCCTGCCTGGCAGAGCAGCACGCTGGAGTCAGCACTTCCCACCACTCACAGGAGGGGCCAGGCACCACTCCTGAATTAAAACATTTTTAACGAGCCAGAGAGCCAGGGGACCTCCAGGCCATCCACCCACACTTCACCATCTCAGCACTGAAGTCCCCTTTGCAGAATGAAATTCCTGCTGCATGTGAAATGAGGAATTCTTACCCTTAAGCCATCACCACTCTCCTGCTCATCCGTATTCTCCTCGCATGGCCTGGGCTGAAGAAACCCTGTGCCAGAATCACACAAGACTCTGCAGAAAATGCTCCAGCTGGGAGCTGTGTGAGATGGCCAGGGGAGAAAGTGCAGACGTTTTGAGCCATGTCCCTTTCCAGAGGGTTTATCCAAAGCTCTCGGTGTAACTGGTGCCCCTCAGCCCCCCCCCTCTCCTCGTTGCTCTGCAGGACCAGGCTCACAACCACGGGCTCCGGGCAGGTGACACCTGTGGGCAGGGCACACGACCCTGGGCAGAGTCCTGGCATGGCGGGTGGCCAGCAGAGAGCTCTGTGCCACACAGCTTGGCACACTTGTGGCTATAGGTAAGAACTGAGGAAGTTCAAGCAGATTTACAGAAGCTTTTAATTCCTCTAAGGCTGGCTGAGTCAAGGGATGTTCCTGAGATACTGCAGCTAGGTCTGTAAATTGTAAGGGGTAGAAAGAGTGAAAAAATGTTGACCATGAATCAATTGTAAGGCTCTTTTTGCCTTAAAGAAAGATCAACAAGACCAAAGTAAAGCCCTCAAAGTCTATTCTGTTGCTCCCATGAGTGGCTTTGTGTTGGTAACTGTCTTGTATCAAACTGCAATATCCTTTGAGCAATGTGTGCACTCAGATGCTGGCATTTGCCTTGAGCCAGAGGAGCAAGGAGTACAAATACTCCTCTCACATTTTCACTGTGTTTTCCCCCAGGGCCTGCAAGAAATTTTTCAGCACGTTGTTAAGTCTGTGTCAAGGTGCTTCGTCATCCCTTCTGTAGGGCAGCCTGCCCTCTAGACAAGAAAAGTGACCATGATGAAAGAGGCTGATATGCTCTTGGGTTGCAGGACAGGAGCTCTGTTTGGAAAGGGAGCAGAAATAGCTCTTGTAGAAATCTCTCTCTGATGATATCCCTGAGCTGCAGTCCCTGGAGGAAGGGATATAGACACTGCCAGGCTTTTAAAAATTAATTCCAACCCTTTGGTCTTCTGAGGGAGGGCTCTGATGTTCAGTGTCACTATCAGATCAAATAACATCTCTGCTTGGGCTTCCCCCATCAAGAGGCTCCAGCCCCACCGTGGGGCTCCAAGGCCATTCAGCTGATGGAACCAGCCTAACGAGGTGCAGGGGAGTGGGGAGGGGAGCTGGACAGGCTCTGGTGCATGTCAAGTTAATATCTCACATGGCAATGAGCCCCAGTTGTTACTGCTAATCAGACCTGGTATTAACAGTTGGGGGATGCAAGAAATGCTGAAATTCTGTAGGCTTTTTTTTTCTTCTCTAAGCATGTCATTGGGGGCTGGTTGGATTTCTATTACTTTTGACAGCTGAGGAGTGTTGCATTCTGTGCAATAGACTCCTTCAGTTCTCTGACTGAAAGTGAGTTGTAAAATCCAGTGTCTATTTCAAATCCTGTCTGTTGATCAATGCACAATACAGGGCTTCCTTGGGCTTTCTGTGGATGCAGCTGGATCAATGGTCCTCCAGTATCTCCTCACTATGACAGCCATGGGGCTTCATACCTGCCTCTTCACTGGTGGAGCATGCAAGGGTGGCTCAGGAAACCAATTTTGGAAGAGAAACAGTCAGAAATACTGGTCTCACTTCCTTGAAAAAACCACTGTTAATCCCTTAATCTGCTAATCCCAGTTGGGTGAGCGTGTGGTATTCATCTGTAGCTTCAAGGAGGGAAAGTGTCCTGCCCTCCTGCCAACCTCACTGGGTTTGTAGCATGCAAATGTTGCCACCTTGGCCCTCTGCAAGCAAGGCATTCTTATTTCTGCTTCTTCTTAACAGATAATAAGACTGATAGTGCAGTTTGTGTCAGTGCAAATCCAGTGCCATGGGACCAACGTTAACAGAAAACCACAGCCTGGTCTGTGCCTCTCCCTCCTGACTCCTGATGGAGGTGTGGTGTTGATGTTGATGGAACATCAGGCTTGGAAGAGGGTCTCCTTACCTCCCTGAAAGGAACTGTAAGTAAATTTAAAAAGAGAATTGTCAGCTAAGTTTGCCATTTCACTTCTCTCCCATGGATTTTAGTAGCCTAATTTTTGTAAAATGGGAATAATGTGTGTAGCATCACTTCACATCAGTGGCTGGAAACGGGTTCATGAGAGCTGAATAGGAGGATGCTGACTCTCGCTTTGGAAAAGATGCTTTGAGTTGGGGTAAGTTAAGTTTTTATTATTATTGAATTCTTATGTTTCAGAATGCTCAGCTCCCAGATTTTTTTATTAAACTCATCTGTCAGAATAGAAGAACTTTCTGGAGAACATTGGATTGCAAAGGACATGTTCGATGAATGTGTGCATATTATGTCTGTAAATGTTTGTTAGCAAAATCATTCCCAAAGGATATGACAACGATACAAAAAGTTAGATCACAAATCTCATTAGTGATACAGACACTGAAAGAGAAATGCAGCCAATTAATGCTGATAGCACTTGTCAGAAGAATGTCATGGTTCTCCTCTTAGTGCCACTCACACCCTGGGCCAAACGACGCCACAAATGATGACTTTTCTCTCCCCAGGAGCAAGATTGGGTGGATAATGAAGGAAATCTCAGGTTTTCTTTATGTACAATGACTTCCCTCGGTTCACCTGATAGATGTTATGTTAAAGTTCTGAAGGGCAGTGGAGGCAGCAGGGACAGGGCTCATTGACCTCGCAGAGCCCCTCCACTCTTCTCCTCTGCGGGTACTTAAGTGGAATTAAATATCAGGCCGCTCTGTTACCATGACAACTTTACTTTTCATGAAAAATAGTAGTATATGGTTTGTGGTTTGAGCACTCTGTAAATGTGGCTATTAAGCATCATCCAGTTTGTCACTGGGAAAAGCGAAAAAGCTAAACACCTACTTTTGAGCTTGGGCAGAAAAGGAACTTTTCCACCTGTGAAACAAAATAGAAAAATGGTGGAAAAATATTATCAGACTTGAATTTTTATTTATGTGTTTACATATGAGCCTATATACTAGTGCCCACAAGTTACATGTATGGGTAGGTAGGTGCATGGCTCTGAAGGATTCCTCTCTAAGTCATCAGCACATCCCTTGGTCAGTGGATTAAAGTTTGGACTGAACATTCAAACCCGAGATGTAAAAACCTTTAGCTGGTTTTCAAGTTAGACAGAAATCCCACTTCATACTTAAGCATATCTTTTATCTTACTGCTCCTGTAAAAGGTAGCACCAAGAGAACCTTGTGCCTGATGGCTTTTTGAGGTGCTGGTGGCTGGCACAGGGATAAATGACCATGTCCAGAGAGGTCTTGCCTTGACCCTCAAATGTCATAGAATCATAGAATCACTTAGGTTGGCAAAGACCTTCAAGATCATGGAGTCCAACCATTAATCCTACTCTCCCAAGTCCAGCACTGAGCCCTGTCCCCAGGTACTACATCTAGATGACTTTTAACACTTCCAGGGATGGTGACTCAACCACCTCCCTGGGCAGCACGTTCCAATGTCTGACAACCTTTTAAGTGAAAAAGTTCTTCCTAATGTCTAGTCTAAACCTCCCCTGGCATAGCTTGAGGCCATTTCCTCTTGTTCTATCACCAGTTACTTGTAAGAAGAGACCAGTATCTATCTCTTTACAACGTCCTTTCAGGCAGTTGTAGAGCCACCCCTCAGCCTCCTTTTCTTCAGACTAAATAGCCCCAGTTCCTCATAAGACTTGTTCTCAAGGCCCTTCACCAGCTTCCTGCACTATGGTGGGCACGAGCAGCCACCCTGGGGCGAATGCTTCTTGATGCTGGTCAGAGGGAATGTCATTTTCCAGCAGGATGAACTGCAGGGACTAATTATGCAGAGATTTATCAGCTAACCCCCCGCAGATGCTGCTGTGGCAGACCCATCTCTTGTGTCAGAGCCACAGACAGCAGCTGAAGGTGCTGTCCATCACACGGCAGGAACATCTGGACTTCCTTCCACATTGGCAGGGAAATCACAGGAGAAAATGAGCAGCTTGACCTCAGCTGGGTCCCCACCTGGTGTGTTTTGTACTTTCAGAAGAAGCAGCTGGGTCATTGTACAGCATGGACTATTAGGAGAGGGCATGGTGGCTCCGGTGAGTGCAGGCACATGGCTGAACAAACCTGGAGAGCTCTCATGGGCACCCAGTCCATTTAGGCAGCATCAAGAAGACTTTTTTCCCCCTCTTTCTCTCTCAGTTTTGCTCTGGTTCTGTGAGTCACCTTTAGGAGCTGCAGTTTGCTGCCCAAAGCATTCGGGACCGGGGTGGTCAATGGGATGCTGGAGGCCAGGAGACCTGGAGGAAAGGACCATGAGTAGAAGCAGGTTCACAGCAGTGCTTGGAGGAGAGTGTCAAGACCTGTAGGAAAGAGGACATGAGCATCTTGGTCCCTGCTGGAGAGCTGTCTGCTCACAGAGGTTAACCAGAGAACAAAGGGCAGGGAGAAGTGCAGCTGCCTGTGGCTCTGTCACTGGCCGTGCCCAGGAAAGACACCATCAGGGCAGCAAAGTCGGTGCTGAAATGGACTGTCTGAACTGCACAGTCAAATAAATGCATTTAATATTGTTATTTCAGACTCCATATCCCAAGGTAATTCTTGTTTAATTAAGTGACTGTTTGAAAAAAAAAAAGTTAAAAAAGGAGAGGGGAGGCAAAATGCTAGAGAAGGATGAGCCAAAAATACCTTGTTGAGAACAGGCAAGAGCTGCTGCCAGCTTCATGAGAGCAGAGCCCAGGTACTGCCTCCAGCACAGGGCTGGAGGGAGAACTTCTCCTCAGCCTGTCCTTGAAGTGCTGCCTCCTGACTGCAGGATGCCACCGTGTACCAAAGCCTCATTTGTTTGTAACTTTGATGTTATAACCTGGTTCTTATCAATTATAAGGTTGAAATCATGCTCGGTGGTTTATTTACATAATTTTGGAGGCTGTCTGTGAACAGATCATAATTTCCTATAGTTTATTTATTATCCAATTTAATTTACCTGGGTAATTCGCATGAAAAGTGAGAACTCTACTGGTTTTGTTACTTGATATCAAGGGTAAATACAGGTTTTTGTAATAGTTGCTGCTCCTAGATTCAATACCTGCTGAAACAGTCAAGTTAAACATTTCAATTCGGTAAATACTGTCTCATATTATTTCCATTTTTATTAAATTGCCTTTCCAGTAGCCTGAATTGCTGGAATGTCTAAAACTTTAACATTTATACAAGCATGTGAAGCCCAAGACATAGCTGGCTATTGCCCTGCTGGATGTCACCTAAGGAGCCTGGTTGTGGCATTGAAGGCAGCCCCCACTCTCCCTAGCTTCCTTAGTTGCTATGGCACAAGGATGACATGGAAATGCTAACAAAGATATTTGATTTTTAATGTAGATACAGCAAAACTGGTTACTTTAACCAGTAAAATCAGTCTCCAATGCTTGCAAAAATGAATCAGAGTCTATAGAAGTTATTTTTTTCTATAGATGCATTGGAAAAAAAATGTATTTGCATGCATGCATTTACAGTCACCTACAAGCTCACTTCTTTTTAATATGAGTTTGTTAAAAACAATTTTTAATTTTTGTCTCTTTATCTTCATGAGAGGTCACAACAGATTTGCAACAACCTGTTGAGATCTACTTGACTTGTTCCTGCTGTACTCACATACCTCTGTTTGATTCCTGGTAGAACCCCAGGACATCTCAGAGGATCTCTGGGCATTGAAAGGGGGACACACATTTCTCTGCCTTCACCACAGAAACAGGTATTGATGCAGGTGCTCTAGTTCAAATATTTTTGTAATGGCTTTAAGTCAGTTGTTTTCTCTGCTCATTCTACAAGAGCCTGGATGAAAACAGGGCAGGAAATGGATGATATCCTTGTAGAGCAGCTGTAGGGGAGGTGGGGTAACAGTTCAGGGACTCTGTTGGTTTGGATCCTTCCTGTGGAATTACAACCATTACTGTGATGTAGTAAGAAACATGTTCACGTATACACAGAAACTACAGAATATAGATTTTTCAGAGTTTATTCAGCAGTGGCTTGCATAATACAGATCATAGAATAATAGAATGGTTTGGGTTGGAAGGGAGCTTAAAGATCATCCAGTCCCAACCCCCCTGCCATGGGCAGGGACACCTCCCACTAGACCAGGTTGCTCCAAGCCCCATCCAACCTGCCCTTGAACACTTCCAGGGATGGGGCAGCCACAGCTTCCCTGGGCAACCTGGGCCAGTGTCTCACCACCCTCACACTAAAGAATTTCCTCCTAATGTCTAACCTAAATCTCCCCTCTTCTAGTTTTAATCCATTACCTCTTGTCTTCTCACTACAAGCTCTTGTCAAAAGCCCCTCCCCAGCTTTTCTGTAGCCCTTTCAGGCACTGGAAGGTGCTCTAAGGTCTCCCCAGAGCCTTCTCTTCTCCAGCCTGAACAACCCCAACTCTCATCCTGTCCTTGTAGCAGAGCTGCTCCAGCACTGGGATCATCTTCATGGCCTTTCTCTGGACTTTCTCCAATAGCTCCATGTCCTTCTTATGTTTGGGGCTCCAGAACTGGACACAGTACTGCAGGTGGGGTCTCATGAGGGCCAAGTAATGGGGGAGAATCCCCTCCCTTGACCTACTGGCTAAGCAGATGTTGGATATAATATATTGACACCAAATTGGATTGTGGGTGAATAACGGAGTTGATCTTAATTTCTGCAGTGCAGTCCTGCTCCCTGTGCAGTTGGAAGCAGTCAGCCTTTCTGTTTTGCTTTTGCAACTTATTCAATAAATATTTTGGCATGCCTGTCTGTTATGCTGCCTTAATCTTCTCTTCTACTGAAGAGAAATTAGCATTTGTAATCTCTTCACCAGGGGAAACAAAAAAGGCTTTGCACTGGGCTGAAATTTAATGCCTCCCAGATAACCGGAATGGTGAGTCAGCACAGAGTACATTTCACAAATAAACTCATTGCCTGCATATAATTTAACAGGAGATATGGCAAAGAGTGGGATAAAAGAGTTTTTATCTGCACTGCATTAAAAAAGATGTAAGACTTTAATGAGTCTTCAGATACTTGTTTTTACCCTAAACCCCAGCATTTTCTGGAGGCAGAAGCACACACAGTCTGTCCTGGGGGCATCAGCAGAAATAATGGAAATATTTTGGGTTCCCTCTGGCTCCCAGAGCAGTTTGTTGTTTGCTGTTGTCTTAACTGGGACAGAGTAGGGCCTGTTATAAGCTAGAATAATAATCGAGCTGACAAAACTGACTTGGCCACAGTTTCCTCTTCAAGTATCCATTCCCCCTCTCCTCACTTGTGCAGATGCAGTGCTGGGTTTAGTGCAGCTCTGCTCTCCTGTCCCAGCTGACTGCAGTAGGAACACATTCAGTATGACTCAGGTGCCATCCAGGTGGATCCCTGGAGGTGCTCTGCTTCCCCTGACCCAATTCTCCTGCATTTAGCTATGGAATTTTAATGTCACCATCCTCAGAACCAGTGCCTGTGCCCCGGGCACAGCCAGCCCCCACTGACCCTCCAGGCATCCCCTGGGGGCTGGGCACAGGCACACGGGCACCTCTCAGGGGTCCAAACATGTAGGAAAACTTTGGGTGTTTTTTTTTCCTCTGAGATAACTAAAGCATATTAGAAATGAAGGGATGGTGTGCCTTTGACATTGCCAGGGCTCAGCTGGACTAGAGCAACCCACAGTGGAATAGCTGCAGAGTTTCTAGGTTTTATCTCCTTCATTTCAGACATAAGTAAACTATTTTTGCTGAAAGTAAAAAAAAAAAATAATAAAAATAATAAATTAAAAAAATAATGCAGCTTGAGATACATACCCAGTATAGAGCAAATTGTTAAATGATTAAAAATAGCAAAGTTATAACAGAAAAAATCGTGTGTTCTGATTTGAGACATCAAACAAATTTAAGGGAAATTATCACATCTGGTGACAATCTGGAGAATGTCAGCTCCACTGGTGCAGAGGAGCAGAGCATCACCTGCCCCAGAGGGAATCAACACCAAAGTGTCTGCAGCCCAGGCAACCTGGGCACAAGGCAAGCAGCCAGTCCCTGCCAGGGTAGAAGCAGCCTCATCACCAGCACAGTGAGTGCAGTGGGAAATTGGCTGCAATTTCTCCAATCCCACGTGAGTTTTAATAGCAGAACAATTTCATTCTGTTGCAGGAGCATCCCTACTAGGATTATTACTGACATAGCTACCCTGGAGGGGGAGGATCATGCCCTGACTGATTCGGTTCTGCCACTGAATTCAAACTATTTTATTTTTTAATGAGAATATATTTTTTTTTATTTTATTAGAAAATACTGTATTTCATAAAAAATAATAATAAGATGCCTATTTTTTTCTAAATGGCAGATAGATTAATTTTCCAAACCATTATAATACTGAGAAACAATAACAGTCTCTAATTGAATTAATGTTTTCCAGAATCCAACCCCATGCAGGTTTAAACAAATAACCTCTAAAAACAACCAACCAACCAACCAACCAACAGACCCACTCAACATATTGCAATGATTAAACAGCAGTTTCCCTTGCTTGCTCTTCATTCTCCACTCTTGGAAGGAGCTAAATAGCTTTTTATTAGCTTGAGACCTGAAGCTGCTTCACTGTCTCTGAGCTTACCCCATACCAACCAGCTGCCACCCAGCATTGAAGGACCAAATCCTGGGTGAGTCCCAGCTCTGCCACTCACACCAGCTCCCTCTGAGTCAGCTCTGCATGCTCACTATGATCCAACACTGCTATTCATCACCAATCAAGTTTTCTTGCCAGGGAAAGTTTGCAAGCTAACCTCTAGAAACTGAGAATACCCGTCATTAAAAAAAAAAAATCCCACTTTCTAAAAAGATGGATTTTGGAAAATGGGTTGATGTTTTGGGGACATTTGCTCCCATTTCTGTTTTTTAGCTTCTGTTAATTGTGTTTTCTGTATTTAGCACAATGCAGCCCCCACGACAGGCACAGCATGACAATTGAGGCTGCTCTGAGCAGCAGTGGCTGCGGTTTGTGAGTGGTTTGTGTGATCGATTCTTTACTTTTCAGCTGAGATAATGGGCACTTTGCATAGAGAATTTATAACCAGAAACATCCTTCCATATTGGCACATGAAACGGGCAGGGCTGTCACTGCAGCAGTGCTCCATTGATTTTGCAATACACCATTCAGTCCTAGGAGCAGCAGGGCCCATTTTGCCCTTACCTGCAAGAGGAAGTTTTCCCACGACTGTGTATTCAGGATTTAACTTCCCAGAACCATTTTGCAGGCTTGATTGTGCGAGTCTCTCAGAGCAATTTTCTGCCCACCTGACTTTGTTAACACAGCATAAAAAATACAAGATAAGTGCAGAACGTGACATCAAGGGCTTTAAATGTGTATTTCCCTGCATGTTGGTGGGAGGAAGCAGGAAGGATGCTTGGAGTTTGAAGCTATGAACAGTTTCTTTTTGGAGGTGTCACGTGCAGGAAGGCTTGGTCTCTTCCAAGGGTGCCAAGAGCCTCCCCAGGCTCTGCTGTTGCAAACACTCCCTTCAGCATCCTGCTTTGCAAAGGCTTTGGGAAATCCAGGACATGACAAGAGAGTTGAGACAGGGGGTCCTGTCAGAGGCACCTGAATCGACCTGTACATACTCTCTGCATCACCATTTCTGTGGCACCTCTTCAGTTTTAGGTGTGAAGTCAAGAAGCAGCACCTGTTCCTCCTGTGGCGTGGATCAGCACACACCTGCCTTTGCAGGGTGCTCACACACGAGCACATATTTGGCTAAAAAGTGCAGAAAACTCCAAACTATGAAACTTTGTTTCTGCAAAAAAAAATTAAGAAGAAAAAGTAAACATAGATGACCTGTCTGCTGGGGGAGAGGGGAAGCATGAGTAGTTACTCTTTCCACTATGAATGACTTCATTTTTTCTTCCTTTTCAATTTTTTATAACCATAACTATATTTAAATGTAGCTTTTCTTTCCAGTGTGACTGTAATAATTTCTTAGAGAACATATTTTAATAGCTTGACTATATGATCAGGATTTCTGTTTGCTTCTATAATTGCTTCTTAATTATTTTCCAATTGCTGAAACAACAGTTTTCACACTTTATTAAAAAGCATTTTTGAAAGCTCTGCCCTAAGGCATTGTCAACATTTTATTGCTATCACTAACAGCCAGCACAAATGAATAATCAGCAGCACTGGAAGCTTGTGTCAAACAGATGAAAACTGTTTGAGGCTTATGTAGAAATTATAATAAAGTTTAATGTCAGACTGGAGCTGTTTTAATGCAGGAACACAGGCAATCTTCAGCTACCAAATGTCTGGGCCAGCTCCATCCCCTCAGCAGTGAGCTGGAACACCCTGGAGAGGAAACCTGGAGGCTCCTGGGTCTGCCATCTCACGAGGACCTCGCTTGGGCAGGGCCCAGACTGCTCCCAAAGGCTATTCCTCTGTTAGCATTAGCCTTGATTTAAATTCCCTTTGCCTCTAAAATCCCCCATTTTGCCCAGATCCCCTCTCTCTGGGCTGACCAGCTCTTTGTTGTCCTCCAGCTACAGCAGCTGGATCACAAAACCTGCACATGAAAAACCACGGGGTTGGGATGCTCAGAAATGTACCCTGTAATTCCCTGGTCTGACCAGAAGCCCATGGCCAAGAGCCACATCCCTCTGTCCCACCCCTGCAGAGCTGCCAGACAGCTGGTGACACAGCAGAGCCCAGAGCCTGCATGGCTTTAACAAATGCCCCATCTCCATCCCCTTTCCAACCTCCAGCACCTTTCCCTTCCCTCCTCCCGCCAAGCAGTGATGCCCATGACCATTATTGATAATGGAAATAATTCATTTTTCATTATGAAAATGAGAATTATTGTTAACCATGAGGGTGGTGAAACGCTGGCCCAGGGTGCCCAGAAGGTGGTAGAAACCCTGACCCTGGAAACATCCCAGGCCAGGCTGGATGGGGCTCTGAGCTGCCTGATCCTACTGTCTGTTGGATATTATGCTTCCCCTCTGTTTTTAGGGGAAGGAGTCATGCTTTTGAATGGGCTCACCTTTAATCTGTAAGCAGTTCTGTTCCTGGTTACCAATGCAGATGACATCACTGGACTGGAAAACAAAATTATATTTTCAAAATTTAAAAAAAATTTTAAAAGAAACTTAAATCAAGCTGGAACACTCTTAAGCCTGTTCCATTAAAACCCCAGAATATCTGGTGTATGGAAGGTATAAATTTAAACTATTTCCTTACATAGTCCTGATTAAACTACCCCTTTAAAAGGATGCAGAAGAGACATTAGCAGAGCTTGCACGACCTTGTTCTTACCTATATAATGTTTCAAATCAAGCCCTGTTTAATTAAGACTTCATAATCAGCACTTGAGCAGCAGCTGTTTGCAGGTGCCTTCCCAGCAGATGATGTTTGCAAAACCTGGTACCTGTAGAAGTTGCTAACAGTGCTGAAGTGCTGCTGGGCACGTTTCTGTCCCACTGGTGCTCCTGCAACCCTGGGTCCCTGCCAGCTCCAGTGGAGAGAGGTGATGGGGCAGGTCCTGGATTCACCAGCTGCTGCATTTTCTTTGCCTGTGTTACCTAATGGAGAATCATTTTGGTTGGAAAAGACCTTTAAGGTCATAGAGTCCAGCCATTAACCCAGCACTCCCAATGTAAAAAGTGGGAAATTTCAGATTATTTTTTTTTCTAGCATAAGGTATTTATTTTAAAAAAAAAAGGAAAAATAAGATCAGCCAAATGTCATGGGTTTTTCAATCCATTAGAGTTTTCAAGCACCTAATTTCTCAACCAATGCTTAATACAGGTAGTATTTTACTTTTGAAAATGCTCATACACACACACACACCTCTCCACACCCACCCATCTCCACACTCACTACTGCTGGGGAACATGTCCATCCTTAACCACACCTGGTGCCACTGTACAGCTCTTCCTCATCAACATCCTTCATGGGCCCATCAGCACCTGGGATTTGTGCCTGTAGATGCAAACAGAAGAGGATAAAGTCAGCTGAGAGGAGCTGGGGGCTGAAGCACCATTAAGAGAACAGCCTCAGGTCCCTCTCCCTCTTCTCACATAACATTGACATTTTAAAATTAAGATATATTAGAAGCAGCAGTTGCATATTTTTACAGGTGGGAAATACATGATTTACTTATATTCTCTTCCTATGCTCTTCTCATAAACTAAATCATATAAATGATTCCTGCTTTACCTCCGTCAGCTCTGAGCAGTGTGTTGCCTGGATAGAAAACTCTTATTTTAATACTTTGATTATAAAATGCTAAGAGAAGAATTGATGCCTTGAAGGCATTATTAGCTTTAGTGAACTAGAAGTTTTCCTTCTTCATGCAGAGGCAGGGAGGTATCCCCACCTCTGGAGACAGATGCAGAGGCTTGGTTATTAGGTAGCAGGAAAATAAACCTGGGGCTGGGGCTGCCAGGAGCACAACACACCAAAACACAGACACAAGGAAGTTGATTTGCTGCTTAGATAGAGCATTCTGGGGAGCAAGTTGTGTTAACTTCCAAATGGTATTAAAATTATATTTGTGGCTGTTTCTCTTGTTGAGTTTTAAACAACCTGTCCCTGTTTAAAGCAATGAAGCTGAAAGAAACACAAAGTTTTCCAGAAGTAGCTGCAACATGAAAACTTTGCATGAGCCAAAGCCAAGTCCTGGCTGTGATGAAACTCAGCCTTGGGTTGGCAAGGAAGGGCAAGAGTCTTCCAGGCCCAGCATGTTAAATAAAACCACAGTTATCAATGGCAGACCATCTAAACACTTCAAACAGTTGCCAAGAAAGTGGTCATGAAAATCTACTTTTAAAAGCTGTGTCTTGAAACTATATGTGAAAACTCTCATCAACACTACTGGACTGAGCCATTTTTTATGTCTAGGTGAAGCACTCCTAAAATTTCAGCATTCTTTGTCCAGGTCAGATTGAAGTGTTTAGCACAATGCCTTCTCTCAGTAATGAAGAGAAATTTCACCTTGAAGAAATTCTTATTAAGCAGCCATGCAAGTCATACAACTCTGTTATACATAATTGTATAATACCACTACTAATAATAATTTACATGGTATGATGTTATTTTATAAGTTATGTGCATGCATAACTTCAGGTTCAGACACATTTCGGAATTCATAGTTCAGAATTTCAGTCTACAGCCCTTTTCATTCTGAACTTTTCCATGCACAGCTGTACTTCCCAGCTGACAGGGGAAGCCTTGGCAGCATTCTGTACGTGAGCAGTCCCACCACACTGCCCTGCAGAGTTGTAATTCATTATTGATTTGGGTGAAGCGTGTGGGTAATTACAGCATTCTTTTCTGAGGTCAGCTGAAAGTACCAAAGCTGTTCACTGAGGGCAGGATTTTCCAAACAGCCCAATATTTCTGAAATAAAAAAAAATTAAAAAAAGAAAAAGAGGAAAAAGCTGAAGGAGGCAGAGGGTGGGAGGGTGCAGCACTGACAGGGTACATTCTCAAGTGACATCCATTAAAGACCTCACTGCACTCAGAGGCACAACACGGCCCTGCCGGCAGAACAACAGTGTCTAGTATCCCATGGGAAACACAGGGCTGGGCATCTTGGCAGGGTGTTGTGCCTGCCACTCAGTACTTTTGTACCAATACTTCCATGAAGATTCTGTTTGAGCCCATCCCATGATAATTAATGTGCTGGGAGGTTTTCTTTTGGGAGAGCAGAGAATACCTGCTCTGAACAGCACTGGCAGCCAGAGTCATACGAGTCCACCGGGAAGAAATTAATGCCTTTTGGCTTTGCTTACTCAAAAAGGTGTGTAGAGGCTGTCAGAAACAGATGGACTGTGCCTGTTGGAGGAACCCACACTATTTGCTAAGACTAAATGGGATCATGTTATTATTTTATATCACTTGCTATCGATTCCTCCTAGAACAGAAGGGATTTGCAAGGTCAGTGTGCAGTAGTCCCACTTTCAACGTGGACTTGAGGATCTAGCTACCTTTCCACCTTCTTGACACACAGCAAGTAATTCCAAAGACAGACATTTAGGAATAGTGGTGGGGATTTAAGGAGGCTCATAATGCCAGAAGAAGAAAGGCTCCAGAACTCCTCCAAAGACAGAAGCATCATCTCCAGCAGTGCAGAGGGAGGAAGGATGGGGAAAGGTGATGGATGTGAAGCCTGCAAAAGGGTCTGAGAAAAATAAGTGATGGGACAAAAACGATACCAAGGAAATACTTCACTGCCAACCACCATGGGGCTGCTGGGAGCAGCACCAAGTCATTAACATCTGGCTGCTAACGAAGCATCTCCTTGCTCCTGAGCAAAGCAGAATGCCAGCACAGTTATGGTTGCACAGACTAACTCTGCACATTCAGCTCTTCATTATCCCCCCAGTCACAACTACATGCAAGGCTCTAGTTTATTTGCTTTGCAAGAGGACAGCCGCGGCCCTGGGAAACAGCTCTTTGCCCACCTGTGGTGTTGGCTTATTTATGTCTCTGCTGCATCTGCAAACAATATTATAGGTGAAAGTGTCCTCAATGTATCACAATCCTTGTCAAAGCAACAAGTGCCTTATACTTACCCAGGAAGGGGCTATGAAAGAACAGGGATTTCACACAGGAATCCCCTTCCGACACTGATGTCAGTTAAAGGTTATCACATGAAACATTGAATTATCTGTTAAGGCTGTGCAACTGCAGCAAGATAACAGAGAATGCTGAATAATAATTGATAACTCCATGCTGAAATCAACACTATTAGACTACATTGATGTAGATATTTCTTTTATCTATAAAGCACAATTAAAAATTGAACCGAGTACAGATCTTAAATGTCAGTATCATTATCAGGCTCGTGGTTGTCAATGTCTGAACTGAAAATTGTGAATGTGCAAGCAAAAGTATTCCTGTGAAAATGCTCAGGGACTCCTTTGCTAAGTCTCTTCTCTATTAGACAAAACAACCTGTGGTATATTAGATCCCATGCTCTGTCTCCAGGAAGTCTTTTCTCAAACCAAGACATGCTCAAGATGGGCAGGCTCATCCATGGGATAAGGGAGCACTGCCAGCTTCCTACAGTTCTTTCAGACAGAACAGGCTGGCCCTTCCTAGGTATCCTAGAATTTTCCAAGAATTTCCCCTTTCCCCCAGCACCACAAATCTCAGTCACTGTCTCTGTGCTGCACCAAAGCAGAGTTGAGTAGATGGATGTTTGGGGCAGGAAGGAGCACGGGGAAGTGACAAGGATGTGCTGGTATTGCAGCTCTCAGTGTGGAAGCTGGGGTGTCAACCCTGCACAGGCTGTTGGTGTCTTTGTTAACTTTATCCACCCATTGTGACTGTTGAACAGCATTTGGAATTTCATAGCCTGCTTATGGAACCAAACTACATCAAGACTTTCACTGGTGTAAAAACCATCTGTGTGCACTAAAAAAAGTCATATATCAAACAATCATGTGGTTTGGGGGCCTTTCCTATGCCATGCCAGAACTGGTGAGTCAAACAGACTGTGTTTTCACCCTGCTCCAACCATGGCAGGTGGGGCTGGCACGTTTTCCTGGAGAAATGCTCTTGAAGAACACCATAGAAAACACTATTGCAATGTTCACAATCATGGGTTCTGCTAGAATACTTTCAGATACTGCCAAAGCTGAATTTCTAGGCACAGTGATCAAGGTGTGTTTAAACATACAGCACATCTTTTCCTGATGGCCTCTCCTTCACAAAGGCCAGTGAAGGTGGCTTGGTTTGGGGCTGTTTTGTTACAACATGCTGTTTTCTTTAAAGATAGTTCAAGCTTCTGGCTGTTACCTGGGCAGCCAGCACTCCTGGGGTCTGAGTGTATCTCATGGTCTGCTCTGGCTGTGCAGGGTGCCTGGGCTGTCAGAGCTGGAGGGGGTGTTAAGGCAGAGGAGAGGAAAGACTGTGGCAATGGGCTCACCCTCAGGTGCAGGGAGATGCCCACAGCCTGCTCCAACCAAACCAGCTCCCCACCATCCCACCCAGGGTCACAGCAAACCTGGTGCACCCTCTTCTCGTTCTCACCTTGGAGTGAAGAGGGCTACCAAACGAAGCTGGTTACAGTGCTTGTTCTCAAAGCATTTAAGCACAAACCTCAGAAATAGATCTGTAAACTCTCAGACTATTCCCAAATTCAGTGTAACATTTAAGCCAAAGTACCTTGTTCAACTGCAGTTTCCGTTCCTCTGTTGTTGGCAATGAATTGTCTTTTATACACATTAGATACCGTTTGAAAAACAGCAATTACAGTTTTGAGGTGTTATTGCATTTTAAAAATATTGTTATGTTGAAGTTATTGTTGTTGCCTCACCAAGAGCAGACAAGGGTGGCAGACCTGGTGTTGAAATCGTGGTGGAGAAAGAGCTGGTATCACCCAAAGAGCTCACTTCCATAAGGAATTCTTTGCCCTCGAGATGGGGCAGAAGTGGCACCCCCCTGCTGGAATGGGGATACAGGGAAAAACAGGAAAAAACCAAGAACTATTTCCCTGAACTGACTGAGGAAGATGTGGGGAATGGACAGAACACAACAGAAGGTGACTCCCAGCAATTTAAGTTACATCTCAGTTCTCATTCCCTAACGACTTACCCAGCCATTCTTTCTGGTGATGAGAAGCTCACAAGCCTGCAGCACCCACATCAGGTTCCTGACAGAAGGATAACATCTCATGGCAGGTGTGAAGCTCAGAGCACCCTATCTCAAGAACAGCAGCACTGTCAGAGGATACTGATGTGAGTGTCCAGAGATGAGATATGACAACCTGTGATGGATGGCTGGAGACAGGACCAGGGAAACACCTACACCCCCGTCCCAACAGGGCAGGGCTGGTCTGGGCAGGATCAGGTCATCCTCACCAGCCGTGCTGTGGCAGCCAGTGCCACCAACATGGGCAGCAAACCTGGCTTCCCAATTAGCAGATCCAAAGGCTGATAAACTTCCCTCCTGTCAAACTGCTGGGAACATCACTGTTACCCAAGTAATGATGGAACAAATGGCAGAGCATGGCTGTCAAGATTGCAACCCCAGGAAGACAACAGCAGCTCTGATGAATTCAGAGAGCTCTCCTCCTCTCTCCAACCTCTCCCCAAGACTTGGAATTTGTTTTCAAGTTTAGAACAGAAGACAATGAATTGACTTCAGGCTCGAATACAAAATGCAGCCATCAGAAATGTGACTTCTGCTCAAATTCAGATCTAATGAAGACCAACTACTAGTTACTTGAATGGATACCAGTTGTTTAAAGGAATATTATTTGGTCTGCCTAAAGGTGATGGAAAAGAAGGACATGTCAATGTGCTGTGAGCTGTATGATAGCTTGTAACCCTACCTGCTTCATTTAAACAAATGTTATGACAACCTCCAGTAATTTGATTGTAAATTTGTAGTTTTTTGTGCTCTACAACATGATATTACTTTCCATCATCCTGGAGGAGATGGGCAACCATTCGTCATAGTAAACGTATTTTCCTACTACTTTTATGAAAATACTAGTTCTCCTAATTTGATAAAATGACTTCACAAAGCAGAAGGGTAGATGTATTTTACTCTGTGCTTGCTGATTTTTCCCCCTGCTTAGTTGTACCTACCAAATGGACTCATATATCATCTTTCAGCCCATCACTGTATTGAGGACAGTGGCAAACCATACCAAAATATACCAGCCAATTTCTTCACACAACAGTCTGCAAAGGGATGAGAACCTATCCCCCTGCATAACCACTTCTTTGAAGGACTTACACGTGGATACACAGACATGCTTATGGCTAAGAGAAATTAGAAGAAAAAAATGGGGGGTTTTCTTCAGTGCTTTACAACAAAAGCTAAATAAACCCCCACATAACACAACTGCAAATTTTTGAAGAAGTGAAACATCAGTTGTGCTTGAAGAATTATTACATCATGAAAAACTTTTCAAGGAAAGCAAACAGGAAAGTGTTAAAAAAATGTGACAAAACTTTCTAGGAAAATTATCAGAAACGCTGAGCACCGAGGAGTTAGGGATTTGTATCATCAGCTGTCAAGCCTGAACCTTCCCATGGCAAAACTCTGCTTAGATTATTATTTCCCTCTCTGCTCAACTTGCCTGTATGAAATCAGAAATCAGAAACCATCAGCAGCATTTTTTGCCTTCTCAGGCAGTTCTGGGAGAATTTATCAGGCCTTCAGGAAGACTTTTGGGAGGGGCAATGGGGTTGCTGCACCCAGCCAGAGAGCACAAGGAAGGAGGATCTCACCAAACTGCTGCTGCTGCTGTCTTAGGGTAGAAGATAACCAGGGAACACACAGATGCACTCACTTGCATCTGGCAGCCATTTGCAGTACAGACTGACTCATTAAAAGAGATAATTAAAGACAGCTGCCTACATAGTTAATTACTGTCGGCAATTAAACCTAGAGGTACATTGCAATGGATACCCAAAGAAAACAGAACTAAGGGTCTCACCTGGACAATGTCTCTTCTCTGGCCTCCTCAGATCCCAGTCTATTCTCCCCTGTCACTTCTAAAGGGCTGCTCTGCTTTTCTAGGACATGATTTTCATCTTCTTCTGTAGGGAAGTTGCTGGCTAGAAGCCCAGGGGACACTGTCTGCCAGGATGCTAATCTGCCCACAGTCCAAGGGCCAGGCTGACCATTTCATGGGATGGGCTGGGATGGGAGTCCCAAACCTCCCCTTCTGGGCAGGGGACAGCAGTCACCTGGACCCTGGTCCATGGAAGGAATAAACCACATAAATGCAAAGAAATCTTTGTGCAGATGGTGACAAGACAGAAGATGACACAGCTGAGATGAAACACATCCATCACACAGGCTAACCGTGTTTCCATTGCAACTTTTTGTAAGGGAGGAAAACAAGACGTGTTCTCTGTCACTTGGGAGAGACAGGAGGCAAAAGAGCTACTACAGTTTCAGTACTGATTGTAATATTATTTGTTATCCATAATAGCTTGCAAAACACAAGGAGACCTCAGCTGGGCTTAAAGGAACAGGTTTATGAATCTGCATCTAGGGTCTAACTTACGATAACTTAAAACTGCACCACTAATATATTCCGATTTAAAAAAACCTTAAAGTCTTATAACAGTCAGTGGTTGAAAGGTCAACTGGGAACATTTTTCATCTTTAAAGTCTCTCAGATTGCATTTCCTCAAGTCACTTCACCACCCTGGAGCTTCCCTTGAGAAAGGCAGAGCCGTGACCGCTTGCTCAGGAGAGGAGCTCCAGCTTAAAGCCCATCCTAAATCAGTGCCCAGCTCAGCTCCTCAGGGATCCTCTCACCAAAACCAACACACCAGACCCCTGATGCCATCTGGAAGTGACATCTTCAAATTGTCAGAGAATATTTACAACCATTTGCCAGTGCTAAACATTCCCATAAAACCCCCAAATCAGCAGCACATGGGTTTACAGATATAAGAGTAAGGTAGAGCAGGGGGACACCTTGGCTTTGGTGACATGCAGGAACGTCACCTTACCAAGGAAAATGCTCTCAGAGATGCCTTCCACCCAGCGTCTATCTAGCACAGACAGCAATCACTTTTCTCTGTACAGCTAGTGATGCAGGGGCAAAGAAGAATTGCTTTTTCAGTACTTAAAGAAACAGCTTAAGAAAATTATCATCACCTAGGATACAAAAAAATACCTCTCTCTGATGGCCCTGGAACTGGCAGGACTTCTGGCCCTGTGTCATGGCATCTGCTGATGGCTCCTGACAGCATGGGATAATAGGCTTTGAATTTTTTCCAGAAATCCTAATGTACCCAAAAATTCCTACCTATTTGGTACCCCTGGCTCCAGACAGTGCCTGTTTTCTGGCCATTACTCATTGCTGGAGCTCCCCACACTGAAGCTTTTTTGCTTCATTGCAAAATAAATCTGGCTGGTTTTGTAAGCTGTCCCCAGCCAGGATTCCCCATTCCCATTTGCCCCCCACCAGCATTCCTGGTCTGGAGGAACAGCAGAAGGCACATTCACAGGAGTTTTAGTTGGTGAGGATCTTTAACCTCTGAGAACATGGCCAGTACTTATTTTGCTCTGTTCCTTGCTCTGCTACACAGGCTCTGAGATCAGAGAGCTGCAAATGCTGAGTCTCCCAAGAATAAAAATTTTTACTACTAGAAGTCCTTAATTTCCCAACAGAAAAAAGAGGATGTAAATGGGATTTTATCTAAAGGTATCTTAATGAGTGTATTATGAATTATTATTTTATATGCATGTTCTCATAACATTTCATGATCCCTGAATTATTCCTACAGTCACATTCACCCCGTTGCTGGTGCAGAAATCCAGCAAGACCCCCAAAGGCCAGCTGGATCCACATGAGCACAATCAGCCCCTGCTCTTGCTTTTGAGCATGACTTTAAATCAGAATTTCCATTTTGTGGAGGAACTTTGCACTTCGTACTCTTCTATTTTTTGTACTTCTTACTCTTCTATTTTTTGTACATGGTTTCATTCTGAATTTTGAATTAATGTAACCAGACATGTTTCACCACAAAATAAAAATGAGGGAAAACTTAAAAGGAGGACATAAGGCACCAGTCAAAAGTTGCAGCTATGTAAATTGCAAATGGGTGTAAGGAAAAAACACTCTTGACAATCCCAGCAACTAAATACTGGAAGAGGCTACCCAGAAAAATTGGGCAAACTCAGAGTTTTTGGAGATTTTCAAAGGGTAGTTGGACAGGGTCCTGAAAAACCTCATCTAGCCTTGAAGTTTGCTCTCTGATCAGTGGAGCAGTATAGCTGATTCCTTCAAAACTTTTTTTTTTTAAATAATTTCACACTCCTTCCCTAAAAAAAGAGGTGAATGGGGGAATGACCTCTGCCTGCAGAGCCCTGGTTTATTTTAGGAGGAACCTGGACAAAATGAGTCTCCCCAAAACACTTTGGCTGTGTCAGGCTGTCAGGATTTGACAAAACACTGCTCCAGAACACTAGCTCTTTTTTTTGTGTTGCAGTTATAACTCTGTTTTGTTAGCATGGTGGTTAGATGAGTTTCCAGGTTATTTAGGGACCTGGATATGGGAGTAAAAAATTATTTTACTTGTTTAGAGATTGCACAAGGCAGAGCTAGAGGAAGAGGTGATATATTGCTGTGCTGCCAGGAAGCCCCACAGAGGGAGAATTTGCAGCTGCTGGAGCCCCAAACCCCCAACCATTCCTATTGCTTTGGAAGCATGGCTTTGCCCAGCACACTGCTCTCACTACTTGTCAGCCAAAGCCTGAATGTTTAAAATAGCAAAACTGATACTAAACAATGATTTATTTAGATTTATTTTTGTTGTTCACCTTGTTGTGTCCTATCTCGACATAACACAGCACTTATCAGTGCACTGGGGATATCAGATATTATTTGACACTTGTGGTTCTTTAGTTTCTTGGACTTTAAATATAAGTGTTTATCCCCAGTAAAAAGTTTCTGCCCAGGATTACTTGCTCTGTCCCCCACTTCTGCTCCTCCAAGAAGTCTTTTTCTTCCCAACTCTTTCTAGAGATTGATTTTGTATGAGAGAGACAATGAAATATAAAACGTTTCCTATCAGTTAAACAACATAATGGAGCTTTCAAATAAAAAAAAAATAAAAATTTGTCCAGATAAGCAATATTGATTCTTTCATTTTATAATTTTTTTCTTTTGTATTTTGCAGTCTGGTTTCTAATCCTTTTATAACCACAGAAATGTGCCACGATACACATTATACACTAAATTGCTGTTGTTTAAGGCAACTCCAAGAGAGATTTGAGAGTCAAACAAGAAACCCACCAAACCAAAGTCCAAACCAGCATCCCCAAAATAAAAAAATCTCCCTTGAACTAACTTAGCTTTAGACACAACTCATGGAGCAGCCTTGAAATTTCTGCTAGACATTTCATAGCTGGAATTCTGCAATGTTAATATGTCCCTCCTAAGAAAAAGCCACAATAAAGCAGATATTTGCTATGTCAGAGGACATCCTGAAGGAAGGAAAACATGCATTTTAAAATGCACCATTGAGCTTCTCAAGTGAAAGCAGCCCTCATTCTGGCAGCTTGACACCTGTAGGCATATCATACACTTTGTGATTGCAACACCACCTTTAGAAGAGCTCCAGGTTTCTAACAGGGGAGGCTATAAACAACTTAGGAAAGCCCTTCAGCCACAGGGCCACCTGCAGTACCTCTGTGCCTGTCTGCAGAACTCAACATCTCTAGGAAGACCATCCTGGGGGTCCTCCAACAGCCTCACGCCAGCTCTACACGTGGCTGGGGGGAGCACAGGCCATCTGCTGCCACGTGCCTGGTGCTCCCTGCAGCCTGGCAGCACCAGACAGACCTGTCCATGCCCTGCCCAGCAGTCATGGGTGTCACAATAACTGTATGTAAGCCTGGGAGATACATACAACATCTTCCAGATGGTATTTGTAGGGAGGTGAAGTCAATAAGAATTACTACTTTCAGCCCAGTGTAAGAAATTTTATGTACTGAATGAACCAGTCCACTGAAGAGGAGCAAATAAATTGGAGGGAAAAACATTAAAAAATAAAATCTCCAAGTCATGGCTTGGCTGTCCCATAAGATATTCCCATTGCCCAACCTAGAAAACCTCTCTCATCTTCATCTGACAAGAAGGAATGCATGAGTAGGTGGTAAGAGTGCCTGCCTGCTGGCCCCTTGGCACGATCTGTGCTAGAAGATAAAGATTCAGAGGGTAGAAACTGGAAACAAATTCAAATTGTTTACAAGGTGATATGCAGAAAGGTTAATTCTATATATACACACCGTACAGATACAATTTCTACACATTCTCCACATTCTCTGTTTCTCTTGAACATCGTAACAAATATTTTTAGCCAGATCAGAGACCATTTCTGTGCCCTAGAAATCAGCTGTAAGTCCCATGAATGCAATGCTGCAAGCTGCAAGGGATGTGCAGGGAGATGGACAGAGCCCAGCAGCCCCCAAGTCACACAGGGCTGGAATTCATCCTTGCTCAGCACCAGGACACAGAGCATTCCTTTGCCTCCTTTCTGAAGGATTTCTGCAATGCAGAACTAACAGGAACTGTGGAACATAAAAGCCATGAACACCTAATGAAACGAGGGACATGATCAATGAACACAATTGGATGTCAGGTTTTTACTTCTCCCACTTTAAACATCAGCTGCTTTTTAAAAAGGAGAGTGAGAGAAACCCAGCTGCAGCTCTGCATTGGGGTCTGGCATCACCACGCTGGGAAGGAAGGAGAACAGCAAGATTTTGTACAGCCAGCATGCTTGACATGCTTGTTAGTAACCTGGATACACCTGAAACCTGGGCCTTCATGTGGATGCAATACAAACTACCCGAAGTAACCCTAGGTGGTGCTGGGAATGGGCTCAGGAACTCCAGGATCTCCTCAGTGCTCATAAAGCACTAATCCTGCTCTTCACTTCCCCTGCATCCCAACTACCTGACCTGGCAACAGGGAAGGACATACCAGGGGGCTAAAGGGGGAAGGACTCAGGATGCTCTCTGCAGGGTGCTGGGCCACCACATCCCCAGGGACCCACAGCCTTCCAACAGCCCTGTGAGTGGGTGCTCAGTGCCAGGGCTCAGCAGAGACACTGCTGGAGGGAAAAGGCAAACACAGCTGCTCCCTGTTTGTGTCCTTCCTTGTATCACAGTGCTGGACAGTTTTAGAGGAAAATCTTGATGTATGTGAGCAATTAATGTTTAGCTGCAAAATCCATTGTCCTGTCCTGGAATAAACTGAGGTTATAGAAGCTCCTGGTTTGTCTTCTCAACATACATTTTTCACCATGATGCTCTCTTAACATATAGTAACATCTCTTAACAGACAGAGAGTTGGGGTTGTTCATCCTAGAGAAGAGAAGGCTCCAGGGAGACCTTAGGGCACCTTCCAGTGCTCTAATGAGGGGCTACAGAAAAGCTGGGGAGGGACTTTTGCAAGGGCATAGAGGGATGGGATGAGGGGGAATGATTTAAAACTGAAAGAGGGGAGATTTTGATGAGGTATTAGGAAGAAATTCTTTGCTGTGAGGGTGGTGAGACACCAGCCCAGGTTGCCCAGAGAAGCTGTGGCTGCCCCATCCCTGGAAGTGTTGAAGGGCAGGTTGGATGGGGCTTGGAGCAACCTGGTCTGGTGGGAGGTGTCCCTGCAGGGGTTTGGGACTAAATGATCTTTAAGGTCCCTCCCAATCCAACCCAGGATTCTATGATATATCTGCATAGATACATGCATAGAAAGGTATATAGAAGAAATCTTGCCCCACTTCACGTTTACTCTAATGATTGATGCCAGGTTTTTATTCCCTTTAATGCTTCAATCAATCAAGCAAGGAGCTACTCATGTGCACACATAATATAAAAATGCCAGGCCCAAAAAAATGTTTGTACTTATCCCATCTGTGATATTACTTTCCTTGATGCATTGCTTTATCTGTGCAAAAAAAAAAAAGCTTTAAACATATGACATTAATACCAAGTGGATTTTGGTTTATTTCCAACTGCATTATCGATAATTGCAGGGTTTATATCCCAGCTTGATCTTCTCTGCCCAAGGATGAATTTGTTATGGAGGAAAACAGTAGCTCTACCTTCCCATCGCAGGGGGCTGGCAGAGCAGCACAGAAACACCAGCATTTGGGTGGGATGTGTTTGAAATTGCAACACCCAGCAGCAAGTCATCCCCCAGAGTGGAAGGAGTAGCTGCAGTTACAATGAATTATCTCTGGCCATCAGAGATGCAGGCTGACAGGTGAAAGCAAAAGCCAGGCTGAAGTCACACTTAAAATGAATGAAAATGAAAACGTAGTTTACTGAGGGTAGAATCAAATGGACAATGCACAGTACTGCAGTCTTTGACATCCTGTCTGCAGGCATATCAGTTACACCTTCTGAAACTTAGATTTCCCACACACTCTTTATGCCAAAACGAATGACATTATAGCCACCTTCAGAGAACTGAGCAGAGAAAATATCAGAGGCTGGTGTACCTGCCAGCTCACCTGCTTTCTCCCCAGCAATGTACCTTATTCTAACAACAGACATACCTCCAGCATGTCTTTATGTCCTTAGACCATTGCAACTCTAAACATCACTGCTAAAAATACTAAATTAGATCAGTTCTGAACAAAGAAGTTCATTTATCCAACTCTTCAAAGCACAGGGTAGTTGCAGGTTGTGAGGAATACCTGCCCAACCCAGGCATGGCAAGATATGGGGAGAAAAGCAGGCAAGATACCTCCAGAAAAACAACTGAATTGCTCTCTAATAGTGGTGGTAATTAGGTTGAGGATTAACAGGCAGAGATCGTGGATAACTCAGAGACCACCACAGAGCAGGAGGGGACAACCTGCTCTTCATGTCCCCAGGGGTCTCTCCAGAAATAATGTCCTGAAACTACAGCAAAGATGGAGCTTGGTACTAAAAACCCAAATGCATTCCCTGGGGAGTCTGGAGGGTTGCCATCTCTGGGGGTCTCCAGGAATTGGCCAGGCAGCAGCAACTCTCATTTGCACAGGCAGACAGATCAGGTGCTCAGCTTGTGCTTGACATCCCATGGCTTCCTGATAGTCTCCAGGAGCCTGAATTTGCACAACTCTTTAGGAGAAACTAGAGCCTAAATACAGGCTGGATGCATCCCTAGTCCTCTGGATCTGGCCCCAGGAGCCAGGACATACATCTGCAGCTAAACAGCTGATTAACTCACCTCCTGTGGATTCATCCAGTGGTAAGGACAGAGCTGGGAGCAAGATGGCTAAAATGGCCATTTTGATTTTTACCTAAATAGCATGCCCCCAAGAGAGGAACCCACCTGCAGTTCCTGAGCTCATAGAACCCAGACCACAATCCGATTTATAAACCCATTCTGTCATACAAAATGCAGCTGCTGGAGAAGCAAGTTCAGACAAGCAGGAGGTGCCCAAGTCAAAGCAGGGTCTCCACTCTGCCCAGTCCTTGTTCCCATGTCACACAGGAGTCCTCTTCAATGAGGCTTGTTTACAGACCCCACAGTGGTGCCTGGCAATTAAAACTCAAAGACAATAACAACAGGAAAGCCATGAAGACTTATTATACATTCCAAAAAACACCATCCAAGAGAAAGGAAAGATGTCTTTTGGCTGGTGATAAAACTAGACATTCTGAGGCTGAGGAGGTGGCAGATCTCCATTGCATTTTATAGTGTCCTTGAATATTAAACTCCCTTTGATGCTATACAGTTACTAGAAGATATGACAGCCAGGTAGGGGATTGTGTCTAATGAATGTTCAGTTTATTGGGGTAGCTAAGCAGGGAGCAGACCTTTCCACAGGTCCATGCCAGCAGCCATGAGCCATCTGCCCTGGCCAGAGCAATTCCAGTCCTGAGAACTCCCATGATCCCAGTACAGCCAGGGAGAGCAGTGCACACCTCAGACAAAGTCATTGTCTTCCTAGTTCATTACTTTACAATGGCAGTAAGTACCAAAACTGCATAATTATGTTTGGGGTTTTTTTCCACCATTTGATTTTAAAATTTTCTGCTACATTTGCCTTAAAAGCAGGTGTTGGGAAATAAAGCACAGAGGCAGGCATCAGCCAAGCAGGGGATGCTGTGTATTGGTGAGGGGAATTTAAACTGTAGTGCAACTTCTCCATCATCTGCAATGAACCACCTGCTTCAGGTTTTGGCTACTCTGCTCTGGAGGGCTCAAGAAAATACTCATCCAACCAGTTAAGAATTTCATCTTTATAGACTGAGTCAAGTCAATGATGTGCAGGCCTGAAATAACATTCCACTGGCCATCTCAAACCTCTCAAGTGCCTTCACTTTCCTGGAGAGAAGCTCAGGCTCCTCCAGGAATCCCAGCACCCACAGACCCGCTTCCCCTCCTGCACATCCCAGTGTCCCCCCAGGGGCTCCCAAGAGAAGTGGTGGATTCCCCCACATTAGACAGTTTTAAGTCTCAGCTTGACAGGATGCTGAGCCACCTCATATCAACTATAGTACTATCTAGAAAGGTTGAACCAGATGATCCTTGAAGTCTCTTCCAACCTGGCATCCTATGATTCTAAGAAGGGTTGACCATGTTTTCTGCCAGTGATGGACATGACAGGATCACCACCCATTGCTGTAATGCCACAGCCTCCTCTCTGCACTGCCAGGTTACTTTAAAAGAAGAAACAATAAAGATTAAGCCACTTAAGGAGCAAGATTTTTTCCCTAGCTTTCCCCTGCCTTCAAAGCAAACATATTTTTATAGCACCTCTAAATATAAGCACATTTTTAATCTGTTTGCTACACACCGAGCACAGTCAACAGAGACAAACAGAAGAATAAGTAAATAACTGATTTTTGCTTTTTTCCTAAACAGAGGTTTCTCCTCTTGGCCCCACCAACCACACTTCCATATCAAACATCACAGGAACCTACCTACAACAATCCTTGAATGCAAACTCACTCTCCAAGTTCAAACAAAACAACTGTTGGAACAAGCAGCACCACACATAAATCTCTCATCTCCATTTACCTACTATTTTTATATAAATTAAGTCAATTACAACCCCATCTCTAGTTAAGAAGCCCCAGCACTTACCAGGTGTTCTGGGTCAGCCCTAGTAGCACACAGGAGTATTTAGCTCAGAGAAGACTGAAGGTTTGGCTGATGGGAAAAAGCTGATACCACTAATGGAGTTAATTGTATGATGAAAGGTTGGGGGGAGGATGCAAAACACCTGCACCCCACACACCCACCCCACACAAACAACCTTCGAGCAGCAGGACACACAGCTACATGGCAGGACAGTCCCGAAGTGAGATGGATTCCCTGGGAGGGTGGTTGCAGGCACAGCAGTCCCACTGCAGCCCCTGGGAGCTGCCAGCTCCCGGCACAGACTGACAGTGACTGATGGGAGCTGAAGCAATAAAGATACAACGTTTATCAGAAATAAATGGGATTCATTAGGCTGAAAGGCATCATTCATGCCACGTAGGTAATTTAGGTAATTGCCCAAACAACTAGATAATTTAGATTACACAGCAAACTTCCTAAACTCCCACCCTTCTGGATTTACTATTGTTATCTCTGTTAAATGACAGTGAACCCTCTGATAAAACCTGGTGCAGAGCGTTTTATGTGCTCTGTGAATTTGCACTTGGAAAACAGCTCTTGGGCAGAAATAGCAATGCTCTGCTATTCTACTGGGCCAGATTATTTTCAGGATAGGATTTACGGGACTGGTTGTAGCCAATTAAAGCTACTACGTGCAAATATTTTCTGCATTGCAGGCAGCTTTCTGATTAGAGATTCCCATGTCCTTGCTCCTCAGGTTAACTGATCAAAAGTTTGAAGCTTGGTGGAGAGTAACCAAGCAGCAGCTGAGCCAGCAACAGGCACCTCCTTCCATCCCAAACCCACTTCAGCTCCTGGATGGTTTATTTTGTCAAGACATCCTCCCAAGGTATCAGCCAACACAGAGTGCAGCCAAGGTTCAGAGATCTTGCTGCTGTAGCAAACGTATAGTGCCACTGCCCTGAAGGTGCTATGGTATATCAAGTCCCCAGAATGCCCTTACTTGGCTGACAACAGCAAATACATGCAGTTTTGGCACCCCAGACAAGGACTGCAAGGAGACTGTGCTTGTCCCGTCCACTTCTGCAGGCTGTGGGTCAAGGGAAATAAACACAGGCTGCCCAAGGGCCACGGCTGCTGAATGTGGTTCAAAAATAGCACTGACAGAATATTTAGTAGCACCTATGGTTTTACTGAAAGTGATCTGTCACAACAGTTTTGCCATTCACACTTTTGCTGGTTTGCTGAAGTCTTTTGGTGCCTATCAAACCTTCCCCACACAAAGCCAAAAAACCCTCCCAGGCCTGCTGAATGGGTTCAGATTAGTAGAAGATATGAGAAGAAGATAAAGCCAGAATGTAAATACAATTTGCTCATTCTGAAGAAAGTCCCACAAAGGCACTCTGCTGGGTTTTGGCCAGTGCCCACGATGTGTCACCAGGCAGCCCAGGACAAGAGGCAGCAGGGCCACCTTAGTCCCCACTGTCACCCTGTTCATGGAACCAGGGGGATTGGGGCCAGCCCAGACCTCCAGATGTGCCAGCTTTGGATTTGCTATTCAAGGAAACTCTTCCCCTGAATTCAAACCCCAAGCAAGAACAGAGTCGTGCCTATACACAAGTCAAAACAAAGATGTGTCCAGACCCAGAACTTGGGTGGCATTTGTGTGGTGGAGTCTGCAAATTTGCAACCAAAAAAAATTAGGTTAAAAAGAAATCTGTAACTTCTGACAAGTTTCCAGCTTGTGTGTTGGATGAATGCTGAAGAATTGAGCCATATTCCCTGACAGCTTCCAAATTAAACTTTGGGCTGTTTAGGAGGTTGTCAGCCAATAAATTCAAGTGTTTAAAAGGTCCAAGGCTGTTTCCTCTGCCTCTTAGACAGGATATATGATTTGGTCTGTGAGTCTGGAAGCAACAGCCATTCTGCTTCACTGTTTCTGGATCACATTTGCATGGCTGTTTAGGGAGACTTTATCTTTTAAAAAGAAGCTAGCAATAAATATTTTATTGGGCTGAAACAAGTCTATTTTCTCCCCACATCCATTGCCTAGAATTCACAGGCAAGCTACCTGCTTACGTGTATGTGAGCAGTGCTACAAAGACTTTGAAACAGAACAAATTCAGAAATACCTTGGTAATCACACTGAACTTCTCATACATCAGGATGAGTTCATTTCCTTTAGGGAAAAACCACATTGGTGTTTTGAAGACAAATGTTTTATTTTTTACCAAAGAGTCTACTGAAAAATGTCTCCCTCCCCCAGATTTTACCCTGTAAGAATGGCATTTTATCCTAAACCACCTCTGAATCCCACTAAGTTTCAACAGCTTAAACAACCCACCTGAGTTTTCCAAGTCCAAATCTCTGGAGACTTGAGCTCCTCTGAGGAATCACCCATCACCAAAGCAGGATTTGATGGCCCCAGGGGCAGCTGTGGCTAGTGAGACTGCAGCCAGGGCACCCTGCATGCTCACCAGCTCCCAACTGCCCTCTCCAAAACACTAATTTCAGTTGTCTTCTGCCTTGAAGAAGCTGTGTTATTGTTGTGCACCATGTTAACTACTGGGAAAATAAGTGGAGAGTTAAATGTAGCATCAGACCAGCATAAAACCTAAATGCAGCTGTGAAAATAATTGTACTGAACCCAACAGCTTGTTTTGGAGAGGCTGGTGGCTCTGGGACATCCTGGAAATGTGGGAGATGCTCTAATTAGCCAAAGCACAGACCTAAGCCTAAGGTGATCATCCTGCAGGGAGCTCTCTCCAGCCCCCTGGACACACAGGGAGCCTCCTTCTTCTTTGAGAATCTCCATGAAATTCAGCCCATTTTGGGGACAGAGCTTCACTCCCAGCAAATAACACTCCTTACTAAACAAAAACCCCAAGAAACAACATATTTTGCACCAAAACTTTTCTGGACAACTCTATTAAATACCTGAGGTAGAAGCAGAGAGGGGGTGATGTGGATGTGCAAGGCAGCTCGTGCTGGCACAGCTCCATGCTCATCTGCCTCATGAATATTCATGTATAAGAGGCGGAGTCCGAGAACTAAAACTGTCTCAGCAGATGCTAAACTCAAACAGGGAACTTGGCTGCTGCAGTTAGTAGGTGGAAATTAACTCAAAATAAATCAAAGTGTCCCAAACGATCTTCGAAAATGAGATGTGAACTCCTAAATCACCAGTGATTTAATCCAAAATGTGTAGAGACACCAAAGCTGAGATTTAGATAAAACACATCAGAAAAATGCTGTCCAGATGTCTTTGGGGGTTTAGCTCTCCAATGCTTTTGAAAATGTTATTTTCCATACCCATATAATTTAAAAGCATGGGATTAATTTTTACTACTCCAGCACACTTGTGTTTCACGGGCAGAGGTGGGTTTGCACCACGCCAGGACAGCCCTAACCTCCCTCTAAGCTCCTTGTGAGCCCACATGACCCTGAGCCTCAGCTGCCCCCAGAGGTGAGGCACCTTGGCTGGTGTGCAGTATCAGATTAGCCCATAGCATGGTTATTCTGGACTCTCTGGAGGCCAGGGAGAATCTGCAAAACATCCTGTATTCAAGCTCAAACTTCAGCCAATTATAACTTCATACATTTTGGATGAGAAAGACTTTCTCTGTGAAGAACTGGTCATCTCCTGGCTCTTTCTTCTGGGCTTTGCTGGGTGCAGCTTTGGCTGGATTCCCTGCAGTGGTATTTTGCTGTGTGCTTACAGAAAAACAGCTCATGAATGCCTCATGGATGGAAAACCATGGTTGATATTTTTCATGACGGCTGAAAAACACAATCCCCTATCCTATTAGCAGGTACATATGATTTAGTGGATTTATTTAATCTAAAGCCATGGCTCATTGTCTGGAAAGGGAGATCACATTTCAGCAATGGTTTTTCAAGACCAATTCTTAATACAACAGATTAACAAAGACATTTATATAAAACAGTCTTGAGACAAATGACACAGAGGAGTCCAAAAATTAGACTAATAAAAAAGTCTGAGCCCTAACAAGTACATTTGGGGATTACATGTGCCAATTTCATGGCTGTTTCCAAAAAAATTATTTCATCAGCCACTTACATTGAGGTATCTAAAGCTTATTCTCACACAAGTTAAGGCACTCTTGATTGGAAATGCCCTGCAGTTACAATTTGAATAAGACACCTTAATAAAGAAACTTCAGCACAGCCTCAATGGAGATGGAGCAATAAACCCAAGATTTTTTTTTATCAGCAGAAAATGGCAACAGAGCGTGATACGAAGCCAAGATCTAAGTTCCTGTACAAAGTAATAAATGTCTGGCAAAGAGCTCTAACATGTTCTTGACAGTTCTGATGACATTACAGCTCCCCTCTGCCCAAAATAGCTCTAACTGTGTACACATTCATACCTCAGCTCCTCAACCTAGTTCTGAAACTCTGGAATAGAATAATGGTGGCATATTTTTCTAAAAGTCAGGGGAAAATCCAAGCTATGATAAAATGATGTCATGTTTGACATGACTAATTGAAGTTTAAGGGATGGACTTAATTAGTACTTTAGGAATGTTTTAGTACTTCTTTAATGCTTTAGGAAACATTAGAAAATGTTTTAAATGTAACTCTTGAAAAAGATCAGTGATATTCAAAAAGCTTCACAACAAACTGTGGTGCTTGGACCTGTTATTTTATACAATGCCTGTATAAAATATGTGGAATGCTAATATGGAAAAAGGATGTACCTGTTTGCTTGCATCCCCTTGTGTGTCAGGTTAGTTGTTTTCTTTCTGCAGCAGCATGCCCGGAAAGAAGCTGGAATGAGCAATTTTAAGGACAGATTAAGAGACTTCATAGAGAGATAAAAATATTTAGTGCTTTACCTCTATATTCATTTTTTTGAAATTGTCAGACCTTTTCCCAGTCTCTGAGACCTCATAGGTAAAGTCTCAGCCCCACGCACCGGGCAGTGGCTTTGCTCAGTGACCACGGGTGGCTGTGGATGGCCAGGAGGAGCCTCCAGCTCTGCCTTTGCTTCCAAGCTTTCCAAGCACAGCTCGTCAGCTCTGGGGGGAGCCCCACTGCCTTTCCTGCCTTTTAGAGCCAGTTGAAGTGTCTTTAAAAGTCTCGAGTGAAAAAAGCACTGAATGTGCAGACAAAAGTTTGGGAAAGAATTGCTGAAAATATTGTCTGTCATGTCAGACAAAAAGGAAGGTTCATGGTGGTGGCCATCTGCCTCCTCAGGCCCTGGCTGCCATTACACAGGAATGCACTCTCCCCAGTAATAACAAAGAATAATAACCAGGTTTTTCTGTTCCAAACAAGAAATTCCACATTGCAGTGTTTCTTTTTTCCCCTCTATACTTCAGTCTCTCAAGTTTCACCCTGGCAGGTGGTCCCCTCTGTTCCCCATGTCCCTATCCAAAGCCTGTTGAAGTCCTAGGAAAATTCCCAGACAGCAATGGATGGATTTTGAGGTGTGCAAAGTCAGAGCTCACATTTGTATGATGGTTCCCAGCCTGAAATTTATTCTAATATCTATTGCATCATATCTTCCTGGTTATAATACATGTCAGAAGTTTCCATACCGCAGAAGATCAGCTTAATGAGTAGGGAAAAGAGCAAACACAAAGTCAGTGAATGGCCCTACAAGTTCTTTTCATCTGTAGATAAATAGACTCTTTAGAGTCTTACAAGACATGAAGCAGTCACTTGAGTTTTTCACTACTCCAGCAAGTGCCTTTTGCAAACAGAGCAAGTCTTTCAGAAAGCAAAATTTCTTTCTCTTTCAAGAACCTGACATCTATAGAAGGCTTCTGGAGCACCAGATCAAAAGGAAACTTAGAGAGCTTGGGATGAGATGTGAAAAACCACGGCTGAGTAGGAACAAAGTAATCAAGTAACAAGAAAAAAAGAAGGGAGGGTCTGGAAGAAGAAATTAGTTTATTAGCATTTTATTCCAAAACTGGAGGCATGTAACATTTCATCCATTTCTTGTGATGCCAAACGATTTTTTCATCTATCAAAACACACATCAGATAAATCAGGATCTTTTTCCTCCTTTTGCCCTCTTTAGACCTCGTTATAACTTTAGAGCTTCACAATCTTTGCAGTTAAGAATTGTAACTAACTATGCACACAAATCAGATTCTTCTTCATATGCCAAGACTCTCTTTGAGGTACCTTTATTTCTTCCAGTTTGACAAAATTTGGTTCTAAGCTGGCAGGGAAACTGCCTCTCACAGCCTGAGAAGTTACACAGCAGATAGTGCAGGGACCTCAGGACTATCTTTCTTTCCTTTTACTATTGCCATAGTTTGCCAATGTAGAGTCACTTAACTCAGTATTATAAAAATAAACTAATCACCAAGTTAATGCAAGGCTATAAATACTAGAAATTTTTCTGGATGAGTGCTCATAAGGAAATGAGTTAATAGCTGAAAAATAGCAAGACTAACTCTTGAAATTGGAATTCATCCTGGTGATAACCTGTGCTTGCTCTGCAGCACGAGGCATCAGCTGCTGGAAACACTCCCAGAGGCTGACCCTGCAGTACAACAGACATCTCTCCTCTCCAGGAGGGGGTCTTTCCTCTTCCACCAGAGATACACAAGCAGTGTGGTGGCTTTCCTTCCTCATCACTGCATTATTTCTTCCCCTTTTAGTAAATAAAGCCTTTGATTTTGTATTCCAACACCAGAGTCGGTCTGCTGTGCACTGCTTTTTTATTCCTGAGGATTAAAATGAGACTGTGTAAGGAGAAGGTTCATCTTTCTGAATTTCCAGATCCAGTTAGTGTTCATCTGCTCTGATCTGTGGCACCCTCCTGAGGAATATATTCACTGTGATGCAGATCACAGTGTACAGCAGTACAGCTGTCAGGTGCAAGATATTCTTGGAAAAATATGAACGTGCACGGCCACAAACCTGCACCCAACCACATGCTTCAGTATAAAGTTCAAATAAAGTATGGTCAAAGGAAAAGCACATTCTAAATTATTACACTATAATAAAGAGATAATTTTAAATTATTTTATTTAATTAATTTGCAAGCTTCAGTCAAGATAAGTAACACATGTTCACCCTTGTTTGGTGCAACTTCTCATTTCACATAAAAGGAAGACTCACGGTATGGAGTCACTCTACTATGACCATCACCACATCTCTTGTGTAGCTGCAAGTTTCTGTTCCTCCTGCAAAAACATCCATGAAGAAATAATTGAGCTGTGAGGATGTGTCAAGTGTAGAAGTGGTGGTTTGCAAATGTGAGATGAAGATACTGAATTTGTTATTTTGTTCAGCTGAAGAACACAGATTCCCAGACTGGTTTGTGTGGGAAGGAACCTTAAAGCTCATCTAGTTCCAACCCTCTGCCATGGGGGACATCTGCCACTAGACCAGGTGGCTCCAAGCCCCATCCAACCTGGCCTTGGACACTTCCAGGGAGGGGACAGCCACAACCTAACACTATTCTAACTGTGTCTGGTACCAGGCAGATTGCAAACAGGACTTACAGTGATAGACATGAGATATGTAAGTGAGCTCTGCAGGGAAACAGCTTTATTCACCACACGGCGCAGGAGGAGGACTCACTGCTTGCACCAGCACAGATGTCCTGCCATCAGCTGAGCATCTGGCTAGCTCCTCCTATAAGTTCATTTCTCAAGCAAAACCAAATGCAGTTTCTACCGACCCTGCTAAACAAACCCGAGCTGTGATCCGCTCGGATGCTCAGGCCAAGGCATGGGCAGCAGGTTGCTCCTGTGCTGCCAGCCCCTGCCTGCTCCTGCTGCCCTCCCAACACCTCCCAACCTCGGAATGCCATAGGTAAGCATGCCTCCACCAGGAGTCCTCTGCCCAGAGGTCATGGGATAACCTCCAAGAGAACTGACCCAAGTTATGAGCTCGTCACCTCTCACGGCCGCCTCCTCCACCAGTGGAGCAGAGTCCTCCTTGTCCCAGGTTTGCACCAGGGTGGCATCAGAAGGTGGCAAGATTCAGGCAGTTCCTAGCTTATTTTCCTAACTAAGACACAAAAATAAGCAAGCTCTTAACAAGGAAAGAGGAGCACAGTCCTGCCTTCCAAGGAACTCCACACATCACTGCTTGTGTGCCCAGGTGAGGTTTCAGACCAAACACATTTCTGTGCTTTCCCTCCTCCTCCTTTTTTGTTTTTGTTTTTTTAGTAAGAGTCCCATATTCAACCTGTTGGAACGTTTTGAATGAGCTTTGGAGAACATTGGAAGATTTTTCTCTGCACACAGACACACTATTGTATAAAAAATATTTTACCTATATTAAGAAAACAAAACCCAACACATGAGCAGGCATTTTAGAAATAGCAATAATGTTCTGTTGGGAAAGGTTTAGTGTTAAGGACATCTCCATTAAAGGTGACTGTGGTTGCTTTCCTCCTGTCCCCTATTCTGCAGTTTCTGCAAAACCACAAGGTTGCCCATCTTTGGTGAGGATGTATCAATTGGCACAAGGAGAGAATCTGGAGATCCTCAAATTCATATCACAGTGTACTGTAAGACTGATTAATTATTCCTAATGCAGTTTGTACCAGGTCTAATTTCCAAGGCAGCAGGTAAAGGGTCAGTGTCACTGTTTAACAACTTGGGTTTGTGCCCTCTGGAAAGCCCTGGCACAGGATAAAGCAGAGCTGTACATGCTCGTGTGGGAAACTAATGGAGTAATGGGAGGAATTCCCACAAAGGGATAGGAATTATGCTGATTGGAAGCCAAATGGGGTTATCTCAGACTTCCAAAAGACAACATACACCATGGCCTCACCTCTGGTTTTTAAGGCATCAGACAAACAGTAGATGAGAGCTGTGGGCAACCCACTGCTGGGGGCTGCAGGGGATGCAGCAGCACTGTCTGAAGTTAAATGAATGCACAATTGTGGCACCATCCTGGCAACACTACCAAAGAGGCCTGTCCCATGCACACTGTTGTACAAAACTGTGGTACACAGAGCAAGAAAAAAAGCTACTTTGTGTCTTTTCAGCAGATTCTGAGATAACAAGGTTTCTGGAGAACTGCAGCCAGGAGTGGCCTCCTGTGCAGTGGCAGCTCTCTGTAGGAACAGTCTCCAGCACTATTTGGTCATTCCAGGAAATCTGATGAGTCAGGGAATCCTGTAGCTGCATCTCCTCAGGGCTGTAAATCCCTGCCCAGTGGCATGGTGACATTTCCTGAGCTCCCAGGTTATTTGGGAGCCAGCGCTCTTGGCTGATGCAGTGATCAGGCACAGAATCACAGAATCAACCTGGTTGGAAAGACCTTGAAGATCATCAAGCCCAACTATAACCTAAATCCACCCACCATAAACTTTATCTACCCATTAATGCTTAAATCATGTCCCTAATTAGTAATTATTAGTAGTAATTATGTAAAATTAGTAATTATATTATATATATTATATATGTTACATATATATTATATATTATATATATAGTATATTATGTAAAATTAGTAATTATGTAAAATAGTAATCATGTCCCTAATCAGTAGTTATTCTCATTCGCTTGGGAGATCAACCAGAAATTGTGGCCCTAGTTACATGGCAAAAGAGATATCCCAGAGGAGGAGCTGCTTTAATTTCACCCTGCTCCCATGCTGTCTAGGAAAGGGACTTGCAGAAGAGAGACAGGAGGATAAAACTTGCTGTTCATCCAGAAAACATCTCCTGCTACTCCCATTCCTGATGCTCATCTGCTCAGAGCAACCAAAAACCTCAGCCAGGATTGAGCAAAACTGGGTTTATTTACAATTTCTGTCCAGCAGGAGACCTGTTATTTCCTCCACTGGTATAAATGTGATGAGCAACAAATATCCTTCCCACCTTTCTTTCCACACACTCTGCACCGTGGGAAGTGTCTGTAATAGATACAGTTATTAAGGCACAATTTAGCAGGGGGTTTCTGCTTTCTAAGACTAACAAAACAGTATCAGGGAGCTTTTTTCTGATGAATATAAACATGAATTGAAAGTGCTCTTGTAAAGTTTGAATCGAGTTCTCCTGAATAAAAGGGAAAAGGCAAATTGTTGCCAGTTGCTTAGTAACCAGCCAGAGCTCATTTCTCTTCAAGGGAAACCAATTAGGCCTTTTAACCTATTTTAATGGGGGGGGAGAATGATCTATAAAAATTAAACTACCTGGCTGTCTCTCTGGTCTTGAGGGTACCCTTTTCTAGGTGCAGTTCATTTCAGATGCATGCTCCAATGATGGTGCTTCCAGACTCTTCTCAAGTTGACTTCTCCAAGGTCCAACCACTTTCCCCTTCAGGACATGAGAACACTTTTGAAATACTGCTCCATAAAATATTGCAATATTACAGGCACCCACGCTATGTAAAAAACAACTGTTATCAGGTACTGATACACTAGGGATCAGTTAAAGCTTTGTAAACAGGCCTCTGAAGGATCTGGGAGCTGGAGCTATGGATATGGCAAGATAGACAAACACATTGAGGTTTTGGGGATGTTTCTTTTGGTTTGTGGGTGTTTTTCTACTTCTGTGCCAGCTCCTGGTTTCTTGAAAACTAAGGAAGGTCAGTGTACATTTGTGGGTTACATTTCTGAACTGAACTTTTTAGGTCAGGATCTTGATATCTGAGAGGATATTAGATGATTCATTAGGTCCTGTCCCGTTTTATCTCAATATAGTGACAAATCTGTAATTCATCTTAACTCTCCCAGAGGTAACTATGGACAAGGGTAACAGGAGCCACTGCTTCACCCAAGTCCCAGTAGATGACAGTTATTTATCAGGCTGTCAGATGGCAGAACCTAACACCAGGAGGTTTTCCTGCTGGCTCAAACCAATTCAACTGATCTGAGCTTAAGCAGTTCATTTACATAGAACATTGGTATATTTTCTTGGGGAATGGTGACTAGCAATTGGATAGCTGGTTCTCAGGGTACTTTGTACGTGCTCATGGTACTGGTGGCTGTGAGGAGCTCCCAGCCTGTGGGACAACTGCATCAGTATCAACAGCCCTCAGCAGGGAGAAGGGGGAAAACAAAGGCTTTGGTGCCAACCTGCAGTGCTAGGACCCCTCAGACATTTTCCACACTCACTGAACTACATTAAAACACAGGTTGGAGGGCTTCACTGAGAAGGGATTTCTGGTTATAAATGTGTTGTTGTTAATTCATGATTCAAAGTTACAGAAGCACATGATTTTGTGCTCTGTTTGCTGGACCTGCAGCTGAAGATTAGAGAGAAGCTCTGTGCCACCCATCTTGACAATGACATTAACCATCCATGTTGGTGTAAACACATCCCCTGCTAAACCCTCCCCTCCACAGGTAGCACCAGCACTGGGGTGTGGAAGGAAATGATGACTGAGGTAATTAATTGGGCTCATGAGCAGACTCATACACATCTCACTCTTTGAGAGAAGACAAAGCCACAGGCTTCCCATGATTACTGGCTCTTATTATTCATCCCGTTGTCACAGATCTGATCAGTATTGCTGAACAGTGGCTGCAAGATGAATATTTATGACCAACATTTCTGAAAATTCTTATTTTGGCTGTGCTTTAAAATCAGCTTCCAGATGAAAACAGGTTACAACATAGCCAGCTAAAGCCCACATGTAGCACAGGAATTATTTCAGATTATGAGTTTAATAAACACTGGCCATGATTTTGAACTGAAATCCTGATCTTAGAAGCTTGTTCAAACACACAGAAGATGCCCAGAAGAACAGATGACACGTGTGGGCATGAAGAAGCAGCTGGAGAAACTCCTTCCCCACAAGTTAGCACATACATCTCCAGACTTCTGCCCAGGGACTACTTAACCTCTAGGAGAAGCTAAATGAATAGAGGGTCAAAAACCACTGATCATTGTCAAAGGATGCAGAAGAGTGTTTTTCATGAACAAACCCTAAATCAAGAGTGAATAGCTTCCTTACAGAGAGCTGAAAACAGAAGTAGGAAATGCATTAACCAGAAATTCTGAACACAATGCAGGAATGTGGCATGACATTCTGATCCTGTTTTTCTCTAAGCGGCTAGCCTGGGTAACTGTAAAGATCTATTCTTACCTTAAATGTCTATTAATAAATTGGACCTAGGCAAGAATCTTTCTAAATAATTTTTAATCTGGTTTCCCTCCTCTGCCATGTACAGAGTCCATTTTCACATTTAGCTCTAAATACTTACACTCTCTATACTGTTATTTTAAATCAGTTTTAAATCAGTTTAAATCATCTGAATTTCATGCTATGCTCTGAACACATCCTATGACATTTATCTTTCAGTTCCTGGTCTGTACTGATGCTCTTTTTATTTATTCTATCTGATACTCTCAAATAAAGCAGTGGATCTTCAAACGAAATCTTCAATCAAAGTGCAGTTCAAACTGAACCGTGGTTCTGGCCAGGTTAAACATGTGACTGGCTGTCTCTAATGGAAAAATGATGCTGGAATATTTCACTATTGGCCTCTAAAGTTTTCTATTTCATTCCTATTTCCACTCATCTTCTTGGACTAAAATGTAATATTCTTTTTAACAGAGAATACTTTGATGTTGCTGGGAACTTTGGGTTCAGCTAATTCTGAAAGGTTTAGTGTTTGTTTTTCCTGTTGTTATCACTTGCTTGGAGACACCCATTTCTTCAGCTCTGAAATAATTAGGTGTTAATTCTGTTCCAGGAAAGCAACATGTATGGGACATTTTGGGGACTGGAATAGAAAACAGTCCTTCTAGCTTCAAAAGGTGATGAGACAGGGCACCATGGCCATCGCCAGCATGGCCTTGTCACAAACTGGGGCAGCAGAGACTGAGCTGGATAAAACCCACTCAGGCAGATGGAGAAGATGAGCAGGGGAGGATCTGCTCAGAGGAGTGGGATTAACCAGAGTGACAGTGGCCTTTGCTTGGGACTGGAAGATGAAACACTTGGCTCATGGTTCACCATGAGAACAACCTCTCCAGATACAAAACACCTTTTCTGGAGCAGTTCAGTTGTAAAAGTTTAGACTTAAAGATGTATGAAATAAGTGCAGTTTTGGAGCCTGGAGAAATAATTTGTTAGAGTAAACATAAAAGTTAAAAGGAGATATCAAATAACTTCAGCCTGAAGATATGAACCCTGTGTCCTCCATGACTACAGCATGGTCTATCACTGGTTATGAAGCATAAACACTCCTATGATAGAACCACTGATGAAGGCAGAGAGTCCTCCTGTGACCTCAGGGCGCTCCTTGGGTCCAGACACCTTTGTTGTCATACCCCAAAACCTAAATAATTGTTTGTTCTCAGAGACACCACCACTGGGAGAGCTGTAACCTACCATCTTGCACTACTGGAGCATCTTTAACCTACCAGCATTCATGATGAAGGAAAAAAAATCAAAGCTGCCAGCTACCTTCATCCTGAATGTCTCCCTGAGCTGGAAAACCACTCTGAGACAAATGAGACGGGAGAAAAATGTCCCATCCAGATTTTTCCAGCAGAGGATATTGAAAAATGAATGCAGCAGTCAGTAGGAAGTGGTTTTAGAATAACTGCTGGGTGATGGACACTTGTTGAGAGGAGAAAGCTGATGAGAGGAGGGTCATGGAAAGGATCATCTCTGTAGGATGTTCCTACCTGCATTTTAGCTTCTGGCTTTAGGATGGATAAGACTGTATCTGCCACTGCCACCTGGGATATGAGCATTACGTCCACTATCTCGGGAGGTGCTGATAAGATAATCCTGTTACATTTCTGAATGGCTAAACCAGGAGTTTGCCAGTCAAATTGGCACAAGTTTTCTAGTCAAAACAGCCAACGATAACAAGAAGAAAATTGGAATAAGCCACTTTACCTGGTTTTGCTACATGGACCTCTACTGAACTCTTCATATTTTCATCTGCTGAATGTGATGGGTATATTCCTGAGTTTTTAGGGCACTGAGAATTTGAACTGATTTTTTATTCTGAGTAATTTATACAGCATAGCATAGTAATAGGTGTAAGTGGAATAATATCAACCATTCTTCCCCTGACACTCAGAGTCAAAAGACCTCATGAGGGCAGATTTTAAAGGTTCTAATCTGAAGGCAGTCAAATTCTGGAGATGTCACTATGTCCTTGCCTCCCCATACCAGGGGCTTGGGCAGGAACATCACTGGGCCTGCACAGACTGTTCCTGGGGAGACCATCCCCACACAGTGGGGTCCGTTGCTGGCACATATTGAATCAGCACCTGACTAATCAGTTAAGAAAGAAGAGATCTTTTCTTCTGTTTTTCTTGAAGGTCTGCTTTGAAGTGCTGATCCAGCCAGGGTCTGACCTCCCTAAATTATGCAAGTACAAATTTACTTCCACGACTTCAATGAAGTCAATTCACTCTTCCACTATTTATCAGATTTAATAAGACTTTTTAACTTAGCAGGGTCATTCAACCTGAAGAAAAACTCTTCAAAGGATGGATGGCAATTATTATTCCCTCCTCACTTCAATTATCATGTTAGGGTGAGTTCAGGTGATGCATCCTCCTTTGCATGTGCAGCTCTCATGGAGCTGTTGGTTCTCTGAGCTTCCAACACTGTTGGCTGAAAAGGCAGGACCTCTCCATCAAAGGAGAGAGCAACACCACGTTTTATAAGACAGAGAAACCTGGGCAGGTTTAAGTCAGAAGAGGTTTTGGTTTCATAGATGTTTCAATGAAAGGTTCCACATTCCCCCAAGAGACTCAAGCTGCAGTTGCTCCTCCTGCAGCATCTTGGTGCAGACCATGGTCCCTCCTGTTCTGCTCTGGGACACTCCAGGTGTGAGCCTGAACCTGAACAGATGAGAGGTGCTCACACTGCTCTTTCACCAAGTATTGTTTGTGAGGCATTTAATTTATAATTCAGGTTGTTTGTAGAGACATTGTAAATCTGCAGGAAAGCCAAAAGCTTTCATTTCCACCCTGCTGTTTGTTCTGCCCGCATCTCAGCACAGCTTTTCTGACCCTTCTTGTATAAACTCCCACTTCCCTCGGCAGGTCTGAGTCATTTGAAGGCTTTAAATGGAGCTATTATGTGCTCCAACACTGGTAAGCCTGAGGCCTCAGCTTAAAATCTCTTTAGTACAGTTTGGAAGGTCAAGACACTAAAATCCTTGGATCGAAAAATGTTAATATTTTAAGTACCCACATTAAAACAGAAGACCTTTGCTCTTGTCTGATTTCAAAAAATAATTTCAGGAGTTATTTTGCCTATAGTATTTTCAAAAATATAAACCCCCTGAGAATTACCCAACAAGATTTCCATAAACCTTTCCTCTGTGTCCATTTTTATTGCTGTGTTTGCTGTTCTAGATGGTGCTTCTTTTAACGTTTTAGTTACTTCATTGGTGATTTGGAAAAAAAAACCAAACACTGCAAGATGCAGGTTAATAACAGATCTAAAGAATGAAAGGAAAAAGTTTGAGTAATGTTTAGTATTTGGTTGAAAAGATCAAATCCATATTTCTAAAGGCGAGCTGAAAGCACACAGAGTATGTATCCTGTCACTTTATGGGCACAGGACTTGCAGGATCTATTGTTGCCATATCAAAAGCAGTAAAAATACCTGCTTCTTCCTGTTTGTTTTTTAATAGAGATTATCTTCTTTCCTCTCATTTCATCTTCTGCTCACAAGCATCCTCTGCAGAGTGCTCTCATGTTATGTTGAGAGAAAAGTCTCCTTAAAATACTGTATTTTTATGGTTGATGATTACAATACCTCAGAACACACTGCCCTGTGCATTTGCACAGAAGTCATAAAAATGGGATAACTGGGGTGTTGTAACAGAAGAATTTGAAACATTTTAGAAAAATAACCTATGCAGAGCCAGTAAAGCTTCCATGTACTTTACAGGTGAAGAATCAAAATATTTTATCTTTACTTTTGTCAACCTGAGGAAAAGTCATTTCATAAACGACACACAAGGGCAAAACATGAACATTGACAGTGTATGTCAGGGGCAGCATCCACCAGTTAGGTTAAAAGGACACTGGACAACTGAAAAAAAAAAGTTTTTCCATAAGTAAGGGGATATTTGTGTCTGGTTGTACCCAGTACAGCTCCACAGAGGTGGCTGGAGCCCAGGCGAGATGCACCAGGGCTGCAGAGCCAGCCCTGACACCAACACCAGCCCTGGGAACAAGACACATGGGCCAGGGAAAGATGCTCATTTGAATATTCACCAGGAAAGGAACAGAAGGGCTTGCAAATACTGCTGAAGTGGAAGGCCATATTTACTTCTAAATGTATTCCAAAAACATGTTTGGCTTTAGTCAGAAGTCTAGAGAAACGGCTGGCACCACCGGCCATAAGGACAGACAAAGTGTCACAGCCACTTACACAGAATTAGGACAAATCCTCCACGTTTTTTCAAAGTGTGCTATCTTCTTCTGCAGGATTTTCCTATAGCACGTAGCTCATCCCCTTGTGAGGCTGTCAGCAAGATTACTATGTAATTTTCTTTATTTTTAAGGCATATAAATTGCCCTACTAGAAATTGGCCTCGAGGCCAATGTGCACCACAGGCACCCCTCAGATACCTGTCCCTACATGTCTGAAATTATCAGAACCATTCTCATCATTAAGAATGCAAGACTTCAGTTATTTCAGTTACAAATAAAATATTCAGTTATCTATATCAAGCACCCACTTCTCACCCTTTCAGCAGTAGATGGCTTTCACATGGGTGGGCAATGGACTGACCTGATCTGTGGATGATGATGGCAGCTTATTCACCTCTGGCTGTTTTCATCCTATTTTTCAGCCCAGCACATCAATGGGCTGGTTAGCAGGGATCCAGCTTTGATGAACAAGCCCTCCTAGGTTTATGATGTCATATTACTACCCTTCTTGGCTCAATGCAGTAAGATTAAACTTGTTTTTGTCTAAGGAAGGATTTCTGCAAAGACAGACATATGGCTTCTGTACACAGACACATGAAATACAAGAATTTTAACAAGGAATAGAAGGATTTCTCCAAAATTCTCACCAAATAGCTTCAGAGATCTTTGAGGAGAAAAGAAACAGTTTATAGACCAGGTATGTGTTCAGAGCCCTTAATTAGACATTTGAAAACCAGGTGATGACTGTCACAGGCAGCCTGACTACACAGGGGTGTTTGCACAGAACCTCAAACTATGTGAGATGAGATGATGACAGGTGATGGGAATTTCATGCATTACCCACAGAAAACAGAAGCATGTGCCTTCTGAATTAAAAAACCCCACAAAACCTTAGGGAGCTGTTTTTCAATAACCCTGTCTTCAAGCATCCACCCAGGAGTAACTCACCAGCAAATACAGAAGCCAATTAATTCTGGACACAATGCAAAAAAGAAGTATCAGCCAACAACCTTTTTCTGGTGACAGATTCCTGTCATTTCACTGGTATATAAAAAGGACAGCAATGCATTTCTTTGTTTCTCCAAAGCAATAGAAGGGGCCAACTCATTATGCATCCACTCCATCTTCATCCAAAGAGCAGCTGCTTGTCCTGCCCACTCTAGGCTCAGCCATGGCCAGTCCATAAGCTGGAGCCAGTTTGGACTAAATTCTGCTCTCCAGTGCCCAAAGGCACACGTGACACTTGGACTGCTCCTGCAACAAAAGGGCCTACTGCAATGGAGAGGATAAAAGCAGCATTTATTACTTTTGCCTGTTGTACAGAGGGATTCTGAAAACTTATGAGCAACACGCATTAGTCTTGGAAACTTTAAAGTTCAAGTCATTATTCATGTTCTTTTATACATTTTGTGGAGGCTCATACATTTTTTTTGCAAAGCAGATGAATCTCTGTTCAAGGTTTACCCAGAGGCACAATGATCTCTGCCAGCCAGATACAGATGAGCACTCGTAGCATCAATAACACTTACCATGTCAGTTATGACTACAGAAGACAAAGCACTTATTCTAATATGGATCACAATAAAAAAGCATAGATCATAAAACTCGGTCAGGAAATTTGATCACTGAATAAGGCAATAGCTTTGAAATATATCTGCTCCACACACAATCTTAAAATCCCTCCCAAGACAGTTCAGGTTGCTAAACTGAAAGTCTCTGGTGAGTCCATAAAGATGAAGGTGGTAAAGCCATGTTAAATGCCATCACGTGGCACTGTGATCAAGTTAAACAGCACAGCTAAAATTTGGTTATGACAGTGAGGGAAAACCAGACCATGATACAGATGTATGACAATTTTAATTTCAAATTTTGAAAAATAAATTTAAACCAATTTGCTGAAAACCATTTAATGACATGGGAAATTAGTTTCCCTGAATTATCTTATTATCCAATCCTTTTGTTTATGACTATGGGGACCCAACAAAGCACAAGAGCTCATTGCCTGAGCTTTTTGCTTCCTTTGTACTGCAAATTATAAAAGGCTGTGTATAAACTGGTCTGCACCAGCTACTCTTAGGCCATCAAAACTGCCCCAGCTGTGGGTTTGGGTGTGCAGGAACTTTCACCAGTGAGGACTGGTCAAGGTCAGGGCTCACAGGGCAGGCAGGACTCAGGCTGGGAACAAGCCCACCAGTAGGATGCTGGGGGTAACAACTTTGTTGGCAAAACAATGAGGTTGCTCATCTTTTGTTTAGTCTTTGCTTGAAAAGTCCAGGTTTTCCAGCCCATCCCCAGGCCTTCCACCAACTACACTGTAGTCAGAGCAGAGCTTAGCATCCCACCCCAAAATGGTTCCTACCCTGCACAAGAGCAAACACTTTCAATGAGACCAAACTCAACAAGACAACAGAGAGTGTGGGTCAGATACGTGAGTCTGGACCCCACAGAGATCAGTACAGAGCCCTCCTTTCACCTACAGGGTGGTTTCAGCAAAGCCAGCCAGAGCCTGAATGGAACTGGGGCTCCAGTCCTGCTCTGAAATGCTATTGTGGGAAATATCAGAGACATCCCCAGTAAGTCAAGTGGTCTCATGACATGAGGCAGCATAAGAACCATCCTGCACTTACACACTCATAACAAGCAGAGTCGCAGCAGAGCAGAGGGGGAGCAGGCAGGAGACACCAGCCAAGAACAGGGGCACTGGAAGCATCCCCCATGCACAGAAACAGGAAGAGAAAAAGGCAGTAAAAAAGAGACAAGTGGAGGATGCAAAGGGTTTTGAACTATGAGCAAAGAAATTCCAACCACTTGAGCCTGGCTATGTGAAGGGAATCAGAGCCTCATGCAGCTGGTACAAGCAGACCTGCCTCACAAAGTCTGACTCCATCTCCAAATTCCTCTTCCTCAGAAAGTAATTTTGGTTAAATGCTGGACTGACAAGTGTAATAAAAATAACACTGTAAAATGCATGAAGAATTTCCTTTCCTAAATATCAGATTTTAAAAGCAAAATAAACATTAATTCTCTGCTGTCCTGGCAGTGACACTGATGTGATTCATGGCCTTTCAGCTGCACAAGGCTATGTTCTTTTCTTTGAGAAAAAGAATATAAATCTTCAGATGAGCTATCAAATGGCTTTATGATTAATTCTATGTTATCCTTGAATTTAATGCCATTGGGTGGGAGGAAAAGAGGAATATCCCACAGAAGAGGAATGGAGCATCAGACAAACTCAGAAGCTCCCCAAGGTTAATCTGAATAAGTTTCTTTCTCATCCCTCCTGCGAAACATGATGCTTTGGGGCTGCACTGGCAGTTCCTCCCTGAGTGCCCCTGGGATCCCAGCCCCTCTGAGGAGCTGCCGTGGGCTCTGGAAAGCACAGGGACAACACAAGGCTGGCAGCTGCTCCTTTTTTATCTGCTGTGCTTCAGTGTGCCCAGCACAGCTCCCTTTGAAAGCCAAACCCCTGGTACCACCACATCCTGCAGGGATGGTGTTTTACAAAGGCTGTTCAGGCTCAAACTGTGTCTGCTTGGCTCCCCAGAACACCCACACCATCTGACGAAGACTGAGCAATTCTCTCTTTCATTGTCTGCAAAACCTTGGTTTTCCTAACACTAAGGTTTCCCTAATTTCAATTTCAATAGTCATGAAAAGGTCTTTTTTATTGGGTACGAGTTTAAACTTAAAGAGCCTATGAGTCTGATACAAGCATGGAATTTAACTGAAAGTGGTCAAACATTTTCTATCAGCTCCTATTTGCTCAGACCACAAATTAACCCCTGTCTGCTCCAGCCTCAGGAGGTTCACCTTGCTCTGATCACTTGGTTGTACCGTGTTAAGAAGCACCAGGTTAAAGAAAATGAATCAATAGCACTGATGATGTGTGACCCCCTGGTAAAATTCACCCTTAATTTTATTTTTGAAGTTCTTTTTCTTGTAAATAAGGCCCTGAGCAGTGTAGAAAGTTGTGTTTGCAGGAACAAGAGGGCAAAGGACAGCTCTGTTCCCCATCCTGCACCCAAGGAACCTTGGGTGGGGACCTCTCAGCCCCCACCTATGCCTGGGAGATGTGTGTTCACTGAGCAGGCTGGGGTGGGTATCAATTACCATGAGTTTGGGGATTTTGTTTTTCCTGCTGTCACCTGTGGGTTAGCAGCTGGTTGGAGGCTGCCAACCCCTCCACTGAGCCAAGGAGCTGTCGGATCACGTTAAGGAGCATTGAATGCTTCTGACAGATCATGAATGAATATTCATGGCCATTATTCTACAGTCTGCACCCTATGAAGGCATTATCTTAAAAAAAAAAAAAGAAGAAAAAAAAATGCCAAAAAAAGTCTGAACTGATCCCTCAAGCCTGAGTCACCAATTTTTGTCAAAATAAAATGTGGTTAAAAATAGCCAAGGTGGTAGTGTCTTGTCCTTGGCACAGCTTGCTGATTCCCCAGGCACCTCTGCTCCCCAGCAGCATAACACCCGAGTTCCCTGGGGAGAAGCTGCAGATGGGCTCACAGACAGAGCTGTTGTACAAAAAGGAGTCATTCCACATTTCTGGGCATCCAGAGGAAAGCACAGTGGTGCTTGGGGCCTGCTCTGCTCAGTGGCACAGGAGGAAGAGCAGCCACCCCCCAGGAGCTACTGCTGCAGCTTTCAGCCCTGTGACCCCAGACAGCTTCTAGGAAACATCTGGGAATTTTCTCAGAAAGTTCTGGCTTTTCATTTGTCATGACACAGAAACCAGCAGAAATCAAGGTCAAAACATGAACAGTCAAGACTTTCTACAGCTTCTTTTGCTGTCCTGACTCTGGGAAAGAGTCTGAGCAATACGGGAAAGCTGCTGATGTCCCACATTACCTAACACCAGTCAGAGGTCAAAACCCTGAATGGACTGGGAGGACATAAGTCCAGGCCAACTGGCAGGATGATGGCAGAGGAATCCACACCTTGCCAAAGACACATTAGTATGAATTTTGGAAGACTTCTTGTGCTGGTGTAGGAATTCAGCCTGGAAATCCCTTTTAAGAATTAACTCATTTGCTCACCACACACTACTGCTCATTACAAATAAACTCCTAAGCAGCACAAAACCACAGCAGAAATCAAAGAATTCAAAGGGTACTTTAGTATCCCACCTATCGTAGAATCTTTGTCCTAATCTGAATTTATCTCTTTCTAAACTAGAGTGGCTGTACTTGGAAAATGCACTCGGTATTTCTCACTACCTCAAGAGAATTGGGGAAGACAGAAAAAGTTGTCTGTGTCAATAATCAGTTAACATGTGAAAAATCAAAATGATGGGATAGTTGAATTCAAGAGGAAATAAATGTCAGTGGACTGGAGCACAAGTGTGTTGTGCATTCATGTAAGCAAAAGAGCAGAAGGTGGCTTTGAAATGGGCCAGAACTCATAGCAGGGGGGTTGGAACTAAATGATCTTTAAGGTCCCTTGCAACCTTAACAACTCTATGATTCTATGCAACAGTCAATGCAATTCTATGCAGCAGCCAAGAAAACTCACATGGTCTTTGAATGCAAAAGAGAGAACAAATAAGAGAACAAACCCCTCATGTTTTTCCAAAAAGATCTTGTCTAGGCTGCTGTACAACCTAGAAGATTTAGAAACTCAATGTTTAGGAAAGGGCCAAGTGCATCAGAGGACAAGAATAACCAAAATCTTTCACATTGATCAGTTTTCAGCAAGAAGGTGTCAGCAACATATCTGCCACATCTCCCCACCTATCAAAGGGAGGTTCAGAAAAGACCTGGCTCTTTGAATTGTATTTGTGTTTTTGAAAATCTCCACAAAATTAAAAAAAATAATAAAAATGTGGCTGGTATCCTCAGGAGTGACATACACAAAGAGCAAAGAGAGCCCCACATAGACCATGGCTAACATTTACCCTGGAGGTGGTCAAATGCAGTCGTTAAAGTCCAAGTGACCACTTACTTTTACTGGGCAGTTTGAAGACCAAACACACCATGGGGTGAAGGCTGCTGAAGAAGGGACATGTACAGGACAGCCGCAGGAAGGGGGCACACTGTCCTTCAGGAGAAGTCCTGCCACACACTTCTCCAGCCACTCCTTCGAAAATTATTCACTTTTAGACAAAAAAATGTACAACAGAAATGAGTGACCATGCTACAAACAGCTAAAGCATGAATTAGAATTACTTAAAGCATCATTAAATTATGTTGTAATGTTTATTCCATTTTGCTTATGATGCAATTTTTCTATCTATTCCAGCCACAGAAATAGATGATTTAATTTCTCCAGCCTGCCCTCCAGATAAAGCATTGTGCTTGGAAGCTGTAGAATAGATATGTTAATCAGCTCAGCTGCTGCCCATGCCATTCCCAGCCCTGTCCATTTGTTTCCTGTTGCCGTTCCTGATTCCCCATTTCCAGAGCAGATGACTGCAGTGCCGGGGGGGGCGGGCAGTTCCCCTGCTGCCCGTGTCCTCAGATCAATCCTCTGACCACAGGTGAAATACATTTTACTAATAAATTGCCAGTCTGCTTTATGTTGCCTGTAACTTTTCAGTTTTGGGAATCAGTTAATATTAGTGATCCCGAGGAGGGGTAGGAAGAGCTTTGAAAGCAACCTCGAGAAACCCTGTCAAAAGAGCAAATGAAAGACAGTACAGGTATTACTTGAAACAGCAACCTGAGCAGTTCATTGGTTTTTCTGTGTCTCCAAATTCAGCACCACTTGAAAACAGAACTCTGCTCAGCCTCAGAGCTAGAGATCTTCAGCTACATGGTCATGATGCCAGCTTCTTCCCCCTGCTTTGTCCTGGGACTATCTGGGTTGGCTGTTTAGTTTGCTATTGATTTCTTTGGGTTTTAAAACCATCCCAAGCAAACTGTCCTCCTGAGGGAGTCTCTTAACACCGAGCAAGGCTGTGAGGGGCTGTGCAGAGGCACAGACCAGCCAACGTTGTTGCTGAAATGACTGTTGCTTCCTGGGCTTCTTTTCAGCAAAACTAAAAAAAAAAAAAAAGACACTAGATATTGGATGTAACACCAATAAAGTACAGATACCTGCTCAGGTGCTGCTCACAGCACCTGCTGCTGCCTTCTTTGAAACAGTTACTGGGGGCTTTTGATCATGTACATCATGTCAAAACACCACCAAAGTCTGTACCTCACAAGAAAAATCAGCTGGCAACCCTCCCTACTGGATGGGTTTATGGGAGACCACCCTCTTCTTCCCATTTCTGCTCCTGTGCAAATATCCAGCTGCTTCCTGTGCAAACAAGGACTTCAGGACCCAAACTGCAGCAGAGTGTCCCCAGAGCTGGGGGCAGCCTGGCTGCAGCCAGACCCTCCCTTGCACAGAGCTCGCCTTGGCTGCAGCAGGCACATCCCAACCTTTTCAGTTGGTCAGGCTGGAGCAATGGGAGACTTAATAGACATGAGGATGACTTGATGCTTTCCATCAGCTGAAATAAAATGAGATAGGAGCTAGTCAGGGCTGATAATAAGAGTGTAAACTCAGACTCAATAACAAGGAACAGTAGCAGAAAACCCCAGATAGATAAAGTTGGAACAAGAGAACAGGCTGTTTCATCTTCTCATTTCTTTTATTCACTCTCTCTCAAAACACTCCTCAAACCTTTCTTTTTGGAGGTGTGGGTCATGGGGAGAACAGAGTCCTTATACCTGTCTGAGATAAAAGGAGGCTGGAGCGAGGGGGGGTCAGTCTCTTTTCCCAAGGAACAACTGACAGAACAAGAGGAAATGGCCTCAAGTTGCCCAGGGGAGGTTTAGATTGGATCTTGGGAACAATTTCTTCCTGGAAAGGGTTGTCAGGCCCTGGCACAGGCTGCCCAGGGCAGTGCTGGACTCCCCATCCCTGGAGGGATTTCAAAGCTGTGTAGATGTGGTGCTGAGGGACATGGATTAGTGGTAGCCTTGGCAGGGCTGGGGTAGCAGTTGGACTCGATGGTTTTAAAGGTCCTTTCCAACCAAAATGATTCCAGGATTCTAAGACAGCCTGCTGAACTCACACAGCCAAGGGAGCCAGGAGGCATGCTGCAGGGAGATTTTGACTCATTGTCAACCCAGTAAAGACCATGATGGCAGCTATGTACCATAGTTCTAAGCCAAAGAATCTTCCCCTGAAACTTTCCAGATCCCCCAGCACTCCTGCAAGCTCAAGGGCCAGCTCAGCCCAGCAGCCTCTGTGCAAGCCTGGACAGCTCAGAGAAGCACTTCTGGACACAGCACCTCCCCTCCCCATTTCACCTTCCAAGGCTGCAGGGTGCAATAGAGGTCTCTTCACATGAGCTTTGCAGTGAACTGTAACAGCAGAACACTATTTTCTAATAAAATTTAAGAAGTGCATCCCAGTTCCAGCTGTGCATAGCAGCAGCAACCTGCTGGAACAGCATCAATCCAAGAGGAGGGCAGGGAAGGGTGCAGCAGCAGAGCAGACATCCCACCAAACAGCTCCAAGAGCAAGATGCACCTCCTCCTGCCCTTCCACACTGGCCTGTCTCCCTCAAATCCACAGGCCCGTGGGGTGGGGACTGCTCCATCCCCATGGCTGACTCTTTCCAGTGACCTCACAGCCATTTCCTTAATTTCAAACACAGAGCAACAAACCCCCAAGCGTCCTCAAGAACAGCTCAGTAGCATATTCAATAAAGAGCTTTTCTTCAATTAATGACCTTCTTTCAATAATTACTTCACTTGTTTTGAATTAGGAACTGTGAACGTGCTGATAAATTGACCACTTTGAAAGATTTATTCCTACTTTAGCTTCTGCAGTTTGGTTTCTGTGCAGCAGTACATCTGGGTGATGTACACCCTGAAGGAGGAGTTGCCCAGTACCTCACTCCCCTGGGACATGGCAGGGCAGGGGCTACTGTGGGCAGGGGGGGCTCACCCCACTGCTGCCCAGCTTGGGCTCCTGTTCTTTTGCCTCACTTTCCCCACCAGCACAGCATGGGGGCATGAACCCTGTGCTGCATGTGGGTGAAACACAGTCATGCTTGAAAAATAGTCTCTGTGGCAGAGCTTCTCATGTTTTCCAAAGGCAAGGGCTAATTATTAATATCTAATTAATTTAGATATTAATCTACCATTTTGCCAGAGAGGTGGTAGGTGCCCCATCCCTGGAAACATTTCAGGCCAGGTTGGATGGGAATCTGAGCAACCTGGTCTGGTTGAAGGTGTCTCTGCTTATGGCAGGAGGTTGGTCTAGATGGCCTTTAAAGGTCCTTTCCAACCCAAACCATTCCATGATCCCATTAATTTCTTAGCCCATTTCACCCTTGTAGCTCATTCTGATGGATGACCCAGAGTTGCCTCATTGTGTGGCAGCTCCTGACATGACTGGGAGATGCCTGCCAGTGCTTCTCATTCCAAGATCATTATCTAATTCCCTTTTCAAGTGCAATTATTGGAAACAAACACCTCCATGATCCATATTTGCTTCTGCTGCTTCACTATGCTTTTTTTTTTTTAATTCCTTCTATTTGAAAACAGAAAGCCTCTTAGAGCCACAGCAAAGCTGCAGGATCTCACATGGTGACATGAAAGCAGCGTGGTGCATCACCCAGGATAGTGGGCATCTCACTGCATCTATGCCCAGCCCCAGCTGGATTTGGGTGGTCCAGCTGGAGGGTGAGGGGCTCAGCACCCCCTGCTACAGCTCCTGCACTGCAGTGGAAATGGGTGTGGAAATAGCAGGAATGGTTAAACACTCAAACCATCAGTAAAAAGAGCTCTACTACTGAGATGTGGATTTACATCAATTTAATAACATGGGACTGGCACACACTGATGGTGACTGCATTAAGTGTGTGTCTGTAAAGGTGTGTTGAGTCATCTCACTGCACTTCAGAGCTGGGTAGGTTTACACATCTCAGACCACTTTCCACGTGCTCCCAGGCAGTCTCCTCCACACGTGTGGAAGGCTCAGGGCTGACAGGTAAATGGCAGCAGCACTGGGAAGTGCTGCCCGTGGGCTGATGGACACGGCTGCAGTTTGCAGGGAATCCCTGTCAGATCTGTACAATCCCACTGCACTGGAACAACCTCATTTGGACTGCGCTGCCCCCCAGGTTGATAATGGAACGGGGCAAGTTTCTAAGTGTACTAATTCCCTCTGAGCAGCACTCTGCTGCTGCCATGGTCTCTGCAGCTCCTGCCAGCAGCACTGCAAGCAGTAAGTGCTTCAGCTCCCGATGGCTTGGCACACTCCTGGGGTAATCCTGTGCTCCGTGCATCAACAGGAAGAGGGCTCCAACCCCTCTCCAGCCTCAGCTGGTCTCTGCTGTGCTGGGGTGCAGTGCAGGGACCAGGAACCACATCAGGATTCCCTGCACTGCTCCGGACCAGCATCACATCAGGGGCTGATCTCTAATAAAACAGTTTTACCCCTTAAGACATCTGTTGCTGCATTAAAAACGTGTTACACCATGTAAGTGGCACGCACAGCTGCACGTGTGCATGCAGAGGAGCCTTTGGAAAAACGTCTTCTTAACCTTTTCCCAATTCTGAAGTCATCCCAACCCTTGTGTGATCTGCCTCTTTCCATTTCCTTTCCCTCCTCCCCCTCCCCAGTATCTGCTGGTGATGTTGCTACATGCCAGTTTCCATGCCAGTTCAAATAAAATCCCGACATAATATTTTCACTGAACTTTTTCCAGGGTACCTGTAAGCAGATTAGGTACGGAGGAGCTAATCCTTTCCAGGCTCATTTAGCTGTCTCCCCACGGAGCAGATCAAGTGGTGCTCATTTCAGAGCTCACCAGTTGCATCAGAACCCATCTCCTTGGGCTGCAGGTATCCCTAACAGCTCCCCGTGTGAAACGGGAGCCGAGGCAGGAATTTGGGCACTTTCCCCTCCTCCCTGGGTCTGGGTGAGCCCAGCCCATGGGAGCTGCTGACAGGGCTGAACACAGGGTGTGAGTGAGGTGCCTGAAACCACCCTCTGCCCCCAAGACACAGAGAGCAACACCATCCTGCCTGGCCTGAGTAGACCCATCATTCCTGTGATCAATTAACCAATTTGCTGAGCCTTCAAGAGGAAAGACCTTGCAGTCACTCGTTTACTGCTCCAAGCTAGTCTGTTGTTGCCAAACTGCTTGCAGGCCCTTCAGGTGCATGTACATTTCACATTCTTTTAAAAATGTCATTTCCCACAGGAATTAGAAGGTGACTGAAGGCTTTTTCTTGAATGTTCACTTTTATTCCCAACACCCCAGCCAAGCAGGTGAGGCTGTGCTCCTGAGCAGGGCCTGCTCCTGCTGCTGCCTGTGCCACCGTTGCCCAGCATGGAGCATGGCCTGTGCAAGGGGAGCTGGGAACCAGACTGGAGAGGGAACCCAACAGCACCAAAACTGGGCTTTTTTCCACAATTAAATATCCTGGAAAACTGATGGGGCTCCATGGGTGCTAAGAGGAAACAGAGCAGAGTAAGGAACTCGTATGCACCTGCCTGCACTCAGATGATGCCCTCGAGGACCTTGCTGGCCAGTGAAAGAAAAAAAAGGCAACCAAGTTACTCCCAGATACGCTCCAATTTTCTGGTACAAAAAAAGCCTCTTTGCTCTCTTTTCTCACTGAACCCCATTAAAAGATTAATAAGGAGGATGTGATCTTCAGGAAAAGGCCATGCAGGATTTCTGTCAAGTCTGTAAGCCTAACCAGATCAGCAAAACCAGTGGTAATAAAGTACCTTCCTGTGATCCTCACAACTGAGATTAAAGCCTTCAACCAGCCTCAAGATTAAGGAAATTGCTTCCACAAAGCATAATCTGTTGCCCTTTTTGGACTTGGCTCTGCCACATAGTCAATCTGGGAAATGTATTTTCTCCTACTAAGAAAAAAACCTTTACAGTGATATTTCTTTGCAAAAATGAGAATTTTTAGTGATAACAAAATCCATTTTTCTTTGACCTGGCTTCTGCAGGACAGCAACTATTGGCTGGATGTTGTAAACTGCTTCTCAAACCTCCCAAGCCCAAGGTTAGCTCAGTCCCTGCCTCCTGGTTTCTGGTGCAGGGTGGTGCTTCCCACTTAGCCACATGTGGACAAGGTGTCAAGAGCCTTCTCCAAGCCACCACATTTCACCCAGATCTGTCCCTGGGCACCAGCCTGGGAGCCGAGCAGCCACCACCACTGTCCTCATGCTTCAGGTCTCACAGAACAAAGGCCAGAACCAGAGCAGGAGGAAAAACAAACCAGGAGGGTTCATTATAATCACAGATTAAATATCTTCTCTGCAGGTTATTAGAAAGATGAATGCTTGTGCACAAACTTGTGGACTTAGTACCCAAGTTCATTGAGGATGGGATAATTGTGCATAACTGGATAACTGTGAGTAATTATCCACCTGGGACTGGATAATTGTGCAGTTTTTATATACGTTTTAAATATATATATATAAAGTAAATTATAAACAAGAAAATGTGTTCTTTCTTCTATTCCTAAACAGCAAACTCTCTGTTAATGCAGTTTTAATCTAAAAATTCTTGCCTGGCCCATGGGGGTTCTTCTCCCACCTGGCACTACAGGAGTTTGTGGAACCAACCTCCACATGAAGATGGGAGAAACCAAGCGATTAACCTGAGCCAAGGAGACTTTACTAGGACAGGAAAAAAAAGATGAGAAACCAAAGTAGATGAGAGAGGATAACAGGCTACAGCTGAGTGCACAGAGAGCAGGGTCTTGGCTTGCCCTTTTGTTGGGTCAGGAACAAAGAAACTGAAATTTCTAACTGGAAACCACAGTCCAGCCAAATTGAGAATTAGCATTTTCAAACCAGGGAATTTTCTCCCTGGAAGCTCTCCATCCTGAGTGACTGTGGAGAGGAGCATGGGCAGCAGCTGCAGGAAGCAGCATGTCTCCATGGCTCCCCACTTCACCCCCTGGTTAATTGGCCATAACAGCGGCTGCTTCTGGTCTGGAATAAATGAGGTGTCACTTTTCTGGGACACTGTGGTGGAAGCAGCTGTGTGCTCACCCTCCCAGCATCAGCCAGGGAAAAAATAAACAAACAGAATCAGTTAGGTTGGAAAAGACCTTTAAGATTATCTAGTCCAAAAAATAGCTCTGAAAGAACTATGGGAGAAGAGTCTAAAAACAAAATGTGATTTGCCTTGGTACCTCCAATGATCTCCTCAAACAGCTGTAAATGAGTCTGGGGGGGCCAAAACTTCCCACCCTGAGGGAATCACCCCACAAGGGCACATGGGAAATGCAGCTTTCCCTGGACAACACTGAGGTGAGCAGGTTTTGGCCAGAACTCCCTTTCTCTCAAAGAACAAAAGTAGCTTAAATGGCAACTCTAGAAAGACCGTGCTCATTAAATGGGTTTATTATTTCTTGAGCTCTGTTTAATCACCCTTTTAAAGCCTCTGTTTGCTAATTGAATGCTTCCCCTTCTATCAGAAGATAAAAGGAGTGAGGAGCTGTTGGAAATGGTTGGTAATACAAATGTCTGTCTAAGTACCCTGGGTTGCTGAATGGATCTGGTACATGAGGAGTTTTTCTTTTCCTCAAACCAGTGCTTCCTTGTCCCTGTTTTCTGGGGACATTGCAAAAGGCCTCACACACAAAACAGGTTCCTTGAGACCATCAGCTGGTCACGGTGGCTGCAGCTCAGGGACACCTGGCACCTTGCACACATGGGGCAGGTGCCAGTTTTGTCCCTGCTTGTCCATGTCCATGCAGGGGACAGGCAGTGAGCCACAAACGTGGGGCAGCAGCAGGATATCCCACACCTGTGCCTGGGACATTCCTCTTGGGGCCTTGTGGTACATTTAAGCCTACACATCATATATATATGTGTATATATATATATAATGTTATATTTAAACCTAGGCAGTAGGGAGATCACTTCATCTTTGTCTCTAATAAGCCAGATGTAGGTGTCACTGGGGGCTGGATGAAAAAAATCCACAAACTTTTAGCAAATACACCCAGAATGTTTACAAGCAATGTGCTCTGACCCTGTGCTTTCCCTGTTTTATTTCCTCTGAGAACATTTTAATGAATTAATCTCTACAACTGTTTGCAAAAAACAAACTCCAAGAATTCCATGTGCTAAACAGTTGCTGGAAAAGAGAATTTTGGGTAATTTACACCAGTATGGTCATCAAAACTGTGCTTTCCTAATAGAGCAGGGAAGCCAAAGCCACACAAGCCTGTCTGAGCACAGCAGTCCTTCTCTAGAGACACCAAACCCTTTTGTTGCTAAAAATATTGAGAGTGCAAACGCAATTCACTGCCTAGGTTTTTGAAAATGATTTTAAGTAAGAAAACCAGCCCAGACATACTACAATAAGGAGAGGTATCTGGGATAGCAGTGATGGAGACAGACCTGCAGCCTTGGGAAGCTCTTTGCACCCCTGGCACAGTGATATGACCTCTAAATCAAGCCCAGATATAATTACAAAACACTATTCCTTCCATTAAAAAAGGATGCCACATATCTGGGCTGCAGATACCATCCCAGCTGAGGGATGTCTGAAGGATTTGCAAGAGATTTACCCGCAGTGGAGAGCACTTGGGAAGGAGCTGGCTTTGCTAAATAACCAGGCAGTTTGGGAGCAAAGTATCCCTTTCTTTATCCCCAAGCATAGATTACCAGTTATAACACAATTGTGGCAAGAGGGAGAGGAAAACAAAAGTTAAATGAGCCAAACTGTAAACACAGACACTTTTTTAACAAGATAAATGTGAAGTAAGTGAACCAAAACTGGCCTAAACGCAGGGGAGAGAGGATAATCATGTTCAGGAATTAAAGTGAAAAAAAAATAGGAGATGGAGTTGAGAAGGACATCTATCGAGCAGCATACCAAAAGGTTGGGAAAATCAAGTCAAGGATAATCTGATCCCAGCAGGATTTGTGCAAAGTGCTGTTCTCTGACTACAAACACTCTGCTCAGGCCTATTGATGCCTCTTACTGTTTTTTTTGTCTTGGTGATACATGCTGTCGTGCTGTCCTGTGTGGTGAGAGCTTTCAGATGAGCTGGGAAGAATGGAAACTCATGATGGACTATGATGGGTCCACCAGATGCTGAGCACACACACAGACCCACCAGCTTCCAGCCACCTGCCAACAGCTTCTCTAACACCAATAAAAACTTCAGCTCCAGTCTTTAAATTTAATTATACATTTACTGGGGATGCTTTGGCTTTGCTGTGTTCAGGGCAGCATGGGCAATGGTGACCTAAAGACACAACCAACAAGATGCAACTGCTGTGGTTGGGGCAGCAGGGCACATGCTTCCTTGTTTCTGCTGTTTTATTGCCCTGCTGCAGCTGGTCTAGGAGCATTTTGAGTGGAGAAGGAAGCAGAGGAGGTGGCAGAGGCAATATCAATTTCTCTGCCAGCCTCCATGAAGCAGTATGATTTCCAATTTGCTAGCACTCATTTTCAAGTGTGTTGCTTTGACAAGGCTGTACCCAGGAGCTAATGCAGTGCAGGTGGAGCTCCTGTTGGATTGCAAAGTGGTTTTACACCAGCCTGAGCTCAGCAGGAGACTGGGCTACCAGCTAAGTGGGGTTTATATCTGTTGTTTTGGAGGACACAAGCTTTGGAGTTTGGCCGCATGCGTTTCACCACAGCAAGAACCTGGAGGAAGGCACAGAGCCCAGCACAGGCTGTCTCCAACAGCAAGAGCTTGCACCTCTGCTGCTACCTGCTATGGGGAGATGAACCAACTCCAGAGCCAAGGACCCATGGCTGGAGTCCTGCCTGCCACTCCTGCCTGCATCCCAGGTTCATCCGGGATGTGCATTTCCACAGGTAGGGCTTGGCCAGCTCATCTCCCAGGGCTGTACCCTGTGCTACAGGGTCCTCTGTTGATGCTGCTGCCAAATGGGTCATGAAATAATTTGTTTCAAGACAAAACATCAGCCCAGGGAAAAGCTTGAGAAATTCAGGCTAAAAACACTGGCGTGCAGCTCAACACCCCAATGAAAATGGGGGGGTGTCTACTTCCGAGGGCTCAAGGGGCAGCACATCTATCCACCCCAGACCTCCCAAAACAACTACAGCCTCAACCTCTGGACAGGGAAAAGCAGCAGTGGGGGGAAAAGGGTTACTCCTTAAAGTCTTTGGAAATGCTTGACTGCCTCCAGCCAAGGCTTAGCAAAGAGGTGGCTCAGGCAGGGGATGCTCTCTGCTCCACCTGCTCCTGAGCAGTGACCAAGCACGCTCGCTTTGGTTAACAACATAAGCCAAGGGAAACGATCCCAGTTACCTGAGCTTTTCCTTGTTCTTCCAGCCCTGCTGAGGCTGTAACATCAGCAGTGCACCCACCTGTCCTTCAGGCTTAACATGCATTAAAGCACTCGTTCTCCCTCCCAGTCCCTGATTTTCTGTGGCTAGATGGAAGAGAAGAGCACCCTCTGCTTAATTAAAGCCTGGGCACATTCCCCTGAATTGCTGGGAAGGTGCAGGGTGAAGGGTGAAGGGATACAGTACATTTGCTTACTAAAAGCATCATGTCAGAAGTACAAGGAAGAACTAGAGCTATTGCACATTACCTAGTAGACTACCCTCAGCAGCATGAGGGACAGCTGTGAAGATTGCTTTACAAATTATTCTGGCATCAACTAAAGATAGCTCAATTATTATTTTTTAAAACTTTGGAATGATGTCACTATATTCATATATATGATAGATATATCATATACTCATTTGCTGCAAAGTAGGTGTCAGACTCCAGCCATAAACTCAACACATGGGTTGGGTAATTACCGTTACTCACAGTAGTGGCTCAGAACAGTTAATAAAGTATATATATTTAGCATAGCAGTCAGAATTAATGTTTGTTTATAGAAAGAGAAATAAAAACCATGTGGAAAACCATCTGCTTCTGTCATTACTGTCAGAAGAGACTGAGTTACTACCAGTCACCAAACCATCAGCTTTACCATGGCTTTGCATCTGTGCGATTGGAATTACCAGGGGCAGCAGCCTCAGCAGGCTCCCCAGCTGGTTTTGCTTTGCTTGGCTCTTTCATTTCACTGGGAATCAGATTGGACCTGGCTGGACTGAAGAAGAATGTTGCTCTTGGACTGAAATCAGGTTTTTGCTGGGCTTCCTGCAGCAGGTTTCCCCGGCAGCCCTTGGGGATGCTCAGAGGGGAGCAGGGACCTCTGTGCCCTGCTGTCTGCCCACCTGACGTGGGGACAGTCCCACAGCACATCTCAGTAGAGGAATACATTGATTCTTTTGACTCTTCCTTAAGATACAGGTCCCATCACTGGGAGACAGTCTGTTAAGCACACCGATGTGAGAAAATTAGTGAGACTAGAAATATTATATCTTGTCTTCTGAGCACTATTGACAGACAGGTGGTGTAAACTTTATCATCTTGTCTGCTGTTTCAAAATAAATGTATTACAGAGAGTGCCAAAACCCCCACCTCCCCCTCATTCTGCCCAACATTACCAAATACCAGTTGGAAAACACCATGTTTTTTTCACCATGAAGGTTTTATCATGGAAGGAGAATGACAAGGGGCTGATACAGCCCAAGGAATAGCTGGCAACCCCACCCAGGGAAATCAAATTCTGTCTTCTCACAGTTAAAGCCTAATGACAGTGATTAAAGACCTCCAGAATCATGGATAGATATCTAGATACATGTTGTCCATGCAATAAGAATTCCTACACAAAACCCTGAGGAAGAGGTATGTGACTGGCTCCGGGAGGAGCAGCTGGATCCCACCTGGATGAACCACCTGGATTTGTGGGGACTGGTGGTGGCACCACCAGCACAGGGGGAATAAATCAGCCTGGGATAGAAAGATGCAATTCTTTCTCCTGAACACCTCTCAGCTTACTTCCAGCATCCTGCAGAACTGGTATTAGAATTCCCAGCATATAAAGTAAACAATCTCACACCTTTTTTGTTTTGTAGTTCCATAGTACCTCTCCTGTAGCAAAACTCTTCTCCTAACAGAGGACAAGTGCAGAATACTTCAAGCGACCAGCAAAGCAGAGAGGAAGAAATATGCCAAATCTCTTCCTGACCTTCACTTTGGAGAACTACAAACACAAAACACTGTGTTCCTGGTGCAGGTGACCCCGTGACGAGCACAATAGGGCAACAGCTAAGGCTGCAGACCCTTGCTGTAAAGAGCAATCTCTTCTTTTTTATTGGAAATATTCTGTATTATTAATATTCTATAGTATTATTAGGGCTTTGGAGCAGATCCCAAGGAAAACATGACACCACTGACTCCTTTAGCAGAGGGAGATAGATAGAAACAGCCAGGGGAGCTGGGCAGGTCCTGGGCACCTGGCAGCTCAGCAGGCAGAGCCCATCACACTCTGCAAGCCAAGAGAGATGCTGGCTGTCCAGGAGACTTGACAGGCAGAAAATAATAAAAACAGAGGACTCATTAAATGACCTGGTGGCAGTCCCGAAGTGAAAATTCAAAATCACAACTGAAAAAGTGCAATTTTTGATTTGTAATTATTTTTCAGTGGCACAGAAGTTCCCTGTGCCAACCCCTCTCGATAGCCTCCTGGCAGGTACTGCAAGCCTCTCCTTCCTCCATCATTGCACCCAAACCCCACACAGCCCCTCCAACATCAGCAACAACTCTCCAGCACAAGGGATTAGCAGGATCCTTCAAGTCAGTTTGTGTTTTATTTACTCCATTTTGGGCCTTTGTTCAAATTATATATATAAAAAAGAAAGGTTGACAAAAACTCACTCATTCAGTTGATGGGAACTGTGAGCAGAATACTCCTGCTCTTCAGTTCAGGACTGAAATCAGTAGCTTGTATTTTATTTTAAACTAAAAAGTCAAGATAGATTTATATTATTTTTTTTTAATTTGCCTAGAGCAGATAGTTCCATTTTAAAGCAGCACACTGATCTGCTTTTTCCAAAGCAACCTGAGGCAATGGAGATTTTGGAGTAACAACTTCAAAAGTTGTCATGCCAGAACACTCTCTTCATTCATAGCAACTGCAGAGACTGTAGCAACAAAAAGAGGGGGCAGAGACTGGAAAGATTTCATGATTTTTAATTAGGCACTATCAGTGCAAATTGGCACTGACAAAAGCACTCTCAGCAGAGACCATCTGCCACCCATGGCTCTCCCCTGGGAGAAGCTGAAGCTGCTGGTGGTGCTTTGTCTGTGCTTGGCTGCTCTGGAGTTCAAAGCCCAGAGAGGATCAGCTCTGCTGAACCCAGACCTTCCTCTTCCCATCAGCAACTTGGGACTCACCCAACCAACCACCACCCAAGTGATGTCAATACAAAACATTAACTCCACTTTTGGGTCACCAGCATTAAGTTGCTGCAGGGTGTAAGGGAAGGAAGCCCAGCACTGGCTTAGGTCTCCATGTAAGCAGATCCTGCTCCAAAGCCACGAGAGTCAGTGGAAAGGCTCTGTGGTGGGATTAGACATGCTGAGCACCCATGTTGCCTTGCAAAGTGAACTGCACAGCAGCCTTCTCCCACATCCCCCACAGCCCTGAGCCACTGCTGGCCCTGGAGGTCATTGGGACCACTGCATGGATGGAAAGTTGTCCTGAGGGAAAACTTACAACATTCCTCACAAGTGACTGCTTTGAGGTCAGAATAACCCATGGAGATTGCCAGGGCTGGGAGCAACATCTGCTTAGAATAATGGAGTCATTTTGGTTGGAAAAGACCTTTAAGATCATCCAGTCCAACCATTAACCTAGTACTCCAAAGGCCACCACTAAACCCTCAGCACCACATCTACATGGCTGTTAAATCCATCCAGGGATGGGGGCTGCACCACTGCCCTGGGCAGCCTGTGCCAGGGCCTGACAACCCTTTTGGGGAAGAAATTGTTCCCAATATCCAATCTAAACCTCTCCTTGAAAAGCAGCAGAGGGTGGGGGTTTGCTCAGTACTGTATTTTAGTTCACCATGCTGATACCTCAGGGACCCAAAGAAACAAACCTGCCAGCCCCACCATCACCACAGGCAGTTACATTCCCCAGATGTCTGATGAAGGCTTGTGAGGCTCCTTTTGGGCCATTTCCCAGCTCAGCAGGAAGCATGCAGGCTGCCTGAGGGGTATGTGATAAAAAAAACAAAAACCCTCCATGGTCACAAGCAATGGCAGAGCAGAGAAGCCTTCCTCCTGGTTCCTGCTCATCAGCATCACCTGCTGAGTCATTTCCCAGGGCTGAGCAGGACCACAACTTCCATCAAAGAGATACTCTCCTCCAGAAGGTATTTAATAAGGAGATGGAAGAGAAGAGAGAGCTCTCCAGTGGTCTGTAAATAATACATTTTAATTAAGGCCTGAATTTCACCTTAGGCCACCTACAAAAACTTATGAATGAATTAAACGCCTTTAATCTCCTTTAGGATTATAAGTATTAAACAGCAACAGAGTGGAAAGAAGTAACATTGCACATCGTGCTGCCAAAACCACCTCATTAGCATTGCTTGAGTTCTTCTGAAGTGTCTATTTGTGCTATTTTATGACCTTTCTGGACAAAAGAGCCAGACATAATTCCTTTAACCGTGGCAGAGTCCCCTGTGCCTAACAGTGCCCAGGGTCCCACTCTGGGCAGCTCTTGTGTCCCCAGCAGCCAGCAGATGCTGCAGGGAGATTATTCCCCTCACTTTGTACCATTACAGCTGCTCTGATCATTCCTGACAAAATATTTGCAGTTTTTGTTTAAAAATAAAAATGTACTGTTATAATTTGTAAGACCTGTGCAGGTTAGACATACCAGCCTCTAGCTGATTATGTTTGAATTATTAAATTCATATTTTGTTCTTTTAGGGGGAAAAATATCACATCTTATGGAAAATTATTTGTAATACAAACAAAACACAGGCCTTGAAAGTCTCAGCCTACCGTGCTTACAATCACAGCCCTTTCAGATGTAGATGGTCTTTATTAAAAATACTCTTTAAGTTAAATATATTCTTGTTTTTCATGCAGCGCTTGCTCCAAGCAGGAACCCTGCTTTCTTGTTACGTCAGAGAAAAGCTTTTCTCTTCAGTATAAGAAAAGAAGAAATATATAAAAAAGAGACATTTTGCTTCCCCAGGTAAACCCTGAAGGTGGTAAAGGACCTCTAACGTGTGCCCCTTGAGGTTGCTTTGATTTGTTTTATATATTCGAGGGGGAGACGCTGCAGGACGGGCCAGTGGAGGTTCTCATATCAGGAAGGACAATATTGGCATTTAAATCTCCCCACAATTGTGCACTGCCATGAAAGCAGCAACAGAGAGGATGTAACAGAAGAGCTGCTCTAGCTGCATACATAATATAAAAATTACTAACAAGAGAGGATGTTAAGAATAGGTTCGATAAACACTGGGAATTGCATAAAAGACCTGCTTACATATAGGCAAAAACCCCCGTTTGGTTAATTCTGAATTGTTTTCTTTCAAAGTGGATGATGGCTAAAGAAAAACACATTCCAACAGGCACGTGTGGAAAAATTAATTTAGGAAGAACCTGACTGGTCCTTACAGCACAGCAGCTCGTGTGGAAAGGAGAACTGGAGACTCTTCAATCTAATCAAAAGGATGCCTGAAACTTGCATCTCAAGCCAGAATGAGAACTCTCAAGGACAGGCTTTTCTTCTCTCTAGAGAAATAACAAGCTCAAAATGGGGAAGTGCTCAGAGCCTGCATCTGAAAACAGGCTGAATCAGCAAAGCAGAAGATAACTCAAAAAAACCAACAACCTGTACTTTTTATGGGAAGCGAACTCAAAAAAAAACAGCTACAGAAGAGAGTGTGAGATATAACTCGACAAATTATTCATTTTTATGAACAGAAAGAGAAGAAAAGGGGGATGTGTTGTGATCTTCAGTGAAGACGAGAGCACAGAACAGCCATCTAACTGTAGTTTAAAATAAATTAAAAAATCCTTCATTTCTCTCTCCAAAGACAAACCCTGCTGAACACCCGGGTATGGAAATATAATAGATCAGAAATGAGTTGTTAGCAAACCCAAGCACTTTTGATATGATCACAATCCAAACACCTTTAATGGGGAGAAGCAGCAGAAAACACAGCAGGCACCAGGAGGGTGGAGAACAAAGGGGAGCAGCTTTCAGCTCAGGTCAGGCAGAGCACTGATTTTTGTTGGCAAACACAGTCCACGTGATGCATCTGGGCTTCAGAGGATGAGCAGGATTGAGCCCATTTTGAGAAGGATATGAATGTGAAAGGAGTTAGTGCATGAGTGGTGGAAAGGAATAGGGAGATCCAGGACACAAACACCAGGATGTGCTGGAGGAGATGCTCTGGGGCTCCACAGCATCAGTTTTGCACAACCTCCACCCCTGCTCACCACCAACATGCCCACAAACCTGGCTCAGGCTTAGGAGGCTTCAACAGCAGAAACTGATAACCTGGCAGGTTGGATGAAGAGCCATGGGAAATGTTGAACAATAAGAAATGGGAGATCAGGCACCTGGAGATTAATTTGTGCTGAAACAAAGGTGATCATCAAGCAGAAACAAGAAAGACTTAAATTTACCTTACACTTGCATGGTAACTACATCTAATTATCATGTTGTGCTGTGATCACTGCAAAAACCTCCACAGACGTGAACCGTAGTTGGTACAAAGAAAAGCCTAGAGACAGTTGCAAAAATGAGTGTTTAACTCAAGAGACTGGAGGAAATCTGCCTTACTCTGGGTGAGGGATGGCAGGGCAGGGCTACTTCTAGCCAGCACACAAAGGGCCACTAAAGGAGGGAAAGAATAATCATTATGTGTGTTCTATGGTTGCATTCAGACTGGAAATTAGGAAAAAAAATATATTGTCAGCACAAAATTACTCCAGCCTGGGAAGGCATCAGGCATCTCTGCAGGAGAACAGGAAAGAGCTGAGAAGTGAAGACCACAGTCCCTGCTTCCCTATTTTCCAAATTTAAGCAGTTACAAAACCAAGAGATGAAGCCTGACTCTGCTGATGTTGGCAGGAATGTCAACAAACCCCTTTACCCAGGCATTCATTGAAGGTTACCAGCCATCAGGAGATTCGGATGCTTTGAATATTTTAAACCCAGAGTTCTCAAAGCCCTGCACATGCAGCCAAGCCAGCAACCCCCGTGGTGTGTGTGCCAGCACTTCCTGACACGTTTTCATGCATCCACCTCATTCATTCACACAGCTACGTGTTTTCCCTTGTACTTTGAAAACCCAAGTTAATGCACACCAAAAATAGACATGCCTGCAGGGTTTGGCATCTTTACTGTGAGAGAGGTGAGACACTAGCCCAGGTTGCCCAGAGAAGCTGTGGCTGCCCCATCCCTGGAAGTGTTCAAGGGCAGGTTGGATGGGGCTTGGAGCAACCTGGTCTAGTGGGAGGTGTCCCTGCCCATGGCAGGGGGGTTGGAACTAGATGATCTTCAAGGTCCCTTCCAACCCAAGTCATTCTGTGATTCTATGATTAATATCTCCTCTGGCCCAGCACAGGATGCTTGAGGAAAATAAGTCCAATTTATAGCAGTTTTGACAAATCAGAAAGCATTCAGGCAGGGGCAGCCTGAGGATGCAGGTTACTACTTCAAGGTAACTTGTCACAAGCTCTACCCCAGCCTCAGATGCCTCTCTACAGAAACTCGGTTTTGTGTTTCCTGTGCTTCGAGTTGCTGTCCTGTTTTCCTTCCCAACGTGAAGGGATTATTAAATATAACAAACTCAAGACACACAAATAGAAGAATACCCTGAAAAACTGGATACAAAACCACGCAGATACAAGCAAACTTCCCAGAAGTGTATTCATTATGAAAAGCATGTGGAGAGGCAACAGTTCTGGATGTCATAGCCTCTGCTGAAGAAATACAATATATAGATATTTCATTGATGCTTGGAAGGATAAATCAAGTTAAATTGCCCACAGAAGCAAATCCAAAGCGCCTTGCTGTGAATCCAGAAAAGTAAATTCCCAGTCTCTTGGGAACATTGCCATCATTTGTTTTCATTTCTTTGACTTCTCATCATTTATGCTAGAGATTAGCTCTCCCAACAACGATCACGGCCATATAAAAACTTGTTCCCAGAGGAATGGGGTGAAAGTAATATTTACCAAGTAAAGCCAAGTGAAGACATCAAAATAGGAAAAAATAATGAAAAAAAAAAGCACCACCAACCACTTAGTAAGGGAAACAAAATTACTTTAACCATTTTTGAACCACTGAACTTCTACCCAAAGATGTGTAGCCTTCTTAGGAGGTCAAAAAGCTGAGAAAAACTCCAAGCAGAACCCATCAAAACCTGCTGCCAGCAGTCTTTTGTACATTTTCCTGTTGCCCATATCGTTCAGAATTTATCAAGTTTTTTTTCATTTTTTCTAAAGAAAAAAAAACCCATATGATTATCACATTTGTTTTTTCCTATTTATCTCCTTTTTAGCCAAATATAATCCTATTGTAAACAAACAAATTACTCTTGAAACAACATTATTCAAGCTAAGTCACTATCAGTATTTTATCAGCACACTAAGCTAATATGCACCCAGCCCCAGCCTCTGGTAGCCCATTTCACCTCAACATGGCTTTGAATTACAACTTCCTTCATTTTTAGCATTTTGTTTTTAAGGGAGTGTGAGAAACCAGCCCAGGGAGGCAAAACCTGAGCCCCCTCTGGATATGTGGTCACCCTAATTCATTTGTCTTCCTCAAGCAGTTTTCCAATAACCCAACAAACATGTTTCTGCCATACATGACTTGTGCTGGCTATTTTTTGTTGGGGTTTCAGGGCTGTTGGTTGAACTGGGAACTGTTACACACTTGGTAATGGGATGTTTCCAACTTGAAAATTCAGAAAAGGCAGATATCCAAAAAATCCAGGGCACTTACCTGAGTCCATCACAGATGTGAAATCTCAGAACAGCCGAAGGAAGACATGGAGCAACAGGAGATTCCAACAAGCAGCAACGTGGACTTAAATTGCAGCAAGAGAAGGTCACCTTGGAAGAGGAAAGAGGAGCAAGACCATGGAACCCCCAGAGATCTAAGGAGCTCTGAAATCTCTTTCTGTAGGTTTAGAGAACCCAAACAGGCAGATACCTTGTCAGGAGGGATTACAGGCAGCTGAGGCTCATAGACTCCAGAAACCTCAGCTGTGTATAATCCCTCCTGACAGGCTCAGGAATGCCCTAGAGGTGGTGTTGAATTCATTTGCTCCCCCCCAAATGTTCCCAGTTTAATTTCCATAACTCTTTCAACAAAGCAGACCAGGATCTGGTTTATAGCAATATGGTAGGGTTGAACAAATGCTACAGGATCAAAATCTTTTCATTTTAATAACAGATTTTCTGGTCCTAAGAAATCCAATTTGCTAAAAGTTTCACCAACACCAGCAGCTTCTTGCTGAAGGTGTTTTAGCTCATTCTTGTTTCCTGCATTCCCAAACTCACTTTAAGCTCTGTCCCTTGCTGATTGCATCTCATTTCCTTGGTACTTTAAAACATAGCAAAGTTTTTCTTCCTTTTAAGACAAAGAAAGACTATACTTATTAAAAGTCTTCTTGAAGATTCTGTTATATAATCTTTTTTCCTGTTTGTTTTGTTTTTGGTTGGTTTTGGTTTTTTCCCCCTAGAAATAGCAAATTCAAGGCTGTTACAGTTTCATTGGTTCATTTAGGACCACTTGGGTTCATTTCAGAATTTTTGTTTTCTAACTTTACCAAACAAAAAGGAAAGCCTCTCAAACAACACTTCCACTTGTTTTTTTCAAGAATCCAGTATAATTTGACCTTTTTCTGCTTTGGACAGCCAGACCATCACTGCTCATCCCAGGCTTAGAAGAAATGAACCCAGCACATCCACTCCAGAAGCCCCAAATATCTCCTCTTCCCAGCTGGGACTGGGACCAGGGCAGGGCTCACCTGAGCCCACCAGCTGAGACATGGCTGAGATAATAATTGAAGCATCAGTATTCCTTCTATAGTTTTAATTAAATGTAATATTCAAATACAGACCTTGAGTGTCCTTTCACCTTAATCCATTCAAGGGGTGTTGGATGGTTGAGCATTTCCTTGGACCATGACATTTTCATCACTCTCCCTGGGAGGGCCAGGTCTGAAACTAAGGGTGGGTCCAGCTGCACCTAGACTCCTCTCTGACGAGGAGTTTGGAAAGCCAGGGGGTCCAGTCTGAATCTCCCTGGGTTGCCCTACCTGGGTCCTGACACTGTCCACCCAGAGTGCTGCACTCATGGCAGTATGGGGGCTAGAAACGCTCCCACTAGAACCAGGGAACAGCACCAGTGCACAAGCCACTGCAATAGCAGTTTCAGCCATAAAAGCAAGGTCTCACTGGGCTCCTGCAGCTCACTTTTTCTTTTTTTAACACCTCATGAAAACCCTTGTGAAGTGTGTCTTCAGGTCTCCTGGCAGACCTGCATCGTTTGTCTGGGTCACTGCAGCCCAGTCCCACCCCATGTCCACATGGACAGCATTCCCTGTGTGCTTTCCAGGACTCCTGAGACACGCAGGGCTGGGAGCAGGCTCTTCAAGTGATGCAAAAATAATTGTTAGATGAAGTTGTGAGTGAGTGGCTATCACAAGCCATGTAAAATCAAATTGCATCTACTGGTTTGCTCGGTCCTGAAGGACAACCCTCACTTGCAGAGCTGAGATAAAACTGGGAGCATCTGTTCAACCTGATAACTCCAACACAGCAACACATTTCCTTGCTCACACCACCAGCAGCTCTGGGTCAGGTCTTGCTCTCACAGAAATAAATGTCTATTTTTTCATGCTGAAGCTTGAAACTCTTCATACTTTCTAAAACACATCTTGTATTAAGCACTCTTCTTCGGAGTATTCTGAGTTCACTTTTCCCAGGCATTAGAAAATACCCTTATTTCCTTGATTATAAAAAATATCCAGCACATACCTAAAGAAAAATTACCATTAGTTGGGGAAAAATATCAAAATCACTCCTACTAAGTAGAAATCTATTAATCAAATGAATAATAACTTAAAAATGAGGTCATCTGAGAAAATCATTATGATCACAGAGGAGAGTGTGTCTTTCCTGCAGCACAAAGGAAGGGATATCCTGATGTTCAGGGGAGCTGTGCTGGTGTTCTCCAGCCAGGATATCCTACCTCCGTAGTCACAGTGACTATTTTGCTCTTGATATGCACAGAATTCCAGTCAGGATTAGTGGAATTTGCCCACAGATCAGGATTGCTTGGAGCTCCCTCTGGTTTTCTACCTCTCAAGTAAAAATCACGAGACCTGCACTATTTTACCCAATATTTCAAAAAGCTGAGAAATGTGAAACCCCCTGAAAATTGGCTTAAAATATTTATTAATTAAAAAAAGTTAAATATTTATTTATACAAATATGATGAGAAAAATCTCATGCAGACTTTTCACATACAGTAACATAACTGAAATCACACTGTGATGGTTTCACCAAAGAACTTCTCTTAGGAACTCGGACGGAGAAGTGGTGCTGTCATCCAGGTGCCCGAAAGCACCATCCAGGGCAAGGAGGAAGCAATGTCTTACTTAAGGAAGTTTTCCTATGGAACAAATGCCAAGATTTCCACACTCTTCACTGGATTAACAATTAATATCTTATTACTACTACTCAGAGAACTGGACAGAGACGTATGAACACGGGGTAATGAATTCCTGCGTACCACCATACTCTAAACACTTTATGTTAATGCATAAAGTTGCCCAAAGATTACTTTAGATAATTCCCCTAAATGAAGAAAATATCTTGAGATATTGTTATGGATGGCGTCTGCTTCTGCTTAATTACAAATCTGCACTGGATTCATAATTTGTGTATATTACAAGTAATTTGCATAATTAAAACAATTAAGGGACTGACATATCATGGCAATTAGAAATGCATCAAACTCTGGATGTTGTACAAAAGAGAGCTTCAATATGAAACATTAATTCTTTGAGAACAAAATACCCTTCAGATTCCTGCAGAACAACCTTCACAAATTCAATATATGGTCAATAAGCTTCGTTTAGAGAAAGTTTTTCCCAGGGATATCCACTTCCTCATCAAGCTGCTGCAAGTTTAGCTCCAAATGCTTTATCCTTTCCTTGAATTTCTGACTGCAGTCACAGCACGGACTTGTGTAATTACTGCCAGTTCCAGGAGGTTTTATCTCATTTTCCGTAGCCTTATCCTGTTTTCTTTGTCCCTCTTTTTAAGAATAAGTATGAACTGATTGAAAAAATGCTCTTGGTCCTTCTTCTTCTGAACCAGGCGAAACCGCTGATCTCGTCCGTACTTCTCTGCGAACTCTTTAAAGGTTGTTCTGCAGGAAACAGAGAGATGGTAGAGCTGTGACTTTGTCAATCCACATCAGACTCTTTGACCTGGATCACACTTGGCTTTTCCCACAGACACTAAAAATGGGTGTGTTGTGGGGAATATTTGACAGGAAGGTGAGGGGAACCCCCGGGACACGGGAGGTGAGACCATGCCAGAACCCCTCGGGTCAGCCTGCAGGAGTCAACCTCCAGCTTCTGACTGAGAAAAACGGGGGTGGTGCCTGACAGGACAGTTGTGAATCACTAACAAGGTGTTTGCTGAGGTTTCAATCTGTGCCCCCTGGTACAATTAGCCCATAATTGAGCAGAAAACCCCACCCATGGCTAATGGCAAAGGAATGCCTTTTGACTGTCCTACTTAGATGGCACATGGTCCTAACTAAAGGTCCTACCACCCCTTGAGCACACGGCCCCCAGTGGACCAGCACTCTGATTTGATTTTTTCTAAAACCAGCTAAAAATTAGTTGTAACTGAGTGACAGGCACAATGGCACTGACATCCAGAGGCAGCTTTCCCTGAGGATCTCACCACCAGCTCCAGCACTTTCCAACACAAACGTGGCATTTCACCCCGTATCAGCATCCAGCCAGAGACCATTGCTGCTGGGTGAGTTTCTTTGACACTGTGCTCTCCTGTCAGCTCAACAAAAACATTAACAGATAAACACGGGTTTGCCCCTGCAGACTGAAAACATCATTGCTGGGACCAGCATTTAGCTGCTACTTTAGCCATGAATATTCCCCATTTCTTGTAAAAAAACTTCTTGTCATTCTTAGTTCCCTGGAGCCTGATGTGCTGTTTGCATCTCTGTGTTGAGGCAGGCAGTGCTGTACCATTACCTGCATATTTTAGTGGAGAAAACTGTAGTTTCTTAGTTCCAAAAATTTAGCCAGATTATAATGTATCAATCTCTTTATTTTCATATACACAAATGCACAGGTGCTGTCCTAAGCACTGCACCTGCTGTTATGCTTTTTTTTAATCCATTGTTTAAAAATCAATGTAGAAAAGCAAATCATTGCATGGCATGCTTGATTTTAATTTAGTGATGTGGTATTAATACTAACTTTGTTAAATTGTGTTTCTCTTCCATCAAAAAACAAACTTAAGCACAGTTTTTCACTAGTTACTCCTCTTTGCCTAATATAAATAAGATTAAACATTCAGATGCTGATTTTCTGTAGATAACATGTGTTCTATCATTAGACACACATAGCAAATCCATGTGTTATGCAAAATAGTACACATTCTTAATGACAGAGACAGGGGGGAAAGAACAGAGATAAAGATGGTATCTTCCTTTTCCCAGAAATATAACAACATACTGTAACAGGTTGGAGAAGCACCAGCCCAGCATTGCACCACGGGCTGTACAGGCTTGCTCCAAGGAGCAAGGTCAGTGTTAGGGCATCCCGGGGCTGATAAGCAGAGGCTGAAGGAGGGAGCTTATCAGGACAAATCTCCACCAGGCAAAGCCATACCTCGGTGATAACTTGGATTCTTCAAGGAGCTTTTTAAATTCTTCTTTGGCTAACAACAGTTTATTTTTCTTTTCTTTGTACTCTTCTCTGATCCTGGTCTTGACAAACTGTTCAAATATCTTTCCAAGAAAGGGAAACAAGACACTGCATTTATTAACAAAGCTTTTATGGTATTTATGCTTGATTAAAGTCAGTCTCGCAATCCACAGGTCTTATCTGCCCTCAGCAGTGCCTCATATGCAGCTGGGCCTGCTTCACTCAGCACTGATACATGTTCTCACAAAATAAGTAGCTGGAGGAAGGTGCAAGTTGGACAGATAGCATCTTCATTTGAACAGCAAGTGCAACATACATCAACATTTCCTGACTTCAGTGTCTCACTCGCATTTCCGTGCATTAAGTTGAGGAGTTACAGAGTTCACTATGCCACAAAATTCTGCCAACTGCTTTAATCACATTTTTCATACCCAAAATCCAGCCCTGCTGGTTTTGCACTCTAAAAAGTGTGGCACACTAAGTCATTGAGCAAAAGGAGCTTCTCCTCCAAATGCTATTAGCTTTCAGTATTCCCCACCCTTTCCACCACAACTTACACACATTAAATATGATTACAATGGTTACTACCACGGTTGCTTCCTCATCAGCCATGAGGACGTGCAGGTGCAAATCTACATGTCATGAAAGCTAAAGTAGCCAAATCACAACTGGTATTTAGGATGGAGAAAACAGAAGAAATAGCACTGGAAAAGCAAACATAAAAAATGGCCATGAAAGAAGTATCATATACAACCTAGGAAACCTGAATAGATTATACTGAACACAATTGCACACATTGAGAGTAAGAGGAGATGGAAAAAATGGAACAAATAAAGTAGGTGACGCTGTTATTGCTTGCCTTTCTGGTACCAGTGGGGCTATTATGAAGGTAATACATCAAAATTAACATTATTTTAATACAGCTGCTCCTTTACCTTTCACTGTTCCTTGCTTAAACATAGTAGCATCTTCCACCTGTTAATAACCCCTTGGAAATCCTGGTAAGCAAGTGGAGCCAACCGCAGATGTTCGGTACAGAGCGTTACCTTCCTCGGGCAGCATAAAGACAGCCACCAGCAGTAGAGCTGGTGCCCCTGGCACTCAAACCCACCTCCACACAAGCTCCAGTCAAGAGGAGGTTCCCAGATTGCAGCCAAAAAGCTTTCCCTGCCTTTCCCAACCCACCTGCCTGACCAGGGAAAGAAGAAACCGCAGCACAGCCAGCCACGCTGCAGCATGCCTGCCTTCCTTGGCTCCTCTTTCACGGTGAGCCACTTCTCACCTCTGCCCCCTCCAACATAGGCTCATTTGCATCATTTAGAGAGTATTCAGATGCTCGCTGTTCAGGCCACACAGCCAGCATCCCTCAAGGTAAATGTTTCCATAAAACTAACTAATGTCTTCTGCTAATTTGAGCTGCACTTCAAGAAGTACTTCCATTACATCAGGCAACTGCTCTTGTCCAAGTCTAACTTTCTTCTTAAATTACTTCTTGGAGGAAGATGGGGTCTAACTAGATGGCATAATGAACATCTAGAAGTTGTAACTTCAGGTGCAGTATCTAAAGTGACACACCTGGCATGTGCTCCTAGGCTTACTGGTTTTTAACCCAGTTCTGCAGAAAAGCTCCAGAGCAGCACCCTCTGCCCCCTTAGCTCTGAGCCTGAGTTACCATCCTTTGCAGAGCCAACCTCTGCCTGACTACAGGGTCCTACCTGCAGGACTGCCAACAACTTGTTCCTCAGAACCCTTTCCTTGAGCATTAAATCAACCCCCAGATGAGTTCCCCCACAGCAGTGCTTCAAGCACATTATGTGTATTCATGATCTATTTTTATTATATCATCTCCAAGGCTGATAAAGTGAAAGAAGTAAAGTATCTTGATTGACTCATCAAGGTCTAGGGTTTCGTCCTTGCTGATTCCCTGAAATAAATACCAACCTCCCTGCTTGGTCTCTTGTCTAGTAGTATTTTCCATTCTAGCAGTTTCTCTAACATTTTCCTTCCCATATTTCATTATTATTATATTTCACCTTTTTTTCTTCAGAAAGAAAATATTGGGAAGGGAGTAAATGAAGATGTATGTGCTCAGTCCCTCAGTAAATACCTCCAGGAAGCTCTCTGGAGAACCATGAGACAATTTGGGCCCCAATGCAATGGAATAGGAATAGGTACATTTTTCATCATGTTTCTTTAAAAAATGGACAATTTAATATTAAAAATTCTTCCCTCTCCAGGATGACAAAAGACTGGCAAAGAAGAGAAATAACTACAGAACAGAAGCATTCCCCTTCTCTGCAACATCCCTGCACCTCTCCTAAATTTGTTCAACTCATCTGCAGCCCTGGGGTCCTTTTAGATCCCTAGTGCTAATTAATGCCCAAATAAACAAGGCAGCAAAAAGTCCCCTTCCCTTTGCAGTTGCCAGGAAAATGAAGCCCTTTCCAACAGACACCAGCACAGTCACGGTGCTCAATCCATTTATGCCTAGCAAGTGCAATTATTGCAAAATAGAGCAGTAAATACTGCCAAACCACTAGAAATGGTTTAAGTCACAAAAATGAAGCAGTCTCCCTATGATATTTAAATAATTCAGAATGGAAACGTTACCTTATGGCCATTTCCCTCAACAGCCCAGTTTCCCAGGCTCCACAGGGGTTGTTCCTACAGCCCCAGAGCTCGTCTGTGTGCAAACTCCCTTCTGATCACTCCTTTGCAAAGGAGACAGCACCTTCTCAGGAGCTGAGCCTACATTGTGAGTCTCACAGAATCATGGAAATACATAGAATGGTTTGGGTTGGAAGGGACCTTAAAGATCATCTAGATCCAACCCCCCTGCATGGGCAGGGACACCTCCCACTAGCCTAGGTTGCTCAAAGCACCATCCAACCTGCCCTTGAACAAATCCAGGGAGGGAAGTCTTCAAAAAGAAATTTCAATTTTATGCAATTCTTTGTACCCTCCCAAGGTAATTGCTCTGTTATCATGGTTAATTTGGGAGGTGCCTGCTGCCAAGCAGTAGCTCTGCTGGAGGCAATGCTCACCTGTTTGCGTTCCTCAGAATTCAGCAGAAGGTAGCGTGGATCAAACACTATTTTGTGTAACTCTTTCTCCCACGTAGAAAATGCTGAAACCTGTGAAGTACACAAACACAGACGCATTAAGGAATTTCAGTAAGGATGTGAAAGAAGAAAATGTTCCAGGGTGAATCAAAAGAGTAGTTCAGAAAGCTAATGAACCCTCTGAAAGATGCCTTGGAGTGGTTGGAAGCTGAATTTTAATCTCTTTCTGGCAATGCTCTGGACACCCCCACACCATTAGGATTGAATTGCTCTAGGACATCTCAGTCAGTATCTGGGAGATGCTTGTTTCACATTTTTGATGGAAAGAATGTGTAGCAGCAAGGAAACTGTCATTTTATTATCCCCTTTGAACAACAGAAGCATCAATTTCCATTTAAGTAATTATCTTGGCTTTGGCTCCTCTTCTCTCCAAAACTTACATTACAACCCAAACAAGGATGGCAGGGGATGCACACACTGAAGAACTGATGGTGAACATCTTCAAAAAATCGTGTGTTTGTAGCACACAAGGCACCTGCCTCCAACAGCACAGCTGTCACCTCTCCTCCTTTTCGAGGCTTCCACCTTTTCCCACTGAATCCAGCTCTCTGGAGTGTCCACCCAAGCCCTGCACATCACTCACATCCCCACAGCCACATGACATAAGAACATCACATTCCTACAGATGTTCTTCCATCTTCCCTGAAACCTCTTCACAGTGACTGGGCTGTAGGGACCACCATGAACCCCAGCAGGTCCCTTGCCTTAATATTCTAATCTAATTCTTGCCCTTAATATTCTAATCACACCACTTAATTACAAAGAAGAGTAAATTCACTTAAAAAAATTAAGTATGTGAAGTATAATTAAAACAGAGAAATCTGCTCCCAAAGAGGAAAGCTCTATTGAAGCAAAGTGGGTTTAAACCTGGTTTAGTGGGAGGTGTCCCTGCCCATGGAAGGGGTTGGGACTGGATGAGCCATTTACTCACTTTGGAGCTCTGCAAATTCATATAAATGATGAATATTCTCACTAATCTCCCAACGTGTATTATATTGTGGTCTTTTTCCCTACCATGGGACATTGAACCAGTAAGAGACAGTGAAAAATGGGATTCAGTGCTTTGTCCTTCTAGAAATGGGGTCTTTGAGTCTGCCTGAAAAACAGGCTGGAGGAAAAAAAAACAAAAACACACACAACAACCCCACCTGTTTATTTGGATTTTTTAATTTATTTTTTAGGATAGTACTGAGGCTGCAAGAATTGTTTGGAGACAAGAAGGTAGGGGTTAGGACCCCCCAGATTCACTTACTTAATATTGGAGAGAAAAAAGGAATACATTGAGAAAAAAAGTCATTTGGAACCCTTTCCAAAAGTCTCGTTTCACCAACCAAAAGCATCCCAGCAAAGAGAAGACTTTCCCAGAAATGCAAACTGCAGAACGGGGATATTTTAATGCTGTGGCTGTGAGGGAGCCAGGAAGAGGCTTGAATCATCCCCTTCCCCTCAGGATTTTGTGGAAACTTTTAAAACTCCAGGAGGGTATCAGAAATTACATTTTTATGTAGGAAAACTTGCCACAGACTTCATAACAGTGCCATAATCTTGGAGCTACACCAAAAAGTCACTTCTGTTTTTTAAAATGTTACAATAAATACTCTTCTGTTGACACAATTTATATTGAAAGATTCAGAACTACGGTGAAAAGTTCCATCCAGTTCAAGCTCCTTGTAATGCCATCAAATAACTACTTAGGAATTAACACCATTGCAAGAAAATGGCAGGAGATGTTAATTAAATAATTGGTGTAAAATAACACTAATGGCCTCACTGCACTTCAAGCAATGCCAACCAGCTGGGCCAACCAGCAGCTTGTCTGGACATTTCAAAAATGCTCAGAGTGAAAGGAAAGTACTCTATTATCTACACATTTTTTTAAAATATCAAGACCAAAGAGTAAATTTCCTGAATTCCTTATTTTTATGAGCAAGTCTGACTCTTACACAGAAAACACTTGAGGAATCCTATTATAGAACATCCCTAATACTTTCAAATTTTGACTTATTGCCCCCTCACTTAAAATATGCCAGCAGAAGTCTTCAACCAGGATTCATTTATGGCACTTCTGCATTTGTTAAGCATAAATAACAAAATGGCTTAATAAAGCAGGTTTGGCACGGAGATAATTTATTGTTGAGCTCTGAAGCTCTAATTATCTACCTTTAAAGCCTGCTGATTACTAGTGATAAATTTCCTAGGCTTTACTGCCTAACAACAGACACCTTGGGTTTTTTTCTTTACAGAAATTACAGGAACTTCTACAGAATACGTATTTGCAGAGTGTTGGAAGGAGGCATGAAATCTGCACACACTGCTCCATTATACCCCCATTTACATTGGCAGGATTAGGACTTAAACCTGGCATGATTATTAATTCCATTCATGCTCAGATTCATCAGTTCTCTGGAAAAAGGGAGATGAATTTTTGCAGAGATGATTTGATGTATATAAATAATGGTAGCCAAAGTTCCTCCTATTGACAGTAGCCTGTGCATGGTCAGCTCAGGACAGGTTAAGTGCTACCTCAGGAAACATACACCAGGCTGAGGGTCTTTACCAAACCAGTCAACAGATGCTCCTACAAGATCTGTAGCTCCTATTTCCCCATTGGTTGGGAGGCTCCCAGTGCTGATGGGCTCTACCTGCCAGTTGAATTTCTGCTCTATCTCTCGACTTGTAACTGTGAAGAGGTCACTGGGAGATGGCTGCAATAGCTCCAAACCCTCCCAGAACTGGTACCAGCTCTGTGCTGGCCCAAGGGACATGATGCTCCAGGTGTTCTGGCTGCCCAGCCATGGTGGGGCCACCTCTTCTTGTCCAGCTCAAAGCTTTGACACCCTCCCCCCCAACTCCTGTCCCACAGCCTCTGCAGGAACCACCAGCTCTTCTCAAGGGAGGCCAAGGACAGTCAGGGAGGTCCAAGGAAAAGGATAGATTTTCTAAACGCTCCTGAGACTCCAGTATGTCCTTTCCCAAGAGACTGTGTGGATTTCAGATGGCCAGTAAGTGAATTTGGCTTCACACTGCTAGGATCACCAGAGGTTGGGTGCTGAGACCTCTCCCACACCAAAAAAAAAGCAAAGGGCTTGCTAGGACTGTTTCTGAGCCTGGTGCTGCCTTTCTGGTGATGGACAGGACTCGTCTTTCATCCTTTGCTCATGGTGTCATGAACAGTTCTGGGCTCTGTGCAAGACCTCGGGATGGTGGGTGGCTATGGTCACCATGCCCCACTGAGCCACTGGTCTGCACTGGAGAAATGGCTGCGTTTGGTTACCTTTGGGGCTGTCCACATGGATTTATTTGGGTCTGCACCTGCAAAGGGCTGCGAGTTCTGATGGTCACCTTGGATTGGATGGCATCAGAAGAAAAGTGACAGTAAAGTATCACAAAACTGACAGAGTTAATAGACAGAAATCAAGAGCTCTCCATTTGCCAGTGAAGTGACAGTTGTGGAACAACTCCTGCAGCAGTAGATGATGCCCTATTGCCATACCCGAGCTGTGCCACAGCAATCCAGCTGTTCCTTACCCCCCTCTCCAGCAGCATGTCTCGGAAATGAGTGATGCGCTCCTCCAGGGGAGGTGAGATCTGCCCTGCTGATGCCTCCTCATTTTTCTCCTCCGTTTCAGCCTTCCCCTGGTCAGCAGCTTGGGCATCTTCTGTTCTTTAACAAGGTAAGATAGAAAACAGTTCAGTAATTGTCACCTCTCAAAGGGATTTTTAACCCTCTCCAGAAAACTCTCCAAGATGGCAGGACTTCTCCAGGTGCAGGAAGCTGGTGGCTGAGTCCTGACCCAACCCTGTGGCTCATTAGCCCAGCACAGGGCTGGAGGGTGCCCAGGGGCCTCTGAAGCTCATTATGTGGAAGGACAGTCTAGTGCTGTGGTCAAGGAGGACCTCAGCAGCCAGACACCACACTGGATTTCATGTTACAGAAAAGTGACAGCTTTATATAAAATCTGTCTAGGAGCGGAGACCTTCAAGGAGTGACTGGAGAGAGTTGCCTTGTTTTATTTTGCTTTCCTTCTTGTTTTATTTCTCTTTCCTGGTTTTGTGTCCCCCCACTGGAAAGCCAACACCAATTTACTGGCTGTTTCTGCACCCCCTGAGCTTCCTCCCAGGGCAGGTGACCAGCAGTGCAGCACAGGCACAAACCCCCAGCCAAGCCTCAGCAAGGAACCTGCCTGTCAGGGCCAGCAGGTCTGGATCTATCCTGACAGCCTTCTTCCAAGACTGCAACTGATTGGAATAAATAAGTGCTTCTCTGAAACTACTGCTCCTTGCCTGAGCCCCCTTTCCTACCAGAGCCCCGGGATAAAGGCAGGGCTGGAGTGACCATTTCAGGAAAGAAAGACAGTGCACTGCCAGTTGCAAGCATACAGCAGCAGCAGGGTAGGAGGGATGCTCTCTGAGATTTGCCCCCATGTGCCCTCAGCGTCTGCAGGGAGAGGTCATTCAGGTGGGGACCTCCCAGGCAGGGGGGAGTTTGCTCCAGGAGGTGATGGGATTTGAGGTGGGAACACAAAACTCCTGACTTCAGAGGAGTTGGTCAACTCAGACCTCAGAATCAGACTGCTGCTCTGGGCCCAGTCTGTTGCTGCTTAGTGCTGTGAGCAATGAACACGTTTGGTACAAATTAAGGCTCTTTCTGGAAAGATCCGAAGCCTTAAAGTGATCGTGAGGTTCAAGTGAGGATAAGGAAAGGATAAGGTGATTTGATTTTTAGCCTCCTACTAGGCATGACTGCATTTCCTACCAATGTAATTTCCACCACTATGGAATAATACTTGGTTTGAAATTTCAGCAGGAAAACGCTTTTTTATCTCCGAGCAGATGAATTAGATGAGTATGTAATGTGAGCCCCAGTGTATTATCTTCCTTCTACAAATAATTACATTACACTTACATTTATCCTAAAATGATGCTGCATCACTAGCGATTTCAGAGATATCAAATGGGTGTTCTTCACAGAATGACAGTGGCTTTTATATCGTAATGGCAAATTTTATTCCGTGGCATGATCCATGACAGGCCCAATCCAATTCCTAGTGCACACAAAGAGCTTTTGCAAGCCAGAACTGAGAGAAACACTGTGCAAGGCTCCAGCAGCCAAGCACCAGCAGAGCCTCTCTGCCCTTCAGCCCTTCTTATGCATCAGGTGATGGACTAATTGCCCAAATGCAGTGAACACGAATTGGTTTCTACTAATGTAAAGATGTATTTTTAAAATTAAAAATAGAACTTATGGATAGGGCTCCCAGAGCTTTTCATATCCTCTCAGTGAACACCTTGCCAAAAATTTCAAGTACGACAAAGGTTATATCATTTGTTATCCCACACATGAGAGAAAATAAGAGACTGAACAAGCCAAAGTTACTCTTTCAAGTGAAGGAGGTACAGAAACCCAAAGATGAGATAATTCCTTATTTCCAAGAAGTCAGTGAAGGAGGCATTGCCCAACCTTCTGACACAGCACAGTAAACCCCAGACTACTCTGATACAGCAATGCTTGAGCAAGGGCATTTTTCTGGAGTTCTGTGAACAAGCTTCTAGAGTCCTAGAATTCCGTTTATGCACATTAATGGAAAAACATTTTCACATTTTCTCACCCATTCACTGAAAGGAACTTCACAGTGAGTAACACAGAGCACAATACTGCCCATTACTGTCAGCCCCACTGATGTCAATAAAAGTATTCTTACACACTTTTATACTAATTATAAACATTTATACTGTTCATAAATACTAAATACTATGTAAACAGTAAAAGTACATAATTAGTGTATATAAAATATAAATATACTCTTTTATAACAAGCATTAAATGCTTAGTCTGAGTATTGAATTAGGAGTATCTCGTTCTTCCTTCATAATAATACAGATTCACAGAAAATCTTAACGAGGTCAAAGGAACCACCCAATGTAGGAGAACAGGAAGAGAGTACAATTATCTTCAACATATCCACTTGGAAAATGCAGAAATTTGTTGTGCTTGCTCATCACAATGCCCTCAAAAATACAACCTATCGTGCAGATTTATTTTACAGAAGTATTTTTTAATGGTCTCAGCCCGCAGGAACAGCTGACACTACATGCAGTTACTGGCTGAAGAGAATAAAATTCCTTTTAGGTACTTCTCAAAACAGAAGTGTTTACTTCATTTTCTGCTCTTTTGGCAAAGGGTGAGGGAGTCGCTTCTTTGGCACATGGCTTTCTGCTGGTTACTTCATGAGAATCTGAAGCACCCATGGTAATAAAGGTCAAATAAAAGCAGAGGAACAGAAATACCTCCGGCTATTTTCAAGCGGGAGCCTGGAAACCCTGACACCAGTGAAAAAATATCTGCTTCACATCAATGAAGATAAAGCTTTTATCCAATGGCTTTGAAATAACTACTTATCCATACAGTCTTTTTTTAACCATTTCGGAGTAGGTAAGAGCTACTCAGACAAAACCAGGTGCTGTTATGGGAAAGAGGGATTTTAGAGAATCATGGAGTTGGATGCAGGCTGGCTGCTTTAGGAATGCTACTGATCATGTGTCGGGGCAGTTATCCACACAGAAGGAAATAATTGCATTGCTCTTTGCAAGTCTTTGTGCCAGACTTCCCAACATTACATATAGGTAAGTAAACTTTAGAACTTACTTATTTCTCTTAGTTTTGATGCTAAGATCATCATTTTCATCCCCTGGACAAGAACTGACACATTTATCTGCTAAAAAGAAATAAACAGTTATTTGGTTTGAACTAGATAAATGGGAATAGAAATTCCTCTGATTAACTTTTCATTTCTTGTCTTTGGCCCCTGCTCAGGTATTTGTGATTTTTCACTCTCCACAGGATGTTTTAAAAATAACATTTCATGAGATCCTCAGAAACACCTTCATCCAAATGAAAGACAGCAATAAACCTGACCATTTTCATTCTGAAAAACTGCTAATTGCTCATATCATCAACAAAATTGTTCATTGTTTGTGACGTGACTTTATTTAAATCTTGTTATTGTTTCACCTGATACTCCCTCCTCCTTTCCCTTAAAACTACAACTACAAAGACATTTTTGCAAAGTTATTTCAGGTGCTGGCACTTGAAAAAATGCCCTCCTCAGCCCATTTCTCTTTCTCATAGAAGCAAATATAATGGAACATTTCCAGAAATTCCACCCCCAGAACGGTAAGGCTACGGAGATGCCAACAACCTCCAAACTCATGGTGTTGCAGGGTAACTCCAAGGCAACATCACACTCCTGGTTTGGCCTTGACCCTTGTACTTGAAGGACTCTGAGGTTGCTTTGTCAGTTGTCACAAACATGGAGCATATAGAACAGATATTTATTTCTATAATCTAATTTTTATGTGTACAAACAGCAGCTTCCATCAGCATTGACACGGCCAGACCACCAGAAGCCATGTCCACCCAGTCCTTAGTTTGTCTCAGGGACTCTCTAGTATTTCACCACAAATTAAACTATATGTGGTTGGCTTGGGGAAGATCATTAAGACAAATCTTCAGCCTTGTTGTATTAGCCTGGCAATGAAGACGTGTCCTGATTATTTAGGAAACTATGAAAAAATAAATATAAAATTGAACTTAGGTCATGCAGATAAAAGGTTTTAATAACTTCGTATGGTGAGACCTGATCTCACTGTGAAATCAGATGAGACACCAAGAGATCTGCTAGAAAATGGGTCTAATCTTTGTATTGTTGAAGCAAACAGGAATTTGGCCATTTGTTTCAAGTTTCAAACTAAAAATCTTGTTCTTTGCTCAATTTGATTTTCTGTTTTAGGGAAATGACATGTTTATTAGCATGCATTCAGTAAAGTTACCTTTTGTTCATTCTAAGTGCACAAACACGGCACACACTAAATCCCTGCAAAAGGAATGATGAAAACCAAGCAGGAGCTGGAACTCTGTGGTGTGGGCAGAGCAGGAACACAGACCTCACAAGGAGGGAGGACACAGCAGTGCCAGTGGGCACTTTGCTAACTGCCACTTGAAGTGATAATAAGGAGAACCGAGTGGCATTGCAAAATAAGGAGAGTTTGATCTCAACATTCCTGACCATAGACGAGCAAATGAATTTAATCATGTTTTAAATGAACATAAATTCACTGGAATTATTACCTCTTCTTGGTAAATTCTTCTTTGGGACACTCAATTAAAAATGTAAAGTAACAGGAAAAACAAGCTGTGAACTCAGGAGGTGGCAGGTAATCCAACAGAGCTATTAGGAAGGTATTAACCAGGAGCTGAACGACGTGCAGAGGCAGCTGTGGTCTTAATGCTAATGAATCCTGAGGGCAGTACTGTGAAAAGGCAGATGAAAAGGCACTTGATGGTGTTTTCAGAGAGAGCTGAAGGTAGAGGTGACCTACCAAATGTCCCCACGACTCAAGGAAAGCCAAAGCAAAGCTGTGCCCGCAGGGCAGCTCCTGCCTGGCTCTGACACTCCCAGAGCCCACCAAAACAATCCTTCCACATAGAGCTTTCAGAGAAAAGATGTGGTACAACACAGCCTGATTCCAGCGTGTGCTGGTTCCTGACAGACCTCGGGACACCAAATCCTTCTGGCTTTGCCTGCAGGAGTGGCTGCCATGGGTAAATGGTCTTGGATAAATGGGCCGAGATGAGAGGCAGCATCATGGCTTATAATTCCAGTGCCCTGGAAAACCCAGTAACACCTGATGGATGGTGCCTGTGCTCTCACTCAGGAGCCCACTGAATCACATCGCACTGCTGGACCTCTGGTAGGATTATAAACTCTCCTTGAAAGGGAAGGGAGGCAGCCGAGCACAAAATCTACTAATTGATTTAAAGCTTTGAGGAAGAGTATTACTTGACAGTAATCTTTCCATGAAATCATGAAGCAGAGCACTGCCCCAATCAGATGGTCTATCAAGCTTAGCGCTGATTAATTAAATCATGCAGCTAATCCCAGCCATGTCATGAATTCCGGCTCATTTTCCAGAACAAAGAGGAAACACCAGCACTTATCAGGTGAGTTAAAGCCTTGTCAATCCATTGGCCACACGCAAAAACCTGATTTGCAGTTTTGTCCTGGCACCCACGTGTGGCACGTAAGCCCAGGAGTTTAACTATGGTTTCTAGGGACTGTAATTCACATTTGTGTCTAAAGGGTCCAAAATGTTTGTGGGGACAGAGTAAACTAAATCAGAACTGGGTTTGAGTAGGGACCACACTAAGTATGAACTAAAATGCCATTTTCTGTAGTCAGGATGTCACTTTTCTTGTAATTAGCTGAAGTAATAATGTCCTCAGCTTAAACGTCCAGACAAAACATTTTGCAGGTGGAAGAACAGGAATAGATCAAAATTTTTCTCCATTGGAATAAGATAAAAACATTTCTAGGAATCTTTGAGGGAAAATACAGCTATTGTGGTCAGTCTGAGACTGTGCTGAGACAGGAGTAATGACAGCTAGGGACAAGGATGGAACTGTCCCCAGATGATGTTGCACGCTGCTGTCAGACAACTCTGACTTGGGAATGTGGCACAGAAAGTCAACTGTGTCCTGGGCTGCAGCCCCAGCAGCCTAACCAGCAGGGCAAGGGAAGGGATTCTTCCCCTCTGCTCTGCCCTGGTGAGACCCCCCTGCAGGGCTGGGTCCAGTTCTGTGGTCCTCAACATAAGAAGGACATGGAGCAGTTGGAGCAAGTCCAGAGGAGGCCACGGAGATGAACCGAGAGCTGGAGCAGCTCTGCTCTGGAGACAGGCTGAGAGAGTTGGGGGTGTTCAGCCTGGAGAGGAGAAGGCTCTGGGGGGACCTTAAAGCACCTTCCAGTGCCTGAAGGGGCTCCAGGAAAGCTGGGGAGGGACTTCTGACAAGAGCAGGAAGTGACAGGATGAGGGCCAACGATTTCAAGCTGAAAGAGGGGAGACCCTGGCCCAGGTTGCCCAGGGAAGTTGTGGAAACCCCCTCCCTGGAAGTGCTTAAGGTCAGGTCAGATGGGGCTTGGAGCAACCTGGTTTAGTGGGAGATGTTCCTGCCCATGGCAGGAGGTTGGAACTGGATGGGATCTTTAATGTCCCTTCCAGCCCAAAGCAGTCTGGGATTCTGATCCTAAAATCAAGGTGTGCAAGTCCTGGAAATGACATCTCCATCCCCATGCCTGGCTGGTGGTGGGTCCCTGGCACCCAGGTGAGGTCCCAGGGCGGAGCTGTTCCAGAACTGCTCCAGAGGCACAGGAGGAGCTGCACCTCACACATTCCAGGGGCTGGCCTGATGGGAACCCATTAGTGCAGAGCCACGACACCACCATAAATCTCCCTAAGAACTAATACTTTGTGGAGGTGGAGTAAATGATAAATGGGTAATTTTTCATTTATGCCTAAATTATAAATGCACTTGATCTTTCAGCGGAGCGACGCGCAGATAACCTACAGCTCCCCATGAATAACCACGCTTGCCAACTTTTTTTGTGCCTTTGATTTAAAAATTCTAATTAAAACTCAGAAGCAGCAACTAAGCTAAACAAATTTGGCAACCATTGTTGCAAACACACAGCTCATTTGCGTTATTTATTTACTCAAGATTACAAGCTAAGAGAACTAGTAACAAATAATTCCTTTCACCCCAGCAGCTAATATATACTAATTATAACCCGACTGTCTCAAACACTGAGCAACTGCAAGTCCCAATTAAATCAAGGAAGATGAAGACTATTAGCAACAATGAAAACCACGGTCATAAAGAAACTGGTGCATGCATCAAATCTTGGTGGTACTTATAGATAATAAATAAAAAGGATGGAACACAGCAAAACACAGATTTTTGACATGGCACGTGTCAACAATGACTTTAGGTTCTTCTCATTAATTAATTATAGACCATGAACAATGACCCTCAGTTTTGTCTTTGGCCATCATTCCCCCTTGTCAATAATTAATTGATCTTTCAATATATCCTGTAAGAAAAAAAAAAAATTATGCTGTTTTCCTCCTGAGGAATGAACTCGGGCAGATACACTTTGGAATGATCAGATACACAGCAAAAGTCACTCAAGCCATACACAAAAATGATATCTACACAGGCATCTGACAGTTGAAATTTATGGTGAAAAATGTACTGACATTTTGTGTTAGCAAGGACTACACTCAAAGAAAACCACTCTCTGTAGCTTTTCTTCAGTAACCTTCTGCTCAACATAATCCTGTAACATAAATCCCGGTTGTTGCTCATTTTCTCCACCCCACTAGGTTTTTTAAGTCCCCAGGTGCACTCTCCTAGTTCCCCTTTTGGGGTACTGAACTGGGGGCTGTGCCTGGGGATCACTGCAGCCCCTATTGTCCAAGTGTAAAAGTCACCCATGGGACCTGGGTTTTTAGTTATGAAATACTACACTTGAAAAGAACAACAAAAGTCTCATCGCCCCCTCCCATTTTTCCAGACCTCACCACTAAAGGACAGACATTGGCTGAGGAAGGGTCTCCAGTGAAACTGCCATAAAGCAGAATATTCAAGAGTTATAAGCAGTTAACTAAGGCAAGCAGCATTTCAAATGGGTGCCAGGCACCCAGACATCCCCCAGGAACAGCAGGTCTTACCAACAGCACTCCCACAGGACAGGCAATGGAAAGCATCAGGAAAGAAAAGGAGAATAAAGGGAGCATTGGCACGACACAGAGAGCTCCCAGTAACAGAGCAGAAGGAGCCAACATCAGCTGGTGACCCGGAATCTTTGGAGAGTCACATGGTGGAAAAAACTATGGACCACAGGCAATCCCAGGGGCATCCTTTAAATGGCATTTTGAACCACCGAACACATCTTGCTGCAGCTCAGCAGCTCTCCCTTCAGGAATGCCAGTGTTCAGAAGGTGCCTGGCAAAGCCATGGTGAGATAGAAGCACCCATGTTTCCACCAGACCTTTTACCACTCAAGAGATTTACGACTGGGATTTCTTCCCCCGTCCCCCCCAGTTGGCTGGATAATCATTAGCTGCAGAGTATCTGCTTTCATGGAACAGCTGAATAATGCATTGCTAGTGCATTCCTAATGCACATCCTGGAAAGAAGTGTCATAAAACAGAGTGTCTGCTGCGGGGTATTTTATACATCAAAGATTCATCCAGTATAAGAATTCACCTGTTCCTTCACTGCCAATAAAGAGAACACACTATCCCCCAGCTCAGCCTGTCAGGAAACGTAAGGATTTTGCAATAAACACCAATTTTAAACACAATTCATTAAGTGAAATGTCAAAAGGAAAACCCTTCTAATTACAGTTATCAAACTTTCACTGAATGTATTTAATTGACCAAGTTTCATTCAACATTTGAGTTTAAATAGAGGCAAATAATCACAGGGCTTTAGTTACTTGCTGCAGCTTCCAGCTTGCGCTTGTGAGGAGGATCCTCGATGATCCGGTTGATGTCGCCGCGGTGCTTCAGGTCCACTGGCTTCTCCCAGACTGACAGCTGCATTGTAGGGTTGAAGAAGAAGACCCGGTCATCTCCAGTCCAGACTACACACCTATTCCAAGTGATAAACTATGCTTAGATAATGTCAGATACGCCCAGAAACAAGAAATTCACCCGCAGGGTGAGTCTCCTCTCGGACTGACGGCCTGTCCCAGGCCCTGCCAGCCCACACCAGCCACCTTAGTTTCAGAACATCTCAGCACATCAATAAAATAGCATAGAAATGGCCCAAACTACCCCAAAAAGCAGCAGGTGAAATAGTCTATCACAGAAGGGAAAAAGAACGAGGTGAAGACAAATGTTGTGGCGCTCACAGCAAGAGATGCCACAGAAAGACACATTTCATGTTCTGAAGCTGAGAGCAGCAAGTGGCAGGAGCCCGGCAGCAGGGCTGGGCACCCACCACCTCGATGCCCATGAGGTGATGAGCTGATCAGGGCTGTGCCTGCTGCTGGCAGGTGGCTGTGGGACCTGCTGCCCCTGCAGGAGGAGGTGTAACCATCACATCCCAGTGGCATCCCTGTGGCATTCAAATGGTATCTTCATGAGCTCCCACCAGTCTCTCTGCTGGACAGGCACCCCTGGCCACCACCCAAGTGTGCCACAAAGGTTAAGCTGATTTTTATGGGCTCTGTGTCAAATTTGAAAATGCAACCAAATCACCTCAGTTTCTTGACTTGGTCAGTTAAAATATGTGTAACAGCAGAATCACAGAATCATTGGAGTCGGAAGGGACCTCTAGAGATCATCTAGTCCAACACCCCTGCTAAAGCAGGAATTGCCTAGAGAACATTACACAAGACTACATCCAGATGGGTCCTGAATTTCTCCAGAGAAGGACACTCCACAACCCCTCTGGGCAAACTTCCTCTGGGCAGCAGGTCAACTTTTTGTGCTAACATTTCTTTTAAATCAGCTAAAATAAAGTGAAAATAAGTATCGCATCATCCTTAACAGACATTGAAAATCCTCAAGTTCTGCTTCACTAAATCTGGATGTAATAACCAACCAGATTATCAATCTCAAGCCTGTACCTTCTGAATCGTAATGAAAGCTAACAGCACACACACACTCTGACTTCCTCACACGTACACTTAAAATGGGAAAATGTTGGTCTCTCTGAAGCATAAATACCTGGAAGGAACAAATCTCACCATTAGAAGCTCTGCTGCTTAACAGTGATTGAAAGCAGTGAACAAAACTGGTTTAAAAAAAGTCTGGTCTGGGTAAAAGACTGTGAAAATGAAAAATCCTCCATCACTGCAGAGTACTGTAATAAAATAATCCAACATTCCGTGGGCCACTGGTAAAACATCACTATTGATCTTGCCCAAACTCGTAATGAAAAACACAGAACCTAGTAAGGAGCCACGGGGAGCTGTGGGCACCAGGGGCAGCTGGGTGCCAGGAGCCTGGACACCACAGCAAGTATGTCCAGTAGAGCCAAGTGTTCTCCTGATGAACAGGAGCACAAAACTGGTGGTACAAACCCAGCTGTGAACTTTGGGCCCACCTACACCCCGTGGAAGTTTTGACACCTTGAATTTGGCAACACAGACATGATGTATTTTAGTAACTTTCAGGTTTGGATCACAACGGAGCCTCACAAAACAGATGGTTTAAACCTGTTACACAATTATTAGTCTAATTACTGCTTCTTACTTTGTACCTTGGAGCTATGGGAACCTCTGTTCTCCCACAAACAAGGACCCACCAGCCTTGAGCCTCTTCTGCAGAACCCACCAAGAGGAACTTCTGCAGGCACATTTCAGAGGAAGATTCCTCCCTCCCACAAATCCCACAGTCATCCCAGAAGGAAGGGAAAAAATCTTGGCATTTAGGTGAAGAGGGCAGATGTAGCTGATTAATTTAAATGGGTTATCATTAGCATTTCATTAAATGTTACAGTTATAGTCAGGGCAGAGGCCCAACCCTGCCCAGGAGTCAATGCCTGCCTTGCACTGCTCCTGGCTGCAACTTCCTGCACTGGCAGGTCAGCCACTGCAGAGGGTGAACATCTGAGGAGCTGGTTGGGAATGATGGTGAACCTGAAACCAGCACCTTGTTCAGGATCCACGATGCTACTGCCTGCATGTGGCACTGCCAAAGCTGTTATTTGACAGAGGGTACAACCAGAAGGTTGGGAAAGGTGTGTTTGGTCTCTGCTGCAGTGCTCACTGCTCCTCTGGCCACACACAAATCCATGTTGATGGTGCTCATTACTCACCCAGCACCACCAGGGCTTGCCTGTGTTACCCCAGGTCAGACACTCTGGGTACCTCCTGACACCTCTTCCCCTTTGCATGACTAATATAACTTGGCATTAACTTAAAATTCATGTCTGTTTCCCACGTAACACATCACCTGCTCCTCTTTGGTATAATAACAGTTTCAATAAGCCACAGGGGACACATGGAATTATGTTTCAGCCACAGAGCATAAACTGGGAATGCAGATATTGTTATGTTCATGGTTCCCTTTAGAAAACTGTAATTTAAGAATGAGTAGGGGCACAAGATTATAATATTAGTTCATTTATTTATTTCATAAGGTAAATAAGGTTTGATAACTTTCCTGAAAATTTTCCTGCCATTAAAATTTACGGTTTAGTTACTTCTGATCAGTGCTTGGTGATGCCACATCAACCACAGGTCCTGCAGAAGTAGGGAGCCAGCCTATGGGGAGAGTGTGCTGGAAGTAAATTTGGGATGTGCTGAATCTGTGCTGCATATCTAGCTTCAACTGATAAAAAAAAATCTGTAAATTGTGATTGAAGCACCCTGCAGACATGCTCCATGTTCTACCACCAGCCATGGGGCAGACAGGACATTGTCACCTCAGAACAAATGTCAGCATGAGGACTATACCCCCTCTTTCTGGTCCCAAGGAATGCAAGATTTCTCCTTAGAGATTAAAATGTCACAAGTTTGGATCTGAATGCTCAGCAGACAGTCAGAGAAAAGCAGATGATGTGAGATCCCCCTGTGCATACCACTGGCTACAGCTCTTCTCTGTAAAAACAGATGGAACCACAACCTGCCTCTGGCACTGCTGGACTCAGATGGTCCCTCTACACTACAACATAGAGCAGCAGCTGTCAAGAGGAGAAATGATTGATGGAAATCACGTATTTATGATGTCAAGATCAAGACTGTGCTTAAAACACTGGTTTGCAAAATGGCACAATAGCAAATACTGGCTGACATCTACTTGGAGATCTCAAAGATGTCAGCCACTAAGTACAAACTAATTATCATACAGGTAAAGGAGGTAAAAAGTTCTTCTAGTGAACTGTTCAGGACATAAAATGAAGGACATGTAGTCACCTGAAGGGGAAGGTGGTCAGGAAACCTGGGTCATGAGACACAACCCATTTTCAGTGATACAACCTTCCCTGCAGCTACCTCCCCACATCTTCCTTAAGCACGTGATTAAAGAGGAAAAGCTGGAACAGGAACCCTGCATTGCTGGCCAGCACGCAGGGCAGTGCCTTTTCCCCATGTACTCTGGGTGTTTGGTGAAGGAAAGGGCCCTGAGGAATGGCTGTTCTGCTTACCATGGAGATCCTGGCACTGGGGTGGATGCCACCGGCTTGTTGCCGTTTGATGTGCTGCCGTCCTCATTTACCAGTTTAAAAGAATGATCCTTGAAAGACAGACAGAGATCAGTCAACAATTAAAGCTGCTGCAGAAGACTAATTGTTACACAAATCACTCTCTTTAATGTGAAGAGGATTACCCTGAGTGCCATTATTCCACCAGCAGCTTTATGACAACCAGCTACCTTCAGAACAGCCCAGAAAAATAGGAAATAGTGGAAATGTCACCCCACCCTTGTCCCCAGGGGAGCCCCTGCACCAGGGCTGTGCCAAGACTGGCAGGAGCAGCTGCTTCTTGTTGTAGCTGGTGGACATGGACTGAGGGGGGAGCATGGGAAGAGGGCAAGGGTCTGGCTCCATGCAGTATCAAAACATGAGAAGCACGTACTTAATTAAAAAATAATAAGGCATATGTCCAGAGGTCTGCATCTTCAAAGTATTTACCAACATAAAGCCCTAAGGAATGTGGCCAAGTGCCAATGCAGCTGTACCCTGTGGTGCTGGGCAGGCCAGGAAAGGTGGCTTGGGGAGAGCCTGCAGAGGGCAGCGTGACAGGAAGGTGCCACATGAGAATAAACTGAAGAGCAGGTCGGGCCACACGTCCTCCTCCAATGCAAAAGCACCAGTGCAGGGGGCCGAGGCACAGGGAACACACACCTGCCCCAAGGCAGCTTCCAGCACCTCCTGCCCTGTGGCTGTCTGAGCCTGAGCTGTCCTCCCACATCCCCATGCTTGGATGAAGGTCTCTCTCTTTTAGCCTTAGCCGTTTGTATCAAGTCTGCATGAGCTGTGCAGAAAGCAAATATTTCCATCTATTTCATAGAAGCTGGGAGTATTATTTAGGTTCTTTTCCTTTACACAATAATCCAGGCTTTCCTACCAAAAGCTGATGAAGTTACACACATACAGTATCACCCATCTGTAAGCTGCACATAATGTTTGCTATCCATTTACTTTCACCTGACAGTGTTATTTAAATACCTTGCCATTATCTGTAAAGGAGGGCTACAGAAATTCACAGCATCTTAAATGAGTAACTCCAAAAAGGTGGGGGCCATGAAAAAAATCCCTCCTTGCACCTGGGGCTGATGCTGCAATAGGCAGCACGACATCCAGGGAGGGGATCCCCCTCTGAGCAGAGCCTGACCCAGCTCTCCAGGTCCTGCCACCACCACGTGCCCCAGAAAATCCCAGACATTGGGCTTCTACACTCCTCAGGACACAAATTTTGTCCCAAGCTGTGTCACGCCTCCACTCACATACACCCACCCCTCCCATCGACTCATTTCTCCTCCAGCACAGGGAAAAAACCAGCAGCAAGCATCCCTGCTCTGGTCCTCTGGCACCAGTGGTGACAGAGCTCCTGTAGCACCAAAATAAATTTAATAGACAGTGCTTGAATATTGACTGTAGGAAATTACTCTATCACCAGCACAGCTCCAGCCACAGCACAGCCTGACTGATTTGGGCAGTTCCATAGTTTAAAGAGGTTTTTAGGAGCAGAAATGCCATCGCAGACCTTATCACCACTGCTCTCCACAGGAACACTCTTCCTCTCCGTGTGCAAAATCAAGGTCGGTGGGCAGGAGGATCTACTCGGTTCTTTGCCATTATCTGTGAGGTGAAAGGATTTCTTTTTAATGTGCAATAAATACAGACCCAACAAGCCAAAACTGGCATAAAAACCCCAAAGCCCCATTTCCCCAACCAGCAGACACTGCCCTGCTTGGGGTCAGCCTCCATAGGAACCACAAATGGGCACGTAGCTGCATCGTAGGGACAGTAAGGAAAGGTAAAAAGGCAGCAGGTAGGAGAGACAGACCGAACAATCTGAAAAAAAGTAGTTTTCACAGTAAGGTAAATTAAGAAAGACTTTTTTTTTTTTATTCAAAGTTTCTTTGGGTCTTCTTGTTCTTCCACCTCTCCTAAAACACAGCTTTAGGGGTTTGTCTAACAGTCCCCTGTAGTCACCAGCAGTGCTACACATTCTGCAGTTGCACAGCTGGCTCTGGCCCCGTTCTGCAGGCACACAGCTGGCTGTGGCTCAGGGCACCATGGCCAGCCATGTCCTGGGAGCCCTTGAGGGCAGTGCTGCTGGGCAGCATGGCACATTTTGGCATTTCCAGCTCTCAACTCTTCTGCTCTTGGTATGAAATAGTCCCTGAAGCAGCAAGGCTGGAAGGCCAGTGAGCTGCTGCTGAAACAAATTGCTGTTCAGGTTCTGTCACTGGAACACAGAGCAGCTGGACATGGAGCAACATACTTGGGAAACAATGCTTAACTGACCCGGGATTTATTTGTGCTTTTGACAGGGAAATCACACTAACCACACTCCTAGTTCTGCTTCATTCTCTTTGTAAGTATTTCTCTAGTCCTTGGAAAAAAAAACATTTTCTCAATATATTATAATTTTGATTCTTTTATAGTCTTCATTATCATGTTGGTTTAAGCAGTAGCCAAGATCTTTCATTCCTGTATATGCATAAGCACACATGCACAAGGAAGAAGAAAACACATTTCCCTGGCTTTGCAAGCAGCAACACAAATAAATAAATATCAATTGACAGATTTAAACAAACTGTTGCACATGCAAAATTCAGCAGAGGATTTTCCCACAGCCAATGTTGAAGAAATGAATCAGGAGAGAGAACCTAAACCACACTCACACAGCTCCAGGAGCAGCAGTTGGATGCAAAGGAAGGCACAACGTATGGCATACATGCTTTTGTCATGCTGCTCTTGCTCTGCTCTTTACTAACTGCAGACTGGCTAGAAGTACAGATGGATGTCCTGGTGTGGACCACGCCGGGAGGCCCTCTGGCAGCCAGTCTCACTCCTCTTTGCACCTCACACATCTTCAGCACACAGACACTCAGCACTGCCAATGCCCTAGCCTGCCTCTCTTTTTTTTCCTCTCCTGTGACATGCTCCCTCACAGCATCCCAACAGGAAACCTAAAGCCCCAGGAATGGACCTGGGTCCTTCTCCCCTGCCCACGCTGGAGGACAGCCAGCAAGACGCATGTCTACCCTCCACCAGCAGGTTAGGTTCACTCTTTTCTCCTTAATCAACTTCCCCCCTCTCCCCTTTAACTTAAGGGCATAAAATAAACTGCAGTCTGACAATTAAGCCATCACGACAGATTTCCAACATAATCATGCAGCTTTTTTTGCCCCTGAACTCAGCAGTGCAATTACCCTCTCGCTGCAGCGCTGCCGAGGACGCGCTGGAGACGGGGGATGAAGAGGCCTAACCAGGCTTCTCCAGGCCCCACGGCAGGCAGGGAGACATGAATAATGCACAGTACCAAAAGTACAGGTGAAGCAGCAAAACTATCTCAGGTGCATCACAGAGGATGTAGGTGTATGATCATAAACATCTCATTATAAGCAAAATCTGAGAGGAAGGGGAAGAGGGATGAGGGACAAAGATTGACTCTTTCCAGAAGTTGCTATGGAGAAGAGAGAATAAAAGTCTGTTTTGCAAAGGTATTTAGAGGCCAAATCTCCATTAACCTCAAAGAAAGTTTAAAACGTGGATTCTAAATGTTTCAGAAGATTTGGATTTACCTGGGTTTACTCCAAGCACACCCACCTAAACACTCAGCTTTTACTGTCCCACCAGTATCTGCAGGTCAGTTCTGTCTCTCCTCACCACCTCATTGTGTTTGTTTTTTGAGAGTAGCCTAAAAACCCCAATTTCAGTTTTCAACAAGCTGCTCCTGACAAGAAAGCAAGTCAACACAGCTCTTGGTGACTTACAGAGCAGCATGCAGGACTCCAAGCACAACAACTGTATAATGATAAAAGCAGAAGGTGTTTACCAAAAACAAACCAAACCAGACAAGAAAGTTTACATCAAAGTAGGTCAAAAGAGATATGTGTGAACTGTCCTTCAGTTTTAAGATGTGTCAAAGTTTTCAGCCATTTCCAGACTGAGCTGGAAGACTCATGGATTCCATCAGAGGATCTTATTGCAGCCCGCCCTGCTGCACAGGGACCCTCTGCTCCACCACAGATTTGCCCAGCACAGAAGATCACAAAGGATTTTACAAAACTCTTGTCTCAGCCACAGGTAGAGCAGGTGAGGCTGAGGTACCCATGAAGGAGGAAGCTGAGCTGGACAAGCAAGAGCTTTTATACTAAACATCTGTACATGACCAGAGTACAAGCACATTCATCTTGGAATCTTCAACACCTCCATGGCCATGCTAATGTGAAGGATCAGATAAATTACGCCTGAATTCCAGTAATTCCTGATAAACCCCAGGTTTTTCCATGAACCATGGCTGGAAGTTGGGTTCAGGACCCCGTGTGGGCTGGCTGAGACCCCCCTCCATGGCTGTCTGTACCCAGGTCAGGCAGGGGGATAACCACATCCCAGCATCTCACCACCATTACCAGAGCTCCTGACTTCACAACAGCAGCATCGTACAAGGAATTTCTCGCTGTTAGGGAAGATGTTCCCCATTTCCTATCAAAATTGGATAGCTTTTTGATTATGATTTGCAACATGTGGCTTTATTGAGATTCACAAATACAAGGTGCCCTCCAGCCTTTGGGAACAGCAATGCTCCTCCTCTCATGACTACACACACATTTACATGACAGTGAATAAACCAGGTTTATCACACAGTACAGCACAGAGCATCCTCAGAAGCTTCAGCCAACCAGGCTTCATGGAGCAACTACCCAGAAGATAACCACATCATCACTGTAATGCTCCTGAATACCACTGGCCTGGGAAATGGAAAGCCCAAGGACATTTCAGAAACTTGCCTTTTGTAGCATCAAATGCAAAGCTGCTGCTAATCCTAGACTGAGTAAACAGGATCTGAAACACCCGGAATACACTCATAATTAGGTAAAGAAAACAGCATAAAATTGGAGGTGATTTTTAAGGGTCCCCCGTTTCCAGGCAGTGCAGAAAACATGGCTTGGTTGGAAGCACACAAAGATACACCAGTGCTCCAGGAACACAGTCAGTATATAGGAACACACCTGTTAGTGCTGGATCCATCAGGTTGGTGGCCATGAACGTCAGGGCCGGTGCAGCCACAGCCGTCACCCTGGTGACTTGTGTTGGCATCAAAGGACCCATGTGAGCATCCAGTCTAGAGGCAGAACCTGCATGCAAACCAGAAGGACACCTTTTTTTTTTTTTCCCTTCAGTTAACAAAAATGCCTTGAAAACAACTTTCTTTTTTCTCCAGCTGTATTTCACAGAACACTCTTCTAACCTGCTAAACATTGCTCTCTATACCTGTTTGAATGGTTAAAACAATTTTGCATTGAGTTACTGGTCTAGTCTGGTCAGGACGTCCATTTATTCTCAGCAAATAAGCATTGGTGTAAATTTTAAAATAATAAAAATGTGATCCTCAAACCAAGAATTTGCAAAGACATATTAATGTTTTCAGAACAGATCACAGCAAGATCAGTTTTCTTATTGAAGACTAAACACCACCTCCCGTTTCTGCCATTCCTCACCACAAACTGTTTGTGTCCTGCTCCATCCATGGGAAATTATTTTGCTGATAATTTTGCTCAGGGCTCCCCAACCCTCCTGACACAGAGCCACAGATGGACACAGCAGCCCCTGTCTCCGGGAGCTGGCAGCATTATGCAGAGCAACCCCTGAGCTTCAGGCCTCAAAACAACTGAAAAGCCACCTTAGCTGAGGATTTTGCAATCAAACACCCTTTCCACCACATCCCCAGGAATATTTTAATGTGCACAGCCAGAACCACCAGCCCTGCAGCTATTGCACCTCAATGTATCACATCCCCACGGTTTTATTTTTGGTGATCTCCTCCTAAGAGGCTTGAAAGAATGTGAGAAATACATTGAATATTTTTAGGGGCTTCCTCCAACACCTCAGCCCTCCCCTGTGCCTGCAGTGCAGCTCTCCAAGCCCAAAGATAATTTAGCAAGCCACCCTCACACGTCAGCCCAGGTCATGGGAGTCACAGAAAAAAAAAAAAACACAAAAGGGAACAAGAGGACAGTGCCAAGACTATTTTAACCTCCCAGGCCCAGTGGAGGTTTGTAGAACTATGGAGAAGAACTACATGTCTCAAGGCATGTGTAAAAGTATATACAGAAAGTATGGATTTTTTTAAGCAATGTAGATACATGATGCCCTGTCTGAAGGGTGAGACCTCCGTGGACCTGCAGCAGTCTAGAACAAAGCAAAATGGGCACCAGGAGATGCTCCTGGATTGTTAACATCAAAGGAGAGGTGGGAGAGTGGAGACAGGAGCATGACCTCTATGCTCCCCACCAAGCAGCCCCATGCCATTCTGTGGCCATCTCCTCCCCGAGGGGGCAGCAGGGCAAGATGAACTGCAAGTGGCACCTGGAAAAACAGCAGAGAAGGAAACACTGCATTGTTTCTCTTTTTCTTTTTTGCCATTAAGTCAGGATAAGAGTAATTCCTCCAAGACAGGATCAGTAGCACAATAATTACCCTACGAGGTACTATGGTAGATTTAATCCATACTTGCTTTGAAGAAAGAATGACAAATAATGCCTTTTCAGAAGAGGAACAGGTCAGTGTGATGTTTGCTGTGCTGCCTACAGCACAGTAATGCCACTGGAGGCACTTGTAACCTGGCCAGCTCTAACAAGACAGTGAACCATTTTCCAGCTCACGACAATGTTTGGACCTCAGGCAACAACTGTTTCTTTTCCTCTGCTTCTGTCAAAGCCCCTGGCAAAACTATTAACTTTGATGAGCTCTCTGGATACAAAGAAATGCTGAAGATCCATCAATTCCAACCCCGAAGTCTAAGGTGCCTCTTATTACATGGAGCAATCCACACAAGAGCAGACTCACAGCAACCCCTCCAGTCTTGTGGAGATGCCCAGAAGGACACATGCATGAATGGACTGAAATCTGGGTTTCCATATCCTTGCAGACCATTCTTCATCCAGGATTTCCATCTGTAACTTAGATGTACATTACTACACAATCAATTCCATGGGTAATATTTTACAGAGCAATAGCTATTTGGTTCTCTTTGGCTTTTCGAATTAATTTTAATGACAACAAAAAGGGCACTTTCCTATCACTTCCCAAGTCAGAGACAGATTAAAATAGTATTTCATCATCTGATCTCCTCTGGTTCTGCTGAGGTCTGTGCACACAAATGCTTTGCTGTCTACAACAATACGCTCAGAAAAGGCTACGCACCCATTCAGAATTTATCCAAAATTACCAGTGTTAAAGATAACAACAAATCAAAAATATGGAGATGAACATGGCCTGGGATCTCTTGGCTTTTCCACCTTTACATCTACAAAGGAGAAAGGTTCATGCCTCCAGCTGTGAACCTGTGCCCCAAAATGGGCTCAGCCCAGTCCCCTCCAGCTGCTGAAGATCTCCCAGGGGACAGGGGGAGACACCCAAAACTGGAATAATTTTCCTAACATGCTTAATTATCTCCCTGTAGTCAGACACACACCACTGGAGGTAAGCTCTGCTCCTTTGGTTACCACAGCATGTGCTGCACGTTGAAATGTGACTTTCCATTATATAATTTCAACTGCTTCTTTATGTCGATTTATTACCACATCCAGGAACATTAAATTATCAACACATCTTTTGATGTGATGGAAGCAATTAGCTCACAGCTTCCATCCATACTGGAATCAAGCACATATATATACACACACGCATATATATTTCATACATGCAGATCAAATTCAGCCACTTAGTTTAATTATATCTGATGTTCACCAAATAAGCTTGATTTAAGGCAATCATAACCTTTAAGAAATAAATATTTATGCTTTCTAGTTCTTTGTGCTCATCAAAAGCTTTCTCTGCAATGGATGGATGTGGAATACAAATAAACTCTGTGGACGGAGTTTAATGCCATGATGCAATATGAGCTTTCAGAATGAACTGAACATAACCTGGGCTGGACTGACACCTAAACACAAACTAACACCCACACACTTCGTGGTTAGGTTTATGCAAATTTCACTATAAAATAATGCTGAGGAGGGAGAGGACAAGAGATCTTTTCTCTGAAGTTTCTGATCACTGTTGGAGCCGAGGAGCCCTGACTAGCAAGCTGTGCGTTTTGAGAACATCTGTCCAACACTGAGATTATTTCAGTGCAGAAGCATTTTACTGCTGCTCACAAACACAAACCACCAACACCTCAACAGCACTGCAGCAGGGACATCACAAGGACAAGGAAGGACAGCAGCAGATGGGCAGAAGGTTCAGAAAAATAAGATCCTCTGCAAGTGACAATCAAGATGCACCACTAATGTATTTGTTATTTTTAGAACCATCTTTATATCACGCAAGTTATTTTTCAGGTGGAGACTACTCTCCAAATGGCACCCATCATGAAGTTCTCTGGCTTACAGATGAACCAACCCCAATCGCTGTGTCTTTGCTGCTAAGAGATGGAGGTGGCCAGCAGGTGTTACTTGTTACTGAAAAGCTCTTGTCAGAGCTCATCAGTGGAAAGACACCAAGAGCCTGGCAAAGAGGACAGAAATGTCTGATGCTTATTCACACCTGAAATAGTTAAGAAACAACTAATGGAAACTATACTTCAGCACCCTTGGATCCAGTTAATGAGCACAGAGACTCTACCTGATGGCAGCACCCACCAGTCCTGTCCCAGCAGGTGCTGCCTGGCCAGACATACCACGATAGTTACAGGATGATGGGCACTTGCAGGATGAGCACCAGGGAGTGAACTCTCCTTGACTGGCCCGTTCAGATGTCAGTGTTATCCCGGGAAGTCTGCAGGGCTCAGGAGGTCAGCACCTCCCATGGAAACTCGAGGTCTCTGCTCCTGCTCTTTCCCAGTTTCACCTTTGCCTGAGGCAGAGGCTCAGGAGATGGAGATCCCTTATCCAGCTGGAGCACAGGGCTGCTGGGCTGGCTGCACCCCAGAGGCTGAAATCCCCACAAATACCAGCAGCCTCCTGCCACAGCAGCTGGGCTCAGGCATGGGAAAAAGGGGAATTTGCCTCTTTTCTGATAATATTTTAATCTCTTCTAGCGCCTTGTTTTGTTGCTGGAACAGCAGCGTTGTCATTCCTCTGTCAGAAGCTCCGTTCTTGTTTATATTTATATTCATTACACTCTGCTGGGTGCAGATAGGATCACCTTTAGTTTCTAAAGACAGCAAAAAATCTTCAGTGGTATATAGCCCAAGAATGTAATTTTCAAAAGTCAGCCCATGACCAAAGAGTAGAAAACCCATTAACAGTGTAATTTTGTTGACTTCCCAGTCACTGATGCAACACTGACCACCCCCTACTCAATAAGAAACCCAGCAGGTACTCCAAGATATGCTTATTTCTAAGGCAAATGTGAGCAGCAATGTCTCTTTTTTACATCCAAATTGAAATGTAATGAGAATGTATTAACAAAGAGTATTAAATATTCAGTGCACTGGCTCTGCTGGGGAAAGGCTTTACCTAACACTTCCACAGGGACATGCAGAGCCAGGCAGGCTTTGGGGCTCTGACCCTTTGATACCATTTAGAGGAATTCCACTTCTGCATAGCAAAAAAAAAAAAATCAAAACCCAACTAACCAACACCAGAAATGCCTAAAAAGCAGGAGAAAACCTATTAACATCAAACAAAATGCTAATATTTAATCTAAACACTCCAAAGGTCCTCTCTCACAGTGGCAGACTTAGCTGCTGTTTCCTTTGGCAGCAAGCACCCACAGAAAGCAACAGTTTGAGGAACAGAGCACACTGCTCATAAACTTGCCATCAGTTCCTTATTTCTTACTGATAATAGTCCTGAATGCCTACAAACTCATGGAGTGGATGCACACAGTGCTGTAAGATCCAGACACGAGGAGAAATTCCAGTACCAAGCACATCTAGACCTCCTTATCTTCCAAGGGTCGGAATTTTACTCAACATTTTCCTGGGTTCTGAAGGTTTTTCAGATTAAAATCTCTATGCAACAAAGGACTGAGCTGCTATTAATAATCTAGTGGGATATAAAATCAGATTAAGAGAAAACAAACCAAACAAGCCTTGCACATACCTGGAAAACAGCCCCAGATCTGTCAAGTATGGAACAGACCCTGTTGGCTGCATTGAGAGCCCTGCTTTGAAACATGGTCTTCATTCACCAATGTGAAAAAAATGGATCAGAGCCCTGCACCCGTGAGAAGGTTAAGTGCAGGATGGACACACTGCATGGGAACAAAGGTCCTTCCCAACTGGCAGCCTGCTTCCAGCCACAGCTAATGGCAAATGCTGTGGGAAGGGTGTAGGAATGGAGCAAGGATGCAGTGACAGACTGGGAAAAAGTGTAAAAAAAAACCACAAAGACAGCATAATGTTTCAATAGGACACATTTCCACTTCTTCAAATACCCACAGCTCAAATAACTGAATAAACATAATGGGATTTTTTTTTTGTCCACAAATATCTCCAGTAACTCTTTTACACCCATCAAGACAAAACCATGCTGAGGCTTTTGCATTGACAAAACTCTATAGCAAGCAAATATTCTGTCTTGTTTAACATCTGATAACCCTGTGACTTTGTGAGGGCTGATAGGCACTGCACTGCCCACACCTCCGTGACCTTTCGGACCTCAATCACCTCCTCTCTCATCCTGTTCTTCTGCCCTGCTCCAGCTGAAGGCCACAAGGTCACTTACCTGTTCTTCTGCCTGGAACATCACACAGCAGCAGAGTCATCAACAGCAACCAAGCCCTGTATTTAGCTGTGTATACATTTATGTATCTGCCTCATTCCAACACAATCCAAGTACTGCAACGCTGCCAAATTACAAAGCCAGTTTAAAGAAAAGCATTAAACTGTGAAGGAATCTCACCCAAATTCCTGGAAACTGCTGGAAGGAGCAGAGAATTGCAGAGCAGATGAGTGAAGCTGTGCAGTCACCAACTAACAAGCACATCCTGATGACAGGGCAGTCCCATGCCAGGCTCATCCCACCCCTGGGTGATCCTGACCTCCCATCACAGCATGAACAACAGGGGGGGAAAGAGGGAAAGGTGCTTGTGCCCAGAGCAGGGCCCATATCACCTTCTTGCTATGGACCAGTGAGGCACTGAGCTTGAGGTGTTCGGTCTGAGCAGGATCTGGTGCTGGGCCCCTCACCCAGCCCTGCCTGGTTTGAGGAATTCCAGCAATACCCACTGCTGCTGTGGGCAGCTCCAGGGTTTGGAGCTATGGTGGGAATGAAAATTTGAGGTGGGATGCTGCAGGGAACCCACAGCTTGCTTACAAAAATCTTTGACAACACTTCACACTGAACTCATTTCTCTTGTCTCTCTAATGTCTCCTGTGAGATTTGAACTTGAATTGAGAGGGGTAAAGTTCTAAAATCTGGAAAAAGCAGAGAATAACCTAAAGAATGTGTAACCAGGATAGAGCAGCTCAGGCAAGAGGCATCAGAGGGAATGCACCACCTGATACCAACCCAACCCATCAGAAGGGAACAGGCAGAAGAGCCCACTGACAGATGGCTCAGTAGTAAGGACACAGACTAAATCCCTACCTAGGCCAATTCTTTCATTATTGAAATTTTATGTTGGAGAACTTGGCCTGTCCCCAGCCCCAGGGGGGTTCATCTGGAGTGGGGGGACATGGTCACCAACTACACCAGGACAAGGCAACGCAGACACCTGCCATCCTGCCACCCACCCCCAGGAGGACCCCCCTCTGCTCATCTCTGTCTGGCCCAACTGGGGTCAGCAACAGGGAGGATTCCTTTGTCAAAATTCCTGGAACATAAATATGCAGTTTGCTATTGAAAAGAGGAGAGCAATGAAATTCATTTCAATCACTGTGTCTAACAGCCAGTACCAGAGTTAGACACAGAAACAGCCCTGTTTATTGTTATTATTGCTGTTATCATTTTATGACCCCAGAAGATAGTGAAGATCAGGGCCCAGGGACTTCCTTCCTTGAGAAGCGACATCCATCATGATTAGGTAATTTGGGGCAAAGCTGCTTATTTGGAAAGGACAAGAGACATCTCTTTGCTCCAAAAAAGAAGTAATCAAACAGCAACAAAAATAAATAAAAATCGATGTTTACGAACCATGCAGACTCCTCCAGTGACACTCAGTCCCTCAGCTCTGCTTCCACCCCCTCAAGATCTCACCATGCTTTTTCTCAACACCATTTCTAGTTGGCTAAACCTAAGACTCTCTGGAAGCCACCTTTGCTGAATTCTCTCTCCTTACTCTGTTTCTTTGAAAGGCCCAGACACACTCATTAAAAATATTCAAGCACTTTCTGAATCTGATCATCTTCTTCCCACTGCTTCAGACTGCAGAGCACCTTGCTGCACTCCAGCACACTGCAAACCCCTGTATGCTGTGGAGGAAAGTGCAGTGACCACAGCCACCCCAAAGAAACAGAAGCTGGCGGGGGGGAAAACTACAATCCTTGTTTAGAATTTCTCTGGTATCTTCCAGGAAAGCAGTTCCCCAGGGTAGTGATGTTTGGTGTGGACCTGTGCACGGCTGCTGAGTGCTCCCTGCAATGTGCTGATGGCTTCTAGGGGGGAATCCAGAGAGAAACAGAAGCAAGTTTAACAATGAGATGCAAACTGGATTTGTTTGCTTGGTTATTGAGAAGGACAGGCCATGTATGAACAGCACTGACACCAGGAGTTCAGAAAGCACAGCTCCCCAACCCCCATGCAAGCCACAGCCAGACTTGCTGGGTGAAATGGTGCAGGATTCACCGTTGGTTTTCCCTTCCTCCTCGTGCCATGTGATCTGCAAGCAGTTTTTTAGACTCAGAGAATCATTTTGATTGGAAAAGACCTTTACGATCATAAAGTCCAACCATTAACTCAGCCCTGCCAAGGCCACCACTAACCCATGTCCCTCAGCACCACATCTACATGGCTTTGAAATCCCTTCAGGGATGACTCCATCACTGCCCTGGGCAGCCTGTGCCAGGGCCTGACAACCCTTTCCATGAAGAAATTGTTCCTAATACCCAATCTTAATCTCCCCTGGCACAGCCTGAGGCCATTTCCTCTTGTCCTGTCACCTGTTATTTGGGAAAAGAGACTGACCCCTCCTTGGTCCAACCTCCTCTCAGGGAGTTGTAGAGCAAGAAGGTCTCCCCTCAGCCTCCTTTTCTCCAGGCTGAACACCCCCAGCTCTCTCAGCTGCTCCTCTGAAGACTCGTGCTCCAGATCTGTCCCCAGCTCTGTTGCTCTTCTCTGGACATACACTGATCTTTACTTGTTCCACTGAATGAAACTGAACATGAAGCCAAAGCCAAGCCAAACATCTACTGGTTCACCACAAACCCAGAAATGACAGGCTGCTGGTGAGAAGAAACACCTGGAGAGCCAATCAGCACAGCAAGGACCTTTCTGAGCACAGAGCATAAAGCTGCTTCAGTAGGGCCTGGTTTTCAGCAGCAAACGCACACAGGTCTGGCATTGGAAGGGACAGGTTCCACATCACTCCCTGCAGAAGTTGCAGTGTGAGGACACACTGAAGGCACCCTGTGGGAGAGCTGCTCGAGTCCCAGCAGACAGGATCTCACCTCCCCCATGGGGACTGGGCTAACACCAGCTGCTCTCATGATCCTTCACACGGGTGTCTGAGCAAGGCTTCATGAGAAGCAACCCCTGAAGGTCCAGCAGGCCTCACGAGGCACGGCAGGAAGGAGAAGCAGCACATTTATTTCATCTTATGTGGGGGGAGAAGACGGACCATTCTCCACACCCAGGGATGCCTGAATCCCAGCAGAGGCTGGCGAGCTGTGAGCCCAGGAACTGCTTGTGCAGGCAGGGAGAAAAGAGGAGGAGCATCTTAGAAATTAAGACTTTTAGAGTTTCCTATCCAAATAGAAACAACACTTTAAATTTCAGCAGCATCGTTGCTCTTGGCAGAATTACCCCGATTGCTTTGCAGTTCTTTGTCCAGGTTTCCTGTGGTTTTATTTTTGTTTCAGTTTTCCTATTTTTAAATTTAAAAAAAAGGGGTGAAATTCCTGTTGAAGATCTATTTTTCTACTGTACTGGAAAGTAGCAAAAATATTTGGTGACCTGGAATGGAAAATAGAAGACTGACAATGAGCTGGAAGGGTGAAGGGTGATACACAAATGGATGTTTTTAGGAAGGCAGAGCTCTCCACAGGTTATGGTACCACCCAGCACAGACACCAGGGACTCGGGGGCATCACAGCAAACTGGAAAAAGCATTAGCTGGCTTATGAATTCTGACACAGAAATTTATATTTTTTTAGTTAAAAATGGATAGTGCAGAAGCTTAAGGCTTAGTCACCTCTTTGCTGTTTCATCAGATTAACAAATTGCCTTATAAGGAGGGTCAGAAAATTAGTATAGAACTTTCACTCTTTGGTTAAATGAAAAACCAGTCTGACACACACAGACAGATACACACACAGATGTGTCCATATATAACCCTACAGCAGAGACAGTGTGGAAAACTGTCACCAGTCTTTTCTAAAGGGCTCATCAATTTTTCCACCTTTGCACTGGAATTCAGTCAAATGGTATCAAGACTAACCCTGGCTGTCCCCCACTTCCCACGGGATGCTGCTGCTCTCCCTGCACAGCTCCGCCGAGGCCACCCAGCACCTCACCCACTGATCCTCCCATTCCTGCTTCCAGGGCAAACCTGTGGAAATCTCTGCAGTGGGAATTGTCAATTATTTTTCCCTCAGCTTTGGCGTGCTCTTTTCTGTCAGTTTCCCATGCTTGGAAATACTGGAAATATTGTGGTTACCGATCCATGATGGGCAATGCCTATGGAAATGTGTTGCTCTCCTCAGACCAAAGTCATTACCTCTTAAAATTCTGCTTGAAGAAACAAACCAGCAACAGAAAACAAACGAAGCAGGGAATCTTCTAAGGTGCCAAAAAGGATTACAAAAAAAAAAAAAAAAGATGCTTCTTGAGCCAAACCAGTCCATAGTAATGCAAACCTACTGGAGTGCTACACCGCTGGTTTTCTGCCAGCTACACAAACAATAGCAGTTCTGGGCTAGTAATATTTTTTTATCATTAATTTTAAAGCAGTCAGAACATTGCACACCAGATCCAGCTAGACCAGCTGGGAGGTATGGGCAACAGCTACAGCTCTCTGCAAAAACACATTTTAAAAATATGCAAAGAGTGTGCTTAAAATTATGCATGGTATTATAGTTCATTACAGAGAAATTAGGGATCTTAAGGAAACAAATTTATTTGGTGCCTTTTTGTTCTCACCAGCTTCCTTTGCTTTCAGTGATTCTCACATTCACAGAAACCAGACCATGGGCTGGTTACAACTGTAAAGAGAAATCAAAACAAAGCGTGTTTCACCTGATCCCAAAATTGAAATAACCTATGAAATCATTGCTGATGATTGTCCTCTCCCAAGGGCAGAGAGGCTTATAGAAGGGCTGAAAAACTCCTCCCCCCCTCTTCAAAGGGCACAACTCTGTGTTCTCCCTTGCTGTCTCCTCAGGTCAGAGGGTCTTCTCTCTCTGGAAATCTTCCCCAGTGACTGTATGGTCTCCAGAAGAGCAAAGGTTCAATAATTCTGACCTGGCAACAAAGCCATCACAGCACAACCCAACGAGCTTGGATTTACAGACGGGTTTGGGAACCTGACTATGGAATTGCCACCATCTCCATAAGGCCAAAAGTGGAAGCAACACTTTTTCTGCTTTGTTTTGTTTTTTTTTTCTTTCAAAACCAAAGAGAAATTACATCCAAACCCATCTTCAGGGTAAGGGCAGGACAGCACATGCAGCAGGGCTCCACACATCCCAGATGAACAGAAATGGAGGGGGGTTGGGTGCAGAATTGTACCTTCTGCTCATCCAGCTGGCATTGCTGCAATACAGATGGACTAATGCTGAATACTCAGCACTTCTGCTGCTGTTGTTTGAAGGAAAATCCTGGGAGCATTTTGTTATTTTCTGGCTAGAGTTTCATTGTCCAGGAAGCACTGGCTTACACCTAACCTGAATCAGTGTTTGGTTTCTTGAAGAAAAATATACACCAAATTCAACAGAAAAACATGATGACGTGGCTAAGAGAAACTGATAAAATTTTTAAAGCAACATTTGTGAGCTTATGTTTTTTTGCATTTAAGTGCAATGATCCCTTGTTCCCTTATAGATAAAAATCAAAACTAAATTATCATGTCAAATAATTGTCAGGCTGTGTGTCACTATTAGTTTCAGATAATTAAGTGAGATATATTTTGGAGCAGAGCCAAATCCTGATAATATGGCAATTACCTCCTTAGAGCCCAGCCAAGATCACACACTGCTCTCCCTCTTACATCTTCATTAACTATCTCATTTTTAACTTGGGTCTTAAACTATTGAAAGAGCTTTTGGAAAAACAAAACCACTGCTTTCGTATCACTGCTTAGTAACGGTGGGCTTGGTGTCCTCCTTCTGAAGCCAGAATTTGCACAGCACTTCTGGATGACTCACTTGTGTGCAAGACACCAGCATGGACCAGCCAAGCCCAAGGAGGTGGAGGGAGCAATGGTACTGATATACAGATGGGTTTGGTGCCATTTATTCCTCCTGCACCTCCTCTTTTAAAATATTTGCTAGTTCTGCGGAAGCCACAGTGAGTGGGGTTCAGGAGACCAGAAGTTTTTCCACACTCTCAGTTTTGGTTCCCACTTCCAAAGTCCTGGCATTGCATTTCTTCCTGTACGCCAACAGCAGGTTTTCCACTGCCAGCTTTGCCCAAATGTTATTCCACAAACAGCTCCTGGAACCATGTCTCGGGCAGCAGAAAGCTCCAGGTTTTTCTCCAAAGGTGGATCTTGGCCCTGGTGTGTGCTGTGGAAACAAGCTCTGGGTCCCTGGCATGAGCAGCTGGAGACAAGCAGTGCTGGGAAACGTGTCCTCCAGACCCATCAGGGCACATGGCCATGTCCACACATCCTGACCTACAGCCTACATCCCTTGTCCTTTATACAAGAAGGACAGAGACGAGTATCTTCATACCCATGAGGACACTAGAAGAGTGGTCAGGCTGACCCACCTGACTGCAAATCCTGATCCTGCTCTGCGGTGTGTGATTGCCATTCACTATCATTTTAACAGGACTATTGATTTTTAAGGACAAAAAGAAACATGATTTCATCTCATTTCATGCAAGCGGATATTTACAAGATACAAATCACACAGACAACCTGGCTGCAAATATTAGATTACAACCTGCACAAAGCTGGGATGGTTTTAAATGACTTCATGTCCACTAAAGCTTACACCAGAAAATTCTTCCTTAAAAATTATCTGTATTGATATCTAGTCTGTACTGCAGACACACACACACACACCAAAAATAATAATTTGAGGGAAGCAGGGCAAAATCAGTCTCTTCATTTTTGTGAGGTGACATTTAGCAGTTTGTTGGGGTTCTCCAGCTGACAGTCCCCATCACCCTGAACCCTACAGGGTGTGTGGATGGACAGACAGTGACAGCATTTGAGGCAACCCAGCACTCCTCTGACACACACATCCCATAGTGTGCAGCCAGGATTTGCACCCTCCCCAAAAAAAAAGGGGGGGGTAGAGGAAATACAGCATTATTGACCGAGCCTCCAGGAAATGCAACCCCAAACCAAGTGTGACATAAACAGCTGCTTAACCAGAGATGAAAGTTGTCACTTTTGGTAAAAAGAAACAGGGCACACAGGTCCACAACTGCAAAGTAAGAGGGAGGTGCCAGGCAGTTGCCACGCTGGCTCCATGGGCAAGTCCTTGACTTCTCCTCAACAGACACCAGGTGCTCTCAGCATCACCACAAACTGTACTGAGCTGTACTTAGAGCATAAAATTCTCCAGCTGAAATTATTCCAGTGTAGGGAACAATTAGGAATGCAAGTACCTCTGATGTTAACCTTAAAATCCTGAAAAGGAGCAGGGACAGCACATGCTGGAGGTGCATCAGTCCATGACCCATGTGTGACCCACACACTCAATGCCAGCTCCAGACTCCCAACCAGGGCTCACCACCATATCCTCACCCATGTCCTTCACACCTCACCCGTGCCACAGCAGCAACCAGAAACCCAAGTGCTGCTGATTGAGTAAAATGTCCAAATTCCCACAGAAAGCCCTGAGCAGGAACCAGGCAGCTAATGGCAGAATTTGCAAAGCTGAATCAGGAAGTTTTCTAAACTTTCCAACTACCCATTTATGTCAACTTATGTAACTAAAATGAAATATCAGAAAGGCCAAGGGTATGGGAGGTTCAAAAATTCCACAGCCACCTAAGCAGCCCCCCAAGCAGCAGAGCTGGAGGCCCAGGTCACCCTCACCTCCAAACCAGGTTTTAAATCCATTATTATTGCTCCGAGTAGAAAACCGAGGCTGGGAAAATACCAATGAGAAAACCGAGATATATTTTGTTTCTTCTTCACAAAATTATTTTGAGAAATAGGAGCAGTGCTCTGAGGAAAGACTCCAGATTCTGGTGGGTAGGACAGGTTCAGGTGGCAGAAGGGAAGCTGGCCATGCTATAGTCTTGAGAAAATGCAAGTACACTCACTAACGGGATAGCTGGAGAAGACTTTCTAGAAGTTAAGACAGCAAACCATGGGCAGAAGGCATCAGCAAGGTCTGTGGGAATGCTGTGGGAAAATGACCCTGCTCAGTACTTGAAAATAATTAAACAGAGCCCCAAACACTCCTGCAAAATTCTGAAAGTAAATTTGGACATCTCTGGGTTAAGAGAACCTAGAGCTCATTCTCACTTGTAGGTTGGAAGAAAGGTGCATTTCAGCCCTCACAGCTCCCCATGTTGTTGCTCCTCAATCGCTTTCCTCACATCAAATGGTTTATTCTTGTCCTCTACCAACACCTGCCACAATCTGGCCCTGTCTCACCACCTCCTGCACCCTTGTGCTTGTCTCCCTGCAGGGAAGTACTTCACTACTACAGCACCTCCTATGGTCTTTCTCAAACTTCTCCTTCCTTCTTTTACCTGAGCTCCTTATTTTTTCCCTACTACAAAACCCGTGGCTTTGCCCTCACTCTCCACTGAAGGTGGGAAAGGCTGAAGTCATGCCATGCCTCCAGCAGCAATTCCCAGATCCCTGCTGGGGTGAAGCCAGCCCCCAAGCGTTTTTGTTCCTGCAGGATGAATTTCAGCTTTCATTTCAGCCTGCTTTGGCACAGCCACTTCAGGGAGGGGAAAAGGGACGGCACAACAGCCAGCTGCCCTCTCCTCTGGCCCCGCTCACCCAGGAGGGGGGATGTGCACAGGGGAAGCAGAGCCTGGAGTTAATCCCCTCTGGGCACAACAGCAGCCATCTCCTGCCACTGGCCTTTAATTAAAAAACAGCCCAAATTTAAACCAGAGCTCTGTGACCAGCGAAGTTAAGGGAAATAATTTCCCAACTTTTAATGAGATTTCTCATCACAATAGCCGTAAGAGCACAAGTCATAATGATGGTATTAAAAGAAATGACATATTGAATAACAGAAATAACCAGACTATTAAAAGCCAGTTTAAGCCCCATAGCTGGAAAACCTAATGATGCAAATTCCCCAAGTCCCAGTCGGTGTCCCTGGGTGACTGCTGGGCTGTCTGGCCTCCTGATAACACAACGCTCTGGACACTTGGCTTGGGTCAGATTCCACAGCTTTAGGAGACTGAAAATACAAATCCTGTCCAGAAGCTTTTTCTCACTCTTTTTAAGACACCCAGGTTCTGAGCCATCAAACACCAATTCCCCACCTGAAGTCCTAAAGGTGGGATTCCCCAGCTCCAGTATTTCAGGTTCTCCAGCAGTGTTACAGGTCAGGCAGCCACAAAAGGGAACAAAGAGACACCCCTATCATACCAACCTCAGAATAGATCTTGATGTGCTCTTCAGCACGATTTACAGTGAGCTCCCCAACTGCTCCCTACAGCCAGTGTGCAAGCAGATTCCCTGCTTTTTCAGGAGGGACCTGGACATCCCCACACCTGGAATCTGCAGGATCAGACAAACTCCCCTGCCTCACAGGGCAGTGGAACTGATCCTCATCTACATTTCCACAAATGGCATGAGCTCACCACTATGTCAATTAAATTAACTGCTGTGAACACACCTTGGGAGTGTTTGGCCAGCACTGTACACTTGCAGAGGAAACGCACACCATGGTACTGAGTCCTATTGCAAACAGCCAAAGCAGAGCTATCTTTAACCTTTCCAAACCCCCTACAGCCTTGAAAACCCAAGCAGCCCAGTGAGTATGATCCCCTGGAAAGCAAACAATACGCACATTGAGGAAAAGAACCCCTCAAACACTACCAAAATCATCTTTGCCTCCAGCAAACAGAGGACACCTGCCAGGCGTGACAGGAGCCAGGGCTGGGTTTGTGCAATCCCACGCAGAGCGTCGGGCTGCTCATTCCGTACAGGAGAATGGAATTCCTGATGCTTTGTTTGTGTGATTTACACAGCCCCTGGAATTAAATCCTCCTCCTGATTTACCAGCAAAATCAACAATGTGAAGCAAAACCAAGCTCTTCTGCTCACTTAGAAAAATAAATCCGTTAGCTTTTTAATTTAAAAGGCTGCTTCTCTTCTGTGCTTCATTCGAATAGCTAGCAACACCAGCTCCATCCAACAGGAGATGACACCATGTAGATTGTCACTCCTGAAGTGACTTATTGAGCATATGAATGAGAATCAGCAGCCTGGAGCACTGGGAGGGAGGACAGGGGATGGATCTGGGAAATCACCCCATGCTTTCCTGGCTGGTGGATATTGGGCAAAAGATCCCAGATCTCCTTTGCCTGACGCTGGAGGAAGCCATACGGATTGCTGGGACACAAAGACTTGACAGCTGTCCCCCCTGCTGTGGGAAGGTCTCTCCTGCTGGGGCTGGGTTGAAGGAAGGACAGCACCATGTCCTCAGACTGGGTCCCTGCACCAGGAACCACCTGTAAAAAGGCCACACTAAACCCTTCTTCAGTCTGCCATTGCACCAGATAGCTCCAGAACTAAATCAGCATGTTCCCTGTTATTTATTGATACCTAAAACAATGTGATATATTAATATTGGCATTAAAGTATCAATAATTTAATTTTTCCTGGATTCTCAGTTTGAAGATTCTTCCTCCTAATTCCATCTATGAAGGGCATGGTTGTGCCATCACTATTTTACTCCTCAGTAGCCCACCAATGAGACATGACCAATGGCTCAGGAGCTTCATTTCAGCCACCGTGTTTTCCTAGCAGTGGTTTGTGTGTGTTTCCACGGACTCAGGTCTAACACTCCACCAGGATCACTTCAGGCACTGCTGGCTCCTGTTGCTCTACAGCTTGCTCCTCACACAGTGCAGTAGCACCTAACCTGGGTGACCTCCCAAAGCCAATGAATGTGACAGCCAGTATCAGATGAAAGGCTGCTTTTGAATTATTCATGTGATCTGTCATATCACATAAAAATGGAAAATAAGGACGTAGGTCCCCAAAGCCAAGAGCAGGGATTTATGCTGAGTGCAGCTCGGCACAGTTCACAGGTAACAGAGTCCCCAGGGCTGAGAGCTGTGGGGTTCCCCAAGCAGAGGGAGCTCAGAGAGGTACCCCCAAACACGGGAGGGCTGAGTGTCCTTGTCCCACACTCATGGGAGCCACAAGGCCAGGCAGTGCCTGCCCTCATCAGGGATGAGAAGGATGATGATCACCCCACTCCTTCCAAATCCTGTAACACTTCTCACTGCTCCTTAGCACGGTCCCATGTGCAAAACTTTTCTGATTTATTTCCAGCATGATGAAAACTAACTCCAGCATAAAATTTCAATCTCTTCCTTTAACAGGATGTAATTCTGAGAGAATACACTAAATTATGCAGTATCAAACTGTCGGAACTCCCACTGCCCATCATAGCAGAGTAATTATTTCTGCATGAACAAATCCTTTGTATTTCAGAGTAAAATCTTCAAATACTTATTTCTTGAAGGATCCGAGTTATAAATTAGGTTTGGAATTTTAAAAGTAGTAAAGTAGAAATCAGAAATGCAAATCTCGAATTTTTTCAATTCTCCCACGATTTTTATGATGGCATCTGAGCAGAGACTCAAAAAAATAACAGGTTCCTGAAATGCCGATGGGGAGGTCAACACAGCACAGGGCTGTTGGGAGGGGGTTTCTTTCCTGGAACCCTGGGGGTCTCCTCCAACTTTTCCCTGTAGCTTTACCCACCCTCCACAACAAACCCGAGGCAGATGGGCTCTGCTGTGGGCTCGTTGCTGCCAGCTCCTCAAGCCAAACAGCACAGCTCCTCCAGTGATCCTTCAGCTGAAGAGGTCCCACCTCTGCACCCTACACCAGATATTTGTGATATGGCATCATCCACCTTCACCTTGTACCACTGCTGTGGGTCAGTGTCCAGAGGACCCTCAGGTGTGGCAGCACATGGAGCCTCCTCCCCGCAGACACCGGGGTTTGTGGCTGGGACAGTCTCCCCCCATGCCCCAGGGCTGGCTCCAGCACAGGGCCAGCACTGGCCATCCCTGGTTGCCCAACCTTCCCCCCTGCTGCTGGAACATCACCCCTTGCTCTGCCTGCTGGGAACAGAACCACAGCTCCAACAGAACCACGGGAACTCCATCCAGCTACTCTAGGGAAGCAACGGAGCATGCTTAGAACTGGAGAATTTTATTAATTTTTCTCATTTATATTCTGGCCAACAAACAGATCAATTTTACTTGTTAGATTTATTTACACTTCTACAGTGGGGCCTGACTGAGCAACACAAAGTCAACCAGAAAACATCCACTAACTCCTACTAGCTGGTTAAAAATACCACGAAAATTGCTATAAATTTGTTATGAGGTTGAACAGGCATAGCTGTTCTACTGGAATAGTAATAATAATAAATAAATAACAAAAATAATAATAAATAACAATAATAATACCAGCAGCAGCCCTCCCATGCCAGCCCCCCACTTGCCTCTGGGGCTGGGGGACCAAAGCTACCAGCAGAATGGCTGGCTGGCCCTGGCCTGGGAACCACCCTGAGCTCTCAGCCTTGTAAGACCTCCCCATCTGCTCTACTCCAAGCTGGGCAACAGCACACAACTGCTGTGGCTCCCCAAAGTAGATATTTACATTTAGGATTCTTTACAATAAACTTCCACACAGGTATTTCTATATTATTTTTCGTTTCCAAGATTAAATGTAATGGCATCCTTAAATTATGTGAAGGGCGCTTTTGTGACTCCGAGTCTTCTCAGCTCACAATTGTGTTAGACCAACTGTTTGGGAGAAAAATCCACAAAGTATTAGCCTTTTGGGAACTCAGTCTGTTTCAGGGAACGCTGTGAAATTATTGCCTTGTCTAACACAACATTCTGACCATTTTCTACCAGAAGGTACAAGATTCTGTGGATGCAGACTCTACAAGAAGAGATCAATCCATCCAGATCACAGAATTCATCTTGCAGCTTCATCTCACAATATCAAAAAAAGCCAGTAAAATAAGCTGAAAGAATGAAGTTGGCTGAACATATTACAAAAACTAACAAATAACTAAGGAAAATTAATTTCTCTTCTCAGTGATGATGTACTTAAAATTTTCTCTAGTGCAAGAGAAATGCTTACAAAGTAACCTAACTCCTGCTGCATCTTTCACATGGACCTTGGCCAAATCTGCTCCTCCGTACCCCTCAAAACGTCCACAATATTTCTGGTGGGCACCAATAAGCAGTTCAGAAAAGATGGCTTTGAGTCACCATACCTTGAATTATTTTGCATTGCAACAACATTACATCTTAACTGTATTAAGCCTTGGTGATGCCTGCAAAGTTCGTAATGGTTTAATTGCACAAATAAATTTAAGGAAACAACAGCAGCAGCCACCAAAACAACATGTTCCTTCAGCTCTGGTTTAAAGCTCATGGTCGCAGTAATTCTCATCCTCACATCTTTCCCTGGAGCAGATTGATCTAATGACTCTCTTCCTGAGACTATTATGTTACCCTCCCAAGCCTTATGTCTTCGTTTCAGTCAATTTGGTTTTTCTCTTCAAAGGCTTCTGCTCCACTCACACTATATGAAGTTTAAGCTGAGACTCTGCTTTAAGCTACAGAAAGCTCAACTAAATTTGAGTCTGCAATAGAAAAAACATGAAGCAGAAGGATCCCTTCTTGAAAAGTCTTCCAGAGGGAAAAACGGGGTCTCTTGTGGCTAATGAGTAAGAGCTGAACTGATCTGAAATGAAACATTTGAGCCAGGGTAGGAAACACACACCACAACACAGGGGCCTGCCCCAGCTCGGGTGATGCTTCAGGAACACTGGTGGGCAGGTTAGTGTCTCGGAAGCCATATAGAAAAGGAGACAGTTCCCCTGTGGATCCTCAGCAGTCCTGTCTGCCATGGACAGGAGGAACTCAGCCCTGAGAGCAGCCAGCAAGACCTGCTGAGATCCCACCAGTCCCACCACAACCTTCATCTTAAGCAAGAGACCAAGACAGCCAGAGCATCCACATCCCACCAAGGCAGAGTGCAAACCTGCTGGGACAGACACGGACACACTATGAGGCAGGTCAAATAACTGCAAAGCAGAAAAGAGGACGAAAAGTGAAATACAGAGTGTTTGAAGCTCTGTGTGCCATGGCAAGGGGCTGGTAGCCCTGTGGCCCACCACAGCCCAGGAGACCCATCCTGCAGGGGAAAGAGCAAAACATGCCTAGTTCAGGCCACATTCCCCCCCAGTGCCCATGCTTTCCACAGGGAACAGCACTAACTGCTGCATTAGGATTAATCTTCCAAGTGGCAGCAGCAACAACTGCCCAGGTCTGCACCACTCACTTGTCTCCTGAATGAGAAAAACTGCTCTGTAGGTGTTTTAACAGTGTAAATGCTATTACCAACACGTGAAATCTGATTTAAACTCTCTCTACAGCAGTGCATTTTTCAAAGGAAAAAACCTACTACTTTTTTTAACAAGCAGTTAAATATATAGTAAATTAAGCCTGACTTTCATGACATTTACCAAGCAGATAGCTGGGCATGAATGAAGCGATTTGGGTTGTTTGTCTTTTCTAGCTACCACAAGAAATATTAAGTTTTTGCTATTGTCAGTATCTTGATATTACATTTGAGACACTGAACCAGTTTCTTCTGGTTCCCACTAGAGAAAATAGCTGTTTATCCAAAAACACAGCACAAATGAAGCAGGACGAGCTCGTAACTGATACCAGGGTGGCTATAGGATTATTGCAGGAGATAAGATGAAACACCACAGCTGTAAAATAAAAATTATCTCTGCAAGTGTATTTTTATCCCCCCAGATGATCTTGCCCTCTACTTCTAGCTAGTCAGATCAGTGATATTCCAGCAAAAGGAGGATTAGAGATGTGTTTTCATATGGATACCTAAGTTAGGCTCCCATAGACATGACCTGAACACCTTGGAAATTGTTGTCTATTTGTATAGACCAACTGCATCAAGACCCATAAAGCCAGTTTAGTCCATCCACATAATTGCATCAATAAGTGCTCCAAGACTGACTTTATTTTTCAGTGGGGATGGTGTGAAAAACTTGCCATATCAAAAAGCTCTGCATCTCCTCATCACACAACACGTTTGCCTTGGGAAGCCCTTCTCCCTCTGGCCACCACGCTGGGCCATCCAGCTTCTCAACAACCACCGAAAAGAAACGTCTGGATTTTCACACAGCAACAAGAACCATCTCAGGAACAATCATCCTGTTTCTTAGAGAGCCTTAATTGGACAGCTGAGCACTTGCAGTTTCCAGCAGAGATTTACTACCCAACAGCAGAAGAAAATTGATACTCATTTAACTGTGATCTCTGGCATTATTTATCTCAGAAACCCACTGTACGTGCCCGCCTTCCCTGCACGTGCCAGCACAGATATGAAACTGAAAAGTAATTTTATGCTGAATATTAGCTCGAGTAGGAAGTTATCACTTTAATAACTATAAACATTCATTTGCTTGCCTCGTTACACAGCATTAAAGCTGGGCACATCATCTACAACAAGCTTGTTAGAACTGCTCAGCATTCAAAGTCAAGCGTCTTTCACTGCCAGACACGTAGGACACCCAGGAAGGGAAAGAAAAGCTTCCTGAGTAGACAAACACTGCATTTCTGGTTGGAATATTTCAATTTGCTCATTTGCTTTTCGGGCATCTACAAACTAGAAATTCCAGCTAGAGTACCTTAAATGTCCAGGGAAAATTACCACAGAGTGAATTGTCCTGATGGTGGGAACGAGTACCTGGGGACACAGACAAATGTCATCTCGCCTCACTCCCTCAATCTCACCTAGGACAGAAGCAAGAAACAGGGGAGGGAAGATGTTAGGCTGAGCTTAAGGGTGTCACAGGAACAACTCCACACTCCTGCTGCCTTTCCCTGGTGCCCACTGAACCCTTCCAAAGGGCTGGGATCGCTAGGAAACAACCATCACTTGACTGCTGGGAGAGAAGAGCTGGTGCTCCCAAAAGACACCAAAAGATAACTTGAGTAATTGCTGTTATGAAAATGTGTTTTCTATCAGCAGAATTTGCTAATGAAGCAAGTCAACAGGCACAGGAAAGAGTGTGTAGGAAAAGCCTGGCGTTAAGAGCTGCCTTTAACATATAATGGAACTTGGCCGTTAAGGTGCTGATAGGAAAAAAATACTTAGTCACTTCCCAGCTGTTCTGTGGCAGGCTAAAACGTTAAGTTTAAACCATTAAATAATTCTGAGAGCAAGGGAGCAGGTGGCAAATGGTTTATATGGCAGATGGTGCCTTTTTTAATATTTGTACTCACTGCTAATTTACTGAGTCCATAACCACAGACTCATATCTTACCTTTTTCGCTCGAGTAATTAAGAAATTGTATGTGAGGGTAAGAAAGCAAACACCCCAATTCTCAACAGAGGAGCCATAAAAGGGGTGTTAGAGACAAGATATCCCATACCTCAATTACTCCACATAACTTTTTATGTTCCCAAAGTTTATTGCATTTTGGGTTGGTTTTTTTTTTGTTTTTTTTTTAAATAGAGTCCTCTTCAAAGACAGGTCTTGATAGTGCTGGAAAATCAAGTTTCCTCTGTACCAGCAGAGCAAATAAGTCTGAAGATACATCCCAGATCCCCAAGTATCTGCATCACCACAAGCTCCTGCTTAGTCTTTATGTTGTATCTGGCACAAAACCCAAGTTAACAGCAAGGATGACATTAAATATTTAAGGGAACCTTTTTCCTGGTACACGTATGAGCAGAACCACCAGTGGATGAAAAAAGAAGAGAGGAAAAGGAGGAATAACCCACAATGAAGCTCCAATAGCATTGCTGGAGCCTTCTCCATTTCAACTCATCCATGTGAAAACAGTTGTTCCCGTGCTCAGCAGAAAGCGTGGGGATCCCGTGCCAAGACCTTCCTCACTGCTCCGTGTTTCTGAATTGTTTCATCCCCAGGTGCTTGAGTTTTGTTGTAGTGAACATTCCCACACATGATCCCCAATACCAGGCTGTCCCCAGCAGGAACCACCTCTGCAGGGGAACAAAACCCATTTGGAGGGAGAACTGAACAGCAAGGGATGCTTCCCCAGGCTGGGGGAAAAATGGAGGTGATGGACCATGTTTGACCATGCTCCATGCCCAGCTGTGCTCCACATCTGACCATGCCATTTGGTGGCCTTGGCAGTGCTGCATTAATGGTTGGACTCAACGATTTTAAATGTCTTTTCCAACCAAAACAGTTCTACAATTCTACATTCCATGCCTGGTCACGGCCAGGTACATCCCTGCATCACCAATGACCTCCAGGCTCCACCCTGCTTTGAATCCCTTCCTACCACTGCTGCCTATGAGCTTTTACACTCCCTCAATCCCACCTGATGGAGCCTGCAGTTATTCAGAGAAATGTGATTCTTTTTTTTAAAGAAGCATTGCTTATAACACTCTGGCTGCTTGCAAATTTGACATAAATAATGAGGTTCTCTAGAAAAAAGGTGAGCAAAAATAAATAAAAACAGGACCAGAGGAAATGGCCTGAGGTTGTGGCAGGGAAGGTTCAGATTGGATATTAGGAAGAATTTCTATACTAAGAGTGATCAGGCACTGGAGCAGCCTGCCCAGGGAGGTGGTGGACTCACCATCCTTGGAGGTATTCAAGAAATGTGTAGATGTGGCACTTCAGGACATGCTCTAGTGGACGAGGTTGTGGGGTTTTTTGTGGGTGTTTTTTGGTGGATTGTGTGTGATTGTTTGAGTTAGTTTGTTGGTTGGGTTTTTTTGTGCTGATGGTTGGACTCTGATCTCAGAGGTCCTTTCCAACCATGACGATTCTGTGATTCAGTGAAAGGATGAAATAAACAAAAGAGCTAGAAAATTGATTCAGCACACAGTTTGTGGGAAAATGCTACAATGACTTAAGACAGAATTCTACATTCTGACAGAAAACTGAATAATTATCTGGGAATTGTGCAAATAACTTGCAACAATATTGCAAAACAAATCACCATGGGACTGGTCCTGAATGGTTTGAGATCAGCAGTTTTGAGACAGGAGTGGCTGAAGAGGGAAAAACCTGGAAACCAAGTCTAAAGGGGCATCAGTTTTGATCTGCAAAAATTTCAAGAACCACATTGCTCCAGAAACTAATCAAGCCTCTGTCTGGAAGAGAATTCTGGGATTTTCCCCAGGTATTTCCACAGCATTTGCTTTCTATTTTCAAACCAAAAGAAAGACGACAAGCAACACCAGAGCAGAGGAGAAGGCTCTCTGCCAGCTGTTGGAAATAAGTCCAGACCCCAGAGCTCCTATTCCATCTCCCTGGGCACAGAGAGAGGAGCCAGCACCAGCAGCTGCCTGAGTTCAAATAGACTTTTGACTGCACATTCCATTTCAAGTTTTATTTAACTTTTATTTTTTTTTATTTCAACTGTTTTCTGTCACACCCTGGAGCCTCTCTGTTTCCAGGCCCTGTTTCTTCCTCACCATACATTTATTTCATTGTTAAAAATGTCCAAGATCAGCACAGTGCCAAACTAATACCCAACAGCAAAAATGACAGAGCCCAGGGACCAGCAAACCTGCACCACCCGCTCCTGACCAGCACATCCCACCCTCACCTGCTGATCCCCAGTGGGATCCCTCACAGCATTCTGCACAGAGAAAGGCTACAAGAGGTTTTCATTTCCCCAGATTTGTGCACTCTATAATAGCTCTACTTCTGACTTTCTTTTACTAAATATAAACCAAATTGTATTAAAATGAACTTGTAAAAATTACTGGCTCATTCTGCATGCTCGTATTTCTCCTTAACTCATAGGACCTGGCAATTTGCTTCAAGGAAACTCAATTCCTGCTGCAAGGCAGGAGAAACACCAGAGCCTGGATCCTGTCCCAGCCAGCGCCCGCTGTGTACCTCACTGGTGGCACACCTTGTTTCACCAACTTGCTATTTCTTACTAACTCACCAAGCTTACCAATTAGATTAGCAGAAAGTAACCCAGCAAAACTGTTAGGCTGCAAAACTAACCATATTAGGCTGAGAAAGTTGGGGCTGCTCAACCTGGAGAAGGTTCCAAGGAGCACCTTCCAGTGCCTGAAGGGGCTACAGGAAAGCTGAGGAGGGGCTTTTTACCAGGGTGTGTAGTGAGAGGATGAGAGGTGATGGTTTAAGCTGGAAGAGGTGAGATTTAGGTTAGACAGTAGAAGGAAGTTCTTAATTATGAGGATGGTAAGACTCTGCAACAGGTTGCCCAGGAAGGTTGTGGCTGCCCCATCCCTGGAAGTGTTCAAGGGCAGGTTGGAAGGGGCTTGGAGCAACCTGGTCTAGTGGGAGGTGTCCCTGCCCATGCAGGGGTGTTAGAACTAAATGGTCTTTAAGGTCCCTTCCAACCCAAACCATTCTATGATTCTGTGATTAAAAGGCCTCCTTAAAAATAAATATTCAATGATATTATTATTTATTGAACAAATGGCTGCAATTGGAAACACAGTTCAGCACAAGGTGGTATTCCAGCACCAACCTCCAGTAGAATCAATTAGCAGTCTGTAACTAGGCATACCATGCTCAGCCTTACAGGCACCTGCACACAGGTAGATCTAAGATGGAAGCAATTTAATCTTTTGTTCCCAAAGTTCATTCCTATTATGTGAACATTGTCTTGAATAAACTTCAGGAACATGAGAAGTTAATTAACTAACGTGTTACTTTATAAATCACACATGGATCAGGAAAAAAGCAGCTGCCCACAGGGGGCACAGAGGATGCTCTCTCCAAGATGTGTTTCTCTTTGAGGACAATAAGTCATCTTTAATAAACACAAACACATGGATGTTTTTCACAGTTTATAACTTGACAGGGTTATAAACCACACTCCACCTGGGATTACCTGTACCTTGGATTATGCTTTCTTGATGCTTTCCCAGCCATTAACTCACATGGCAATAGAGACATTTATTTTTGACAGCAGAGTTGCCTTTGGCCAACTGACCACTTTTTCCTGCCATTTAAGTCAAACCCAGTCTCAGAGCCCCACTGGCTGTGTTTGGGTGGGGATGCAGGGCAGCCCCCCCCTGCAGCAACTGCTGCCTTCAAAGCTCCTGCACGTCCTTCTTCCCATTCTCACTCACATCTACCAAACACCCAGCCCCTTTGTCAGCACTTGCAGAAACCCTCAGCCATCCTTCATCCATCCCAGTGGCTGGACCTCCCTGGAGCCAGCCAGCAGATGCCAGCAAAGGCTGAGAGTCAACCCTGCCCCAGGGGACACAGATGCCCCTTCCCAGCCCAGCACCACCTGGGGTTGGATAATCTAAACCAAACACCTTTGAGTCCTCTGCTCCACCAGCACAATAAAGACATTTCATAAACATGTTTTATGGAAGCCTTTGTGAAGGCACCAGCCTCCCCCAGAGCCGGTGATTAATGGACAACAACATTTAGCTGAATCTCAGGTTTATTGTATGTGGACCAGGCATTTTCAAGTTTTCTTTCCTAAAAAGCTACTGTATATTTTGTAGGAGAAAACACCCCGAAGTGTGTGGCTTACTGTGAATGATTGCTGACAGGATGATTGCTCAGGCACTCTGAGCACAATGCCTGGCAGCCTATTGTACCCTCATCCAGAGGAAAGCAACAATTGTCATGGCTTGACAGCTTTATCAGGGCAGAGCTGAGCCTGCCACCACAGCAGTGGGGCTTCCCAGTGTCACAGTACTGGCTCAGTCTGACACCCTTCACCCAGGCTCCCCTTGAGCTGCACATCACAGGTCCTGCACCAGCCCCTGCCCCACCACCTGCCCCTCAGCTGAGGGCAGAGCACCCCTCGTGTGGAGCTCTGCAGCACTGGTAAACAAGGGGGGTGTCCCAGTGTCCCCTCTGAGATGCTCACAACAGGCAAAACAGTTCCTGTGGTTCAAAACACTCCATGGGCAGGACCACCACCTCCCTGCCCCACAGCAGTCATCAATTCCACCTTCTGCTCCTGTTCCAGTGCCATCCTTCCCAACAGAGTCTGAAAAACCTGAGCTTTATTCCTACAGGTCAGCGGGCTCTTCAGACTCCTTAAGCACCAAAACACCACCACACGCCTGGCAGACAGTTATCTGGGGGATCCTAATGACTGCTCAACAGGAACAATAATTACTGAGATATGTTTCTCATAAAAAGATCTCAGCTGAACACTGAAAATCATCACTGCAAACCTGCAAAATTCAATCTCGCCGCATCTTGCTGTGTTACACTCCAAGTACCAAAAAGATGGAATTTAAATTTTTTACTTAATTGGTACATAACATTTCTAAAATGTAGCCTTAAGCATTCAAAGAGCAGTTTCAAAAATTACCCTGAAGACTCTACATCAGTCAGCCTTCCCCAGAGAGTCAGGGATGCCAGAGTCCTCCCCCAACTGCCATGTTCAGAGAGTCATTACACACAAAGCCACGCTATGAAAATAGCACATTTCCAGTAAGGAACCACATCCAAACCCATCAGAAAAATACAAAACCATGGCTACATCCTTCCAGCATAGGTGATAAACACCCAAACAATCAAATATTACTGCGTGCTGAGCAGATATCTACCCTCCAACTGCCAACACTGCCACCTGAGGATCTACCACACAGCCTTGGTGCCACCAAGACCACGCTTCCTTGCAGAAGTCACTAAGGTGACCGAGGATGCAGCTCATTTCACCCACAGCCTACAAATGTCACAGCAATGTCAACATTGCAAAAGCACACACAGTTTTGAACTCACTTTTAATACACAATTTCAGAGAAGGCTTCTAAGTGGCAACAGAAAAAATAACTTTAATTCTGGATCACAGCAATGCCCCCTCCATGCCCTGAAGAGCTCTCTTACCACAGCACTCCGACAGCAAAACTTGTTTAGAAACCTCTCTCTGCTGCAAAGCAAACCTAGAAAGCTGCTCATTGGTCCCACCAGGAGTGACCTTACCTGGAAATGGTGAAGCCAAGACTGGAATTTTGATGGGGGAGAAGGTCAGGACGTGGCAGGGCTGGACGCTCGGCACCGCTGGTCCCTGGGGAGGGTCAGGCTCCACCGACACCATGGCTGTGGTGGCCAATGCCAGGGTCTGATTGCCACCAACTGCTTTAAGGCTGTTCTGGCAACCACCTGTGGAAGGGGAGATACAACAGGTGCTTTTTTTAATTGGAAACCAGTGTATTTACACAGGATGATGTTTTCAGCATTCTGAATTTCAAAAGTCTGCAACATTTCCTACCTGGCCTCTGCTGTTTGCATGTCCCCTTAGTGAGACACTAGATTTCTAATATATATTATATTTTCTGAGGGGTCTCAAAGCTGCTTTTGTAATCCTTATCCTTACAGTCCTAGTCTGTGATTGGTGCATTTTTAGTTATTAAAACCTCATATGTGAACACACCATTATAACTTAGAGGAAGAAGATCATAGTGAGTCACATATAAATTGTGCCAAGTTATGAAATTTAAATGAAAAAACCTCAGTAAAAAAGTCAAATACTTGAACACATTGGTTGGCATTTTCTCCAGCTCCCACAGCTTTGTACCAATGCATGATCACCCTTATTCTGACCTTTCCTAAACCTAAGTTGTCTCATTTAAAATCTGAATGGTTTTGTTCCTTGCTCTATTGACCACCTAATGTCTCTGTTATCTGCCCAGCTGTTCTCCCATCATGTGCATGGAAACACCTGAGGTTCACCAAGTGTTCACCATGAGGTTCACCACAAAATCACCAGGTTTTATGGACTGCTATCCTGCACTTTGAAAGCACACCATGCAGGAAACTTCCAGTGGTTTCACTGGGGAGCTCAGGAGTCATCCACTAAATCTATGTAACCTTTACCTTTAAGTCTAACGAGCCTGGGGGAGGAAGACCTTCAGAGCTCAATCTTGGCTAAATATGTTAAATAAACAAGAAAATGAGTAGCAGAAATCTTAAGGAGGAAACCTAATTTGACAAACACCAGCTGTTGCTCACTCTGCACTCAGCTATGTATTCAAAAACTAAGCAATCATTAGCTTATTATGTCATTTAGCAAATGTTTTCAGTTCATGTGGAAATCCTTCAGGCAATACAAGCCAACTGTAACTCTGCAAAAAAAAAAAAAAATCACTGTTTGATCAGACTCCTTGCTTCAGGCTTTCCCTGAGTTTGTAGCAGCTCATTTTCTAGGCCCATCTGGGTGCTGGGGCAGCGTGACCATGGGGTGCTGGGGGGGATGAAGCCCCCCAGCTCTGGGTAGGACCACCCCAGCCAAGCAAGCTGGTGAAGATCACCTTCCCCTACACAGCTACATAGCCCAGACAGCCCATCCAGGCCCTTCCATCCCATGCTGGCTTCAGACACCTACCAAGTTTTGACAAAGCACTGGTTTTCTCTCAGCTGGCACTATTGGAAGAGTGGGTGAGAGGTTCTGGAAAGGAACCACTTGGGTGGCAGCTCCTGAGGCTGTCTAGTAAACTGGTGGCAGCTTTGCTCCTAACTCTTTATAAAAAAATATTTGCCAACAAAATACACTTCCCATCCCTGGGAATATTCAAGGGCAGGTTGGACTGGACTTTGAGCAATCTGGTCTAGTGGAAGATGTCCCTGCCTATGGCAGGAGGGTTGGAACTAGATGGTCTTTAAAGGTCCCTTCCAATCCAAACTATTCTGTGATTCTATGAAAATAAGTTCTCTGCATCATCAAAACAGTAGTCAAGTACTCTCAGTGAGCATCACCAAAAAAACTTTTATTATTTTTACTGTATTTGTCAATACCAAGAAGAATTCACTTAAAACACCTGCATGTGCAGTAATTAACAGGCACACAGGCAAATAAACCCAGAAATATTAAAGTTTTGATCACTCAACCACAGATAAATGAAAACTAGATTATTCTGCCACAGTCACATTGGAAATTGAGAAAGAAATAATCGGTGTCCAACTAATCCAGCTGTTTAATACAAGGTTATTCTTATTCACCTGAGGACTAACAGACCATTAGGTGAGGTTAAACACTTGGCCTCCCAGAGCCTGCACTCATTCCTAATTCCAGCTGCCAGCAGATGGGAAAAACCTGAAAAACATCTTCTCCAACTCTTATGAAAACTAATGTTGTCTAGAAAAATTACTTTTCTACTGGTTTCCTACAGGGTACATGGAGCAGAAAGGTTGTTTACTTCTCATTTGATTCTTTTATTTTGGAGAAGAAGAGGCAATTTCCCCAAAGAGCCCAGGAAAGCAGCAAAATAAAGTAAGTCTGAGTTGCTGGGATAGCTGAAGTGTTCCACCAGCCCAGATGAGTAACACTCCTGAAGCAGGGCTGCCTTATTAAAGTTTCATCAATCCCCTCATTAAAGTTTCATCAGTCAGTTGAAAGAGAAGTTTTGGTGATTTCCCTGCCTTTGATGAAGTTCTCTCTCCCTCTCTCCTGCTAAATAATTCCATGAAGAAAGGACTACCCCTATAATTGTTAATACTTGATTTAAAAGCAATTTTCTGGTGCCAGGGAGTCAATAGGACGATGCTCTCCAGCAGAGCAAGTACTCCAGTTGGGTACTTTTCATTGAATAAATGTAGCTCTAAAAAAGAAACATGCAATCTACCACTAAAAATAAGTTTCCTTTTCAGAAACAATGAAACTGTATTTTCCAGCATCTGCTCCGGGGGCCTCCGGGGTGCTCTCCTGCTGCCAGCCAGACTACCAGGCTCCCACTGGCATTCCAAACCAGGACAAACATCACCACCTCCCTCTGTAAAGGGCTTCCTTGAAATGATGGGCTTGAGCTTTGAAGATGGAGATGTGGTTGCTTCTCAGTTAATGCCCTCCAGTCATGTCTGACACGATCCAGACTTGACTGAACAGCAATTTCTAACCATCCCAGCCCACCCCGGCCAGCCCCCCCTGCTGCTCCATGGTTTGTGCAATGACATCCCCCCATGAAGCTGCCCTCTCTCCCCCAAGCAGTGCAATGGGCCCCCTTCCCCATGCTATGCCCACCCCTCTAATTGTTCCCCCATGCAATACCTCCCCACTCTGTCCAATTGCCCCCCACACACACAGTAGGGCTTGGCAACAGTTGTGATTTTCCATGGAGCTTCCAATGCCTCTTGGAAGGCACTTGATCTTTTTGCCCACCCCCTGGCACTCACAGCCCCAGGACTGGCACTGCAGGAGGCAGGTGACAGGACCCACTGGCCCCACTCTGCCCATGGGCTGAGCTCTCAGCTGCTCAACCAATCCACCCAAGCCATGGATTGACCTAAACAGCATATTTATCCCAGTGGAAAGGGAAAAGCATTGATATCCCTCTCTTCTGTAGCCCAAAGGGAGGAAAACACTCAAGTCTGTTCCATTTGTACCCTCAGCTGTGGCACGAATCTGACAGCAATGCTCCACTCACAGCTCACTTTTGTGCTCATATGCAATAAATAAAAATAGGTGGTTCTTTATAACCAACACCAGCCTCTGCCAGGCATGGAAAGCTCTGGATTCCTGTACACAAGGTCTTGAGAGCAGGCAGGACAATCACAGAATCATAGAATCATAGAATTCACAATATTGTGAAAGGCTCAGAACTACAAGCACTTCCCATAAACATGTTACAGGTACTTTTATTTCTATAATTTAAGCCCCCCAAAAAATCCTTACTAGGCTGAAGATGCACTTGGTTTGGGTAGATAACAGGAAATGCACCAAAAAAGCACGAACTTAATAAGCAAACCAAAAGCTTCATAAAGGCTGTTGTTAAAGCCCAAGTGTTCCCAGAGACTCAATGAAGTGTTGGACTCTGCAGTGGCTGAAAGCTCCACAAATGAAGGGGACTTGCAGGGCATTTCAGGGATATTTGGGCTCCTGCAGTGCTATTCTTGTTCTACAAACAGGGAGCCCTACCACATGCACATCAAATTAAAAAAAAAAAAATATATCCACTTGAGAGGCCCAAAAACCTTACTCCTTGCATAGACACACAAGCTTCAAATAGAAAGCTTGTGTTTGGGAAATACAGCAGGTTGGAGGCCCTGTGTCATCTGTTCCAAAACTTCCAGAAACCACAAGAGAATTCATCCCAAATTTAACACAAAACAACCACATTTCTTCAGAGGTTTGTAATGTCTGAAATATAAACTGAAATTACCTAGAAAACCGTATCTGTATATGGATATAGACTCTAATGCTGACACTTGCTATGCAAAATATTGGTGCAGTCCTGTTTTACACAGGTCTTCAAATTGCTGCTGAGCAACTGTCCATTACTTTCACCCCTAGAAAGTCTTGAGGGTGTTTATTCAATAAGCCACACAGGCAAGCTGAGCAGGAGCAACTCACACTTCTATGCATCTGCAGCCCTGGTTGTTGCCAGGACTTGGTCCAGGTGTGGATAGAAGTCTGAGGGTCCCTATGGAATTCCCAAGCCTGCATGCAATCTGCTCAAAGCATGATCAAAGATTCACAGAGTGGTTTGTGTTGGAAGGGAACTTTAAAGGCCATCTAGTCCAACCCCCCTGAAGTGAGCAGGGACATCTTAAACTAGATCAGGTTGCTCCAAGCCCCATCCAACCTGACCTTGAATGTTTCCAGGGATGGGGCATCAAAACCTCTCTGGGCAACTTGGGCCAAGTGTCTCATCATTCTCATTGTCAAAAATTTCTTCCCTATACCTAGTCTAAATCTCCTCTCTTCAGTTTAAAACCATCATCCCTTGTCCTGTCACTACAGACCCTGCTAAAATGTTTGTCTGCATCTTTCTTATAGGGCCCTTTAAGAGCTGAATATATTGAACAATACCCTGAAGTGAGCTGCAGAGTATTATGGTCTTCAGGAAGGAGCCCAGTAACAACATTCTATTACTAGTTCTACTGGAGCACCCATGTCCTGTCACATTTAGGATCTCACCAGTGTTTCCTGGAGAACTAGTGAGCTCCTGGTTCCTGCAAACGCTGGAGCCTGGGTGAGCCAGGACTGTGCACACAATTACAGGAGTCACAGAGTGGCTAACCTGGCATTTCACAGTCCCTCCAGCAAGCAGAGGGCAAACACAGATTTCAAGGTCTGTAAGCTGAGAACCAAACTGCAAGATCATAGAACTACGTAATTGTTTTGGTTGGAAAAGACTTCAAGTCCAACCATTATCAGCACACCTTCAAAAATCTAAACAACATCAGTAACAGCAAAAGGATGGAACATCACGTACCAGAGGGCTACAGCTTTCACCTAACAGGTCCTGCTGGTGGTGACACCCTTCCCTCAGCCCACGTCCAGCAGCCACCAACCACATGGGGCTGTGCAGAACACACAGATGCCACACGGGCACCTCTGACCAAACCAGCCCTGACTCCATCTGCAGGGCAGAGAGCACAACGCGGGAGACAAAAATACTAATCCTTTCTCTGCAAAAATATCTATTTTGGAGACATATCTATATGGAGACATAAAACCAGCTCTCATGCCTAGGTGGGAAAGTAAAACATCGCAATTGGCTGTAAATACACAAAATGGTCAGTACAAGCACATAAATTCATTTTAGAGTATGTGTGGGAGGAATAGCTGCTTCCCTTTCTTACAGAGTACAACATGTTCTAGTAGCCGGAGCTCACAGCTGTTCAATTATGTGCATTACCATCCACCAAGCCCCAACGCCTCGTGCCTTTATCTTTGTAACACTGCTGATACATTGAGAAAACAATTATATCATTACTGATAACCGTGCAGGCAAACCTGCCACACGACAGGCGTTCAGAGAGGGTACAGCCGCAGAGCCTGCAGAAGCTTATTAACTTCTCCGTTTAAAGCACTTAACTAAGCAATTTGCTCTCAGTATTTTTATTACTCTTCATATTAAGTGTAAAGATTATATAGGAAATACTTCAAGTGCTACCATAACACTCCCCAGAAGCAGCTTCTGGGGATGTTATTGGATTAGCATTGATGGCATCCATCAGAAATCAGATTTAAAGAGAGATGGGAAGATTTAGAAAGATGGTCAGGGGTCTGTGCTCATCCCTGCACCTCTTCCACCTGAGGGGGAGCTCAGGGGGTTCTGAAGAGGGGGCAGCCCACGCTGAGCATGCTGCTGGAGAAGCAGCTGGAGCTACCTGAAATTCTCCTGGGAAAACAGGCTTGTGTATGCTTATATTGTCCAAGAGGAAAAGAAAATTTTTTTCCTGTGCTACTCATGGACTACAGGTGTGGCACCAGGCTGGGAAGACCCCTGTGCTGCCAGGCACACCTCCCTAACCCCCTGCCAGGCATGCTTCATGTCTGAAATGCTATATGAGCCCAAATATCAGTGTTTAAAATACTGAAACATTTTAAGCATACGTAAACACGCAAGATGCTGTCACTGCCCCACGCCAAACACCTCCAGCACCATCTCCTGTCCTTCAAACCACGCTTCAAAGAACTCATCCTGTCTGGGTGCACAGCTATTCCCCAGGGCATCCCAGAGGAATGCACTCACACACCCCAGCAGTCCCAGCCCCAGCAGCAGGCCAGCAAGCACCAGGCCATGCTGGCAGGAGAAGGCAGCTTACTGCCACCCTTTGCTCAGCCATCAAAATATGGAACCGACTCAAGTGGTTCAGCATGTCTCAATACAGAACAATATTCACTGCTAATTAATCCATCTGGCAAACGAACCCAAACAGGAAGGATCTCTTCCAGCAGGCTCGTGCTGAGTCTGGGCATTACTGGCAAAATGTAAGAACTTTTCCTGTGTGCAGAGCAGCTGCACAAGCAGCACTTCATGGGACAGAGCCCACAGTGAAGGGACTCTGCTGCCACCCCAGCTCATCAGCCTCCAGCTCACAATGGCAGAAGCAACGACAGCAAGACACTAAGCACATCCTTGTCAGGAATGTAATATGTTGGGCTTTAAACATCATAAGCATTTTATGACTGAACCCATCCTATGAGACAACTGCTATTTCAAATTACTCCTGTAGCACCAAAGCAGAGACTCAGCTTTACAGCCATGGATTGTCAGTTCTTTTCCTAGAACAAAGCTTAACTGTCCTGCTAACAGCTGTGACATACCTGAGTTATGCAGATTAAGGGAATTTATTTCACAAACATCGTTGTGCAGAACCAAGTCTTAATGAGATGACTGATCAATGGCTCTTCTCCCCTGATTGCTGTCTACACAGACCACACCAAATGCTTAAAATTAGCAGCCAGTAGGAAAATTATACATGAACTGTGTTGGCAATTTCTTTCTGGAAAATAAGCTGATTACGTTGGGAGTGGCTGGCCCCTTCAGCCTGAAAGTCAAAAGCCAGTTATGGAATAGCCTGTTACAGTCTTTTGTAACTACACATGCTCTTTTCTGTCTTTAAAAGTAATTTAGAGGATGAAATGCACTTTGCCATCAAGGTTCAGAGCAAGCAAGAGATTTCCAGCTGAGCGGAATGAAACCCTTGCTTCAGAGAATGGCTTATGCAGCTCTGGAAGATGCATTAAAAAAAAAAACACATGAAAATACTTAATTATTTATGTCCTACTGACCTGGTATCAGCTGGGGTGCCAGCACGACGGAGTGAAGATGCCTGGAGGCAGCAGCTGGCCTGGCTATGGCCATAGCTACTTGATTGGTCAGTAACAGAGGTTTCTCACTTCCCTGGAAGAGTCTCGATTCCTCAGGATGTATCCATGCTGAATCCAGAGCAAATGCATTATTCAGGTATATCTGTCCAACATAAATAAATAAAAGAATGTTAGGGTCTGAGCTGCAAAACTCAGAAATAAAAGTGAGAATAAAGCATATTTGACTCATTATCACAACACAGGTAGTATCTCAGTTCAGTGACAAACTCACAAAAATAGATGGATTTCTGCCCCCCAAAGGTTGCAGGCCCAGTTTAGCTGACCAGCTGCCAATTAACAGGCTTTTAACATCACTAATCAGCTCATGCAGCATCACCTAAAGGGAAGAAAAACTGAGGGTAGCCTGTCTCAGGCTCAGCTGCTCTGGGGCAAGCCCGTCTGCAACTCAGAGGCTTCAGCTGGCTGGAGGGAATGGGGCAAAGTCACAAAGCCTGGTCTGATCAGCCAGGGAGGGAACTGTGGGCTGGACAAGGGCATGGAACGACAGGTGGGGAAAACCAGTGGAAGAACCAAGAAGAAAGGGAAAATGGAAAACTCTCCTAATCACATCCTATAATAAAATCAGCACATTCCACTCAACAGAAATAGATAAAAACTGAAGAGATGTTAGTCTTTTGACTTCAGCAAAGTGCAGATGCATCACAGCTGGAGAAGCCTCCATTCACCGTCCCTTACAACCTTCCTCCTCCCTGGGGTTTTGTCTGACAAACTCCTGACCTTTCGCAGCTCACAAAGCCCAGAATGCTTTTCAGCTCACAACTTCATATACTGTAGCCTTAAAAAATACTTCAAGACACCACGTTCAGACTTACTTTGCAGTTGGGCAGCCTTTTATCGATCCAGTTTTTCCCAGCATGAGGTGGAACCGCAGATGTGTACACAGGAGGAAAAACAGGAACAAATTCAACACTTGAAGAAGGTGAAAATCCTATGACTGGAGAATGAGCTCCAAATATCCACTTAGGGGGAGGGGAAAAAAAAAAAAGGAAAATTGAAAAGTTAATAAAAGGATTTTACCCTGAGGAAACTGACACTTTTAGCAATTTCCTAGTTACATAAGAGATGAGTACAGAAAATTTCAAACATGTATCTTCAGTTCAACAACTACTTGTTTTTCTTTAGGTATTACATGGTGAGTGATGCGTGGCACTGACATTAGAAAGGGCTTTAGAAAGCCATAAACCAGCAGCCTGGCAGTCAAAGTAGTCCTTGGCTAATGGCTGCTAGTCACCAGGGAAGCTCCGATTTAATCTGCTCAAACAGAATCTTACATACAAACAAAAACACCTCTAGAAAGCGGTTTTAAAATTTATCTCAAGGCAAGTAAGAACCAAAGGTAATATGAGGAAGGTGTTTTCTCTTAATTTAAATTCCTTTGGCAAACGGGTTGCCACAGTAAAACCAGCTCTGCAGTTTATTTAAGTGGTCTCACGCTGGGGAATAATTGATGTTACTGTTTCATTAGACCCAGCACTACCTATTTTCTCCCTCCCACTCGCTCTGCTCCTAAACCACAAGAGACGCTCGTGCTCGAAAAGGCTGGAAATCTTCACATGAAATCCAGCAGATACTACAGTGATCAAACCTCTGTTTCATTTTTACCTCTGCCTTGTAAAAAGCAGAAAGACAAGGCAAAACTGCGAGTGCGGCTCCGCGTACCTCGGCTGGAACAGGACAGACGCTCCAGCCGAAGGGTTTTACTGTTCCAGGCAGTTTCACGGCAGCAATAAATAATTGCAATATCCATCAGGACAAGCACCGGCCAGGCAGATGGGTTCATCTGTCACGACCCAAAACTTTAGTCTTTATGGATATTTAAACCCCAAAACCCTCGCCGTTCCCTGTGGCTGCAGGAGCACTGCCGGAGCATCTCCCCCTTTCTGGGCTCTGTTAGCAGAAAACGCATCCCGCCACCGGCGTTTACCGGACGATGGTGCCGGGCCTCGCCGGTGAGCACCATCAGAGCCTCTCCCAGCCCTTCTCTTCCTGGGGAAGCCACCGCTGCAGGGTTACAGCCCGGCGGCAGCCCCACACCATGCCCACCTCCGCCGGCGGCCCCGCACCGCACCGGGGAGAGGGGCCGAGCACCGCGCCAGGGCGGCGGGCAGAGCCCCCGGGGCAGGGACCTCGGAGCACACCTCCCAGGGTAGAGCCTCCGGGGCACAGCTCCCGGCATCACCCGGGACCCCGCGGGGTCTGTCCCGTCGCCTCCCCCCCGCCCCACCGCGCCCACCGGCAGCCGAATGCTCCGTCCCCGGGGCTTGCCGATGGGCTCCGGAGAGCGGCGATGGGAAACTTCTGCCTGCCTGCCTGCCTGCCCGCCCGCCCTCCCCCCTAAACCCCTCCATCGTTCCGAGCCGTCCGTACCTGCCCGTGGAGGAGCTCGGCGGCGGGCAGCAGCGGCAGGAGCGGTTCGCCGGGAACGCGCCAGCCCGGACCGGCCCGCAGCAACGGGGCGGGGGGCGGCGGCAGCAGCAGCGGGGGCGGCGGAGCCGGGGGGGCAGCCGCGGCGGCACCAACCCTGACAATCCCAGGCAGCACCCAGGCCCAGGGGGGCTCGGCGGCGGTAGGCGGGCTTGGCCAGAGCAGGTGCGGCGGCCGCTTAGCTGCCGGAGCCGGCAGCATCCTACATGGCACAGGGCGCGGGAGCCCCCCGCCGCTCCCCGCTCCGCCGCCGACTGAAACTCGGCTCGGCGGCGGGAAGACACCGGGAAGCTCCGCCCGGAGCTAGGGGAGGGATGGAGGGGTGGGTGTGGGGCGGTGGCCGAGCTGGGGCCGCCCCCGGTGGGGGGCGGGGGCAGGGGGCGGCCGGTAACCGGCCTGGCCAGTCCCTGGGGTCACCCCCCGCCGGGGAAGCGCTGCTTAGAGACCGCCCCCGGGGGTGCAGGGAAAGGCTTTTCAGCATCAAATCGCGTTCAGGTTTCCTCACTGGCGCCCGGCGACTCAGGGCTGCGGGAAATCGTCTCCCCGGCCTTTGGGGAACGCGGCTCCCACCGGAATGCGGAGGCGGGAGAGGTGCCGGGGATGCTGGTGCAGCGATGGAGTGATGGTGGAGTGATGCCTCGACTGGGCACGGTGCCTCTGCAACCTCCCCAGTTTCCCCAGGCCAGTGTGGCGCGGAACAGTGAGAGCTGCTCCAGGGGAATTGGCCCATAGCCCAAGGACACTCCTCACATGGGACCCTTCTCCTCTCTTCAATAGAAATGAAATTCTCACAATGTGAATTTCGTAGAATCACAGAATACGTTAGGTTGGAAGGGACCTTAAAGATCATCTAGTTCCAACCTCCTGCCACAGGCAGGGACATCTCCCTCTAGCCCAGGTTGCTACAACCCCCATCCAACCTGCCCTTGAACACCTCCAGGGATGGGGCAGCCACACCTGTTGTGGCTCCAAGGAAAGAGGAGTTCAACAAGCCTCTTCTAGCTGCTGACAGCATCACAACCTCCAGCCTCTCAGGAAAAAAAATTCAATGAATGAATAACAGTAAAATGGGCTGAGCCTAAGTTCACAGAACATATGAACACTTCAGATTTACAGTATAAAATAATTACTTACATTTTCCTGCCAAAGCACCAGTACTGCTCCAGCTCTCCATCCACGACGTGTGCTGTGCAGTGAAAAAAGATACCCCACCACCCAGGTCCCAGCTTTGTACATCAGCACAATCCCAGGCCAGCAGAGGGGAACAGAGAACTTACTGCATCAGGAGGACACAGCTGTATGTAGGCAAACCTGGGACTTCTTCAAACTGCATGGGAAAAAGTCAAAGGTCTCAGAAATTAATCTTTTCTCCTCAGCATCTCTAATTGCGTTTTTGTGCAGAGAAATTGGATCTCCTGTGGCAGTGAATAACCTTAGTAAAGGTTATTCCCAATAAGTTTTGAAATCAAATTATTATGATCAGTGGATAAACACGAGATCAGGGAAATACATTGCTTGCAATTATCCTCAGAGAGATACTGGGAAATACAGATTTGAGTAGTCTACAAAGTGACAGAAATCAGATAGAGAGAAGATCACTTGTAAATGTTTTAGTGCCTGGCTATTTGTGAAACTCAAAAATCACTTCCTGGTAATTATAAGTGAAACAAAAACTCGAAGGCAACAAAGAGGGGGGAAAAAAGGTTGTTCCCTATGAAATGAAGTGGTCCTTGAATAGTCTGTCTGAAATGCAATAGCTCATCTATAAAATACTGAAAATAACAGCAACACAGAACATTTACTGGTGGCTGAAGATTTATTTTGGAGAGGAAAAAGGTTGAAAGGGAATTGGAATAAGTTACACAGCTTCTGTAGCATCTCAGCGAAGCTCTCAGTGTATTTTAAAGCACAAAACTGTTACATTTCTTACCAGGGGGCAGTTTTGCTGAACACTTCCCTGATACTGGATGGGAAAGTCTGTGTGTGCAATGGGGCTCCAGAAAGTCTCAGCACACACGGGTCAGAGGCGAGTTTCAGGTACTGACCAAACCATCCTACAGACAGGTGATGTCCCTCTCCATGGCAGCACAGCAGCCATCTGCAGGGGTACATGTGGTTTGGTCTGAGACAGCTGAACAGAAGAGCATCCTGCCCCACCATCCTGCAGGCATTACACAGGCTGCCCTCTGCACAGGTAGATTTGTAGCTGGGTGTGTTTCAATGTGTTGAAGTTGCCTGCAGATGAGAGCACCCACCAGAACCTCGGCAGAATTACAGGCTTCAGCAAGTGCCTAATAAACTCCTCCCTGCTTCTGTATGGTACCCGAGTCCAGAGTGCCAGGAAAGGTTAAACTGCTGGTCCAGAGGCCAAACCCCCCAGCAGAGGGGGAACCTCCTCTGCTGTCTGAGGGCATCTTGTGCTGTGGGAGAAAGCAGGCACAAGCACAAGCAGATCTTCTCTTGAGGTACAAACCCTCCCGATTCCTTCCCCCACAGCAGGGGGGCAGTTGGGAACCCCCTCCAAGGAGCTGCTCTTCCTTCCCAAGGAGAGCTGGCAACCTATCTGGCCAAACAAATGACCCAGTGAGGTGTTTATTCTGGTGAGTTTTCTCATAACAACACAGACTATTAGTCTGTCACTTGTGTTAATCCCTACCTGCTGCATTAGCCATTTGCTCCCAGCAGTGGTACAGAGCAGGGATCCCAGAGCTGTGCCAGGGGAACCCAGGGTGCACCCAATCCTGCTCTACCATCTGAGGAAGGGAAATGAGCTCCAGTCCAGCTAGTGACGAGCTTAGAGCCTGCAGCATGAGGACTGATTGTTCCTATGTCTTTTATTCTAGCTGGCAGAAGCACAGATGCTATTTTTATTCCCCCGTGCAGCTCACCTGAAGCTTTGACAAATCCCCCTTTCTGGGTGCAGTGGCTGCCAAGCACTAGTCCCTCTGTACCTGGACAGGGGGATGAAACCCTGATGGCCAAACCAGGCACGTTCTTGGGTGATTTAGCTGCCAATGCCCATGCTGAGCAGGAGGGGTGGGTGATGCAGCAGCTTCCACCACTCCTCAGAGCACAAGTCAAGCCTCCACTGAGCAAAGTCCCTGAGGCAAACACACCAAAGGAAAAATCCTCAAGCAAAATGACCTTTTGTTTCTATTCCTGTCATGTGAAATGTCTGATCTCTTATCTAGTTTTGGATAAATTCAGTTCATTTCCATGAATCCCTTTTCAATTCCATTAAGAGAAACCACAGAAATAGGAGTCCAATGAATAGTAGCTTTGGTGCAATAAAAATCACTGCAGGAAAAAAACAAACACGCCTGATTCATAACTTCAGCCTTCCTAGGAGCCCTTTTTCAGTCTCTGGGGATTATGAGAATGACCACGAACCACCTGGCTCCCTGGAAGTCATGCTGTTGGGGGTTTCTGGAGCTGCTCTGCCATTGACTCTTTTCCATTTCCCAGTTAACCATTGGTTCCTTTCTCACTCTCCCAACTTTCCAGACTTCAGGTTTCTTGGTGGTCCCACCAGGAGATGATGGCCAAGATTAACCCGATGGCAGTTTGAGGAGCTCTTCGAGAAGGATGTGATGGCACAAAGATGATTAATTAGCAAGTTAAGCTGTAAAATATTAATTTTCTTTCCATTATACTTCCATTTGTTTTCCAATTTCTTATATCATATTCTTAAGGGTTTTAATACAAAGACGGAGTTGTTGGTACCAAAATTTCAAGCTCCGGTTATTTAGGAAGGGAAAACAAATGAGACACTGCTGCCCTTCAGTTGCATGGTCAACTGAAAGCAACAGCATGGAGGGGACAGGCAAACATCTCCCTCCAGGGCTGCTGGGACAGCTAAACCACTTTGCTAAAATCCTAAATTTATTGTAACCGTGTTGGATGCAAAAGTCAAACACACCCTTTTTCTTTAAAAGCAGAACAACAAATGCACCCAGAGTGAAGCTCTGCAGGGTTTTGCATATAAGAAGATCAATCCAGGCAGCTAAGAAAAGAAACAGAAAGGAGTTCAAACCAAGAGAAATACAAAAAAAGGCACACTTTGTATGCTCATGCAAGAGACTAATTTGCTGCAAACATTTCCCTTTTGGATTGAAGAGCAAAGAGCACAGTCATCTGAGGCAAGATTTGCTTTTTAACTAGTCAGATGGAATATGTCCCTGTTTGGGCTAATTTTAGCCCTCTTTGATAGCCATTCCCAGTTCCACCCATAGTGGCAGAAGAATAAAATACTCTAGGGCAAAGATGTCTACCTCAGGCCACCCTTTGTCCCAGACACTCTGGGGAACACACACAACTCAGTTTGCTCTTGCCCTTTCTTTAAAAGACTCCACAAAGTTTCCGTGCTGGTTTGGGACCCAGCAATGCAGAGGTGCATCAACCTGTCTCCCCTCTGCATCCAGAGAGATGAGGCGAGGGTTTGAAGAGAAGATGTTGGATTGCAGCTGGAACACCCCAGAAGAGAACCGGTGGGGACAGTTTAACTTCACAAAAGAGGGATTCTTTCCTGATTCACATTCTTCAGTCCTCACTGAAAGCCTAGAGATCTGGTCCTCTGCAACACCACATCTCACATGCATTTTGAGTACCTTGGGTAGCTAGGAAGAAATGTTGAGCATTCTGGGTTCTCAGTGAAATCAGATCAATGAATTAATTTATTTAGAAATTAACTGTTTCATGAATTTTAGCAAAATCTCTATGTGATAAGCTCAAAACATCTAGCTAGTCAAAAAGCTGTGGATTCCAAAACAACAACAGATGGTGCCATCTCACATCTCCCTACTACTCTAAAGAGAAGCTTGATGGGTAGCCAGATGAACTCCCTTGTAGAAAGACTAATAGTAGAGTTTTATAGTATAAAGATTCATATTTGTTTTTTGTGCCCACTAGTAGCCAGGTTATCAATAAAAGGTGAAGAGCAGTAATCATGTCTGCACACTCCATAGCATGAGCCAAACCAGTCTGTCACATGTTCAGCAACTTCTTTATTTACCCTCCAAAGCAAGTTGCATTTCATCCTAGGAGGAGAAAAAATTATCCTCTTCTCACTGAGCATTTTAACACTATGGTTTGCATGGGGGTTGGCAGAAGAGGAGTCTTCATATTAGTCCCTACAGTCCTAAGCAAAGATTTGTTACTGCTCAGTCGCCAGTTTAGGAAAGATCAGTTTACCAGAGGAGACATGGGAGCACCACTGCATCAACTGGTAAGACAGCAGAACCACCCCATGGTTGATCTGAGAGTCCCAAGGCCCTCCCTGAGACCTTCTATGTTTCAAGTTCAGTGCTGGACCCTGGAAATACCAGGAGCAGTTGGAACAGCCCTGGAGCACAGGGAGCACTGAGAACAGCAGAAGTGTGGTCAGCTTGGCAGTGGGCTGGGGACAGTCATTTGTCACATTCTCTCTTGAAGGAAGTCTTCAAAACTGGTCAAGGGACACAATTTTTCTGCCTTGGAGCTGCTGTTTCCAGCATGCCCAGTGACTGCTGGTCCTCAAGAGATGGACACATCCTTCACCAGACAAGGAGGTGGCTTCTGGGGGCAGAGGTGGTGCCCACAGCAACATTCTGGGTGCCAGGAGGAAGCATTTTGAAAGGTGCTGCACCCACCCACCGCCCCACAGCCGTACACAACGTGCACCAAATCTCTTGGTGAAGAGACAGCAACGTTGCATGCCAAGGACAGACTTTTCCTGAGGCACCTAATTATCATCAGCCCACACGCTATTTTCCCACACCGCTGAGAAGGGCTTATTGCTCAGGCAGTGCTGGGAGACAGTTGGTTACACTGAGCTCTGGTTATTTAAAATACATGACGGAGGGGAGGGAGGGGGAGTCTTGGGCACTTGGGTCCCTGTGGAGGTGGAAAACCATTGCTACCTCTGCTTTTACCCATTATTCCAAGGGACAAATGTTTTCAGCTTCCTAATTAGGTAGTTTACCTCCCCATGTTAACACAGTTATGTCAAACTCATTGCCAGTTTAAAACTTCACTTTATCAGCCAAGCAATTTCATTTTTATGAGCTTTATCCTGTTTGGAGTAACTTTAATACACTTCCATTACCTAATTATTGCCCTTCCCAAATTATTGCCCGTAAATAACATCACTATTATTCTGTATGCAGTGGTGGAGGCAGCATACCAGCTCACATACTTATTTCCAAAACCATTTTGGGAACCAAATGTGGAAATATCCATGTCAAGTTACAAAAAAAAATGTACCAAGAACTAATGATTCCATCCGGAAACCTTCAGCTTTAATTTCTCCAACATTAAATCCCCCGGCATGGCTCTCCAGTCACTCAGCTGTGCTTGTTCTGCTCCCAGAATCACATTTCACTGTTTTCAGGACAGAGCTCTCCTGGTCGCTCCCTTATTGCAGCCACTTTTGTCTAATTACCCATTTCAGGGATGATTTTACTTCACAGTCGGCTATTAGCTGAGGCCATTTTTTCCACCCCCCCCAGCCCCTGCTCCCAGGCAGTCCAGGAGCAGGGCTGGATGCTGCCCTTCACCTCCCCTATGCTTCCCCTGCCCTACCAAGGGGCTAGGGAGCAAGGCAGGGATGGCCTTGCAGTGGCCATCACCATCCTCTGGGAGCACCTTTTTTTTCCTGTGTCTGCTTTTCATACATATTTAAGTGCTCAGCCATTATATTAAGAGTTAGGTGGAACACAAAACCATTCTGAAAACAAATGCTTGCCTTAAAATCCTGCCTGTTCTCTAGACACCTGCTGCTGCGTCGAGCAGGCACTCGACCCTGAGGGGAGAAGCAGGGTCTGGGCTCTGCCAGAAGCCTCCAGTGCCTGGCAGTCCTCTGGCCAAGAGCAAAACCTAGTCTCAGGTTCTCTAGGAAGTGCTCAGCTCCCAGGTGTGACATGGCACACTGGGACACTGAGCAGAGACCAGCTGAATCTCACAGTCTGGGTCTGGGGGCAGGACTCAGTCCTGCTGCCTTGGGCAGCCAAAGGAGCAGCTGTGCTCCAAGCCTCCAAGGGACCTGAGCATCCCCCAGCCCTTGAGACATGCAGCTCAGGGCAGCAACACAATCACAGAATCACAGAGTGGTTTGGGTTGGAAGGGACCTTAAAGATCACCCAGTCCCAATCCCCCTGCCTCCTCACCAGCACAGAAGTAGCCACCACTGATAGAGACAAGGAATGGGTCAGGCTGGTGCTGGCTGCAGAGAAGTGGCTCCTTAGGACTCACCAGCAGGTCAAGTTTTCAGAAGAGCAAATTATTGATGACCCGATTTCACACAGGTTGTGAATAACACTGACAGAGGTGTGGTTTCAGCCTCTAAAATGAGTGAAGAAAGCACTGGGAAATGTTATTTTCCTATTTTCTAAGAAGAAACTTCTTGCTTGGAAGGAACTTACACTAAAACCCACACAAATTGTTAAACCATCTCATAAAGCAGCCAAACATGAGTTTCCACTTTGAAGATGCCCCTGAGGTTCCCACCAGCTTCCAGAGAGAGACATGCCCAGGGGCACAATGTCACAGAATTGTCAGAGTTGGAAGGGACCTCTAGAGATCAAGTCCAACTGCCCTGCTAAAGCAGGATCCCCTGGAGCACATTACTCAGGACTGCATCCAGGGGGGTCTGGAATATCTCCAGAGAAGGGGACTCCACAGCCTCCCTGGGCAGCCTGTCCCAGGGCTCTGTCACCCTCACTGTAAAGAAGTTTTTCCTCATATTTCAATGGCACTTACCATGTTCCAGCTTGTGCCTGTTGCCCCTCATCCTGTCACTGGGAACTACTGACAAGAGTCTGGCTCCATCCTCCTTGCACCCACCCTTGAGATATTTAAAGGCATTAATAAGGTCTCCTCTCAGTCTTCTCTTCTCCAGGCTAGAGAGTCCCAGCTTTCTCAGCCTTTCCTCATCAGGGAGATAACAACCTCTGAGTTAAGGAGAGAAAGGTCTCTAGAGAGTCCAGAGGAAAAGACTGGGAAAGCTTATGGAAAGTGCTGGACTAGCTCTATTGTTTCTTTTTTACTAGGCTTGTGGGTTTTTTTAAAGGTAAATTACCACAAAAAATAAATATAAATCAATTTCATGTACACTTTTGCTTGCAGTTTCTAATGGTGTGTTACCTCACTACATGAAATTGACTCCAGCAGCAAATACAAAATATTATTCCCATCACTGGAGATGAGGCTGTAGAAGATCATGGAATCACAGAATTGTTCCAGCTGGGAAAGACCTTTAAGATCATCTGATCCAATTATTAATCCAACTCTGCCAAGTTCAGTGCTAAACCATGTCCCTCAGCACCACATCTACACATCTTTTAAAGACCTCCAGGGATGGTGATTCAACCACCTCCCTGGGCAGCC